>VWZX01006702.1:1426506-1863038 GCA_013399015.1 Galbula dea
GGGGGGGGGGGAAAGAAAAAAAAAAAAAGAGGCACCCTCCCCCCTCCCTTCACTCTTTCAAACGTCTGCAGAGAAGACGAGAATAAAAAGTATGCCGCAACTTTCTCTTTTCCACCCATTGCTAAGAAAATAGTCGGCAAAAAAAGGCCAGTTAGACACCATCAGTTTAGCCAGTGCTGCCTCTCGGAGATTTTCGATTCCTATTTTTGTTGGCTATTAATTTCCACCACCCACCCACCNGGCTTGGGGGGATACCATCCGCCCTATTTCACATGGCGCAGATACCTAAAAGCCATTAAAATATATTTCTATTAAAGAGAAAGAGAAAGCCAGCAGGAGCAAGAGGCTTGTTCCACAAGCAGCACTGTGCACTGAGACTCGGGGGAGAAAAACCGCACACACACAAAAAAAAGCCTTCATTCTCACAGCATACAAACCAGCAAAGCCCGATTCATTGCTCAGTAAAAGAAATCATTTTCTTTAAGGGAGGAAAAAAAGAGACAGAAAGGAGAGAGAGGGAGAAAGAAAAAAGGATCAGCGGAGGGGAAAATACTTGGAGCTGTAACCTCAACATTGCGATATACAGTACAGCCGAGCACAGCGCAGGAGAGACGGAAAAACGGACCCCGTCCTTAAACGCTGGAGGACGAGGGTTAAATGAAGCAGAGGAAAAAGAAGATCCTATTTGCAGCATTTTTAAAACTTCTGCTCTCGCAAAGGCCGTCTGAAGGGGAGGCCCTTGCAGCAGGCATGCGAGCAGCAGCAACCTTTTTTTCAGAGTCCAGCCTCCCCCTTGTGAGCGACTGGAGCAATCTGGCTAAGGAAGAGGAGGAGGAGGAGGAGGACGTGAGCTAGCGAAACGCAGAGAGCTGGAGCTGATGATGAAAGAGAGGCACGGCCCTGCGTGAGCAGGCTCCTTTTCATCACAGGCAGAAACAGCCAGGGACACGCATAACGCGGCGAGCCCTGCGCCCTGCCCCGCACCGACTCCCGGCCCGGGCCCCCCCATCTCTCCCCGCTGCCCCTCCCGGTCCGGTGGGCCCGGTTCGCCCTCCGGCGGGGCTGCCCCGGGATGAGGATGGGGATGGCTCTGCCGGGAGGGCAGCCGGGGAGAAAAAGAGCAACTGAGAGGGAAGGAGCTGCGCCGGAATGTGAATGCACAAACGCTATGGCAATGGGCTTGACAGTGCAGTGCGGCTAATAAAGCTTTTTTTTAGGGGGAGAGGGTAGGGAGGGAACTGGGAGGAAGGTCCTAGGGAAATATCTACCGGGACTAAAACAGAGAAAAAAGGGCTGCTCGTCATTCTTACATACGGCCCTCTGTAGCAAACCGGGCCACGAAACTGCAGGACGCACAGAAAACAAAAAAAAACACCAAACCCACAAGAGCTGAAAATGGGTGTTTGAAGAAGTAAATACTGTACGTGACAAAAAAAACCTTAGTGATTTTGTCTTCTCATGCCCCTACTTCTAAACCAGCTGCACAGCCAAGCTCAGGCTGCTTGGCCCTTATAACTATCTTGGCACCGAGTCAAAAGCTGATAAGCATTTGGGCGAGACAGCTCAACTGCTGTGCTGGAAGAAAAACAGCTGCCATGATTGCTGTTTGATTGAGAGCGCTTACACACACTCACAAAAAACATATCGGACTGCAAAGACGGGCCACAAACGCCTGAGGATTCAGCTTCAGAGGATCGACACACATTTTCTTTAAAAAAAAAAATAAAAGTTTACATCGTTTCTCCTCCATTCCCCCTCCCCTTTTTTAAAGAAAACGTACTGCGTGGACTCGCTTTTCTTCTTCCCATCCCCCATCCGTAACCTCAAGCAAACTCAAGGAATTGTGCCAAAAGTCCCGTTGCTAGTTACCAAGTGCATTTTTTTAAACGTCCCTTTGATACTTCTTTCCCTCGTGCTTGCCATGGAATATGCAAGTAAGACAATCTTTCCACTACTTACAAGAAGTAATTAAAAAGAACTTCCAGCTCAACGTTCCTTTCTCTTTTTCTCTCTTGAGGGGCAAAAGGAGGGAAACGAGGGGGAGAAGGATGTTTTTTCTCCATGCCGAGTCCAACATTTGGCTTTTTCCATTTGTGGCAGATCACTGTAACGCTATTGTAAAACAACTTCCTGCCCCTTTTGGCTCACGTTCCAGAAGCTGCTAGGCTAAGTTCATAGCACAAACTTTTTTCCCCCCTTGCCGAAGAGGAGAGACAAAAAAAAAAAAAATTCCTGCAAATGATTTTCCCCCTTTTCTGGCTCATGGACTCCCAAGGTGAACTCACTGCAGCTCTTTGAGAACTTTACACAAGGGACGTCGGTATCCCAGCTGGATAATTCATAAGCTGAAAAGGTGGGGTCATTATAAATATATGTCTGCCTGTGTCTGTGTGTGCATTTTAATTTTGTAATTTTGAATTTTAAGTCTTAATACCATCAGGTGGATAATGAGCTAAGCTGCTTCATCTGTCGTACTAATTTGTGTATCTATCATAGCACAGATCATTGGCTTAGTATATACAGCCTCCTACTTTCCAATTGCTTTTGTACTGTAAGGTGACCTGCATCTCTCTCTCGTCTTCCTCCCCTCCTCTAAATGCTCAGCCTAATGAAAATGCCCACCAACAGCTTCTAAACCCTCCCTGCTAGAAATGGGAGATGTTGCAGTCTCTCTGCTATAAGCCAGAAAGGAAAGAAATAGGCCTCCACAACTTGCTCTCTCACGATCTCTCTCCCCCTCTCCCTCTCTCTCCGTTTCTCTCATAGCAACAGCATTTCTTGGTACGCCTGCTTTGGCATACATCAGCATTTCTACCCGTCCAAGTGTCCTTTTGCGTCACATCTCGCCATTTCACTCAACCAATGAAATCTCCTTGTTGCAAGAAAAATATATGTACTTTTTCTGTTATTGGTATATTCAAAAAATTTTATGTGTTTCCTAACAAAAAACGTTGTCGAGCATTTCATTTGCCCTGCATGAGGGGGGGGAAGGCAAAAAAAACCCCAAGGAAAAAAAGGAGACTGTGCAGGATTCAACCTTGAAACCTTGAAGAGTCTTCTTTGTGGAAAGTATGTTACCGTAAGAAAAAAGGGATTACATGGTTAAGTAAAGTCATAGTTGGCACTCTCATTTAATAGTTATTTTGCTCATGCTATCATTGCTTTCTTAATGTACTTTTAAAAACACCTAGGCAGTTCCAATTAATTGGAAAAGTCAAACCATGTGGTTCTAAGGCTTTGTAAAATACTCTTCAGGAGAAAAGGTACTAATTGGTATTTTTTTTCCTCCAAACGTTGATCACTAGGTGATAGAAAAAAAATGCAAAGCAGAAACAAAACTGGTAGATCTGAGTTTCTATCCCTTGCAACTCCCAGATCCCATCCAAAGAGGCTGCTCTCCAACCTTCTGCTTAAAAATGCACCATCCTGCAAAATGGAGCAGCGGTCTTTTAAAGCCACAGATTTTTTTCCAAGATGCATTGTCTTCCTAGATAAACTCAGATGATTTTTTAAAATGCAGTACTTAAATGAGCAGCGATAGTGACACAGATGTAATACTATTTGCAGTATATTACAGCTACTGCTGCGGCCATTCCAAGAGCTGTCTGTACTCTGCCTAACTGGTAGGACAGGCAAAAGCAAGCACTGCTAAGAACAGTATATACTGTATTTGAGAAACATACTTTGTACTTATATATTGTCAAGTATATGACAACCCATTTCATTGTCCAGGCCTGCCTTTAATCACCTTTGTGCTATTACAATGCACAATATTAGCCAAGCCTAGAAACTATAGGGTGGCACATGTGGGTTTCTTGGAACTGGATGGCTGTGCCACATCCTGATTGACTATTGCAGTGGCATATTTAAGGAACCTCTGTTACATATTTTTATCCAGCCTCAAATCTCAAAGAATGCTCAGCCACTGGCACTCAGAGGAGAACAAACATTTATTTTGTAAGCCAAATATATGTTTTATGGTTTACCCTTACCAACTTTTTTTTTCCCCCTAAATGGTGTGGAAGCAGAATTTTTTTTTTTTTTAAATATTTCTTTTTAGGGAATTCTAGTAAAAGCATACTAGAGATTATCAGGACAGAGCTGACAAGATATTTAAACAGTAACTTTCCCACAAATTTTTATTTCAGTAAAATGACACCTAGTAATTCTGACCTCTTCTAATAGCTTTGGTATCTACTGCATATACACTGTGGATGCAGAGGATGTGTAAATTCTGAGTGGTTAAAAAGTAAAAGCAAGCAAAATTTCTGGATAACAGACTTAGCAGCAGCCAGCCATAAAGTACAGCTAAAATTCTTATCATTTTTGTTTAAAAATACTGGCATGACATTCTTGATAGTATTTATTTTAACAGAACATGCAGAGAGGAGAAAGTTAACCCTATACAAAAAAGGGTTTATATGCGATCGTGCATCCAACAACTTCTAATGCAAGTGTAATACAAAAGACAGACTTTTTTTAGGGAAGGATCAGATTCAAGTGTATCAATAACTTCGTCTTTTACTTGCATTTCATCAGTTTTCTGAATTACTTTCTCCCTTTTTTTCCTCAGATGCTATTTTTTAGCCCCTTATTTGTTTTTGTACTTTCTATATGAAAGTACAGCTCTTGTTCTTCATTCTCCACGCCTGTCCCTTCCTTTCTCACTTTTGGTATGAATGTGGAAATAGCTGAGTTTCATCTCTGCTTTTGCCTGTCTCGTAACAAATAATTCTGGTGCCTTTGGGGGGTTAAAAGTGCATTGCTTTTACACAATTATGGCTCAGATTATTTCACTGAAAGTTATCCTACTTCAAGAGATATATAAATGCATTATATCTGTCACCATAGTTGTAAAATAAGATTGAAAGTCATCTAACTTTAGATTACCACACTCCTAAAAAATAAGGACTGAGGAAAGAGGAAAAAATTAAATAAAGTCCAACATGTAAGCTTCCCTTAATAGAAATGGAATTCCAGAAAGAGAAGTGGAGGAATTATTTTCGGATTTGTTGTGCCTGAGTAAGTTCAAATTATGTAAATAGTAGTAAGCCAGCATTTTCACACCACAGTATAAACTATTACATAATTTTATAACCTTTCTCTTTCCCCTTATCGCATGTTCTGTCTACTGGAAACTCATTATAGATACTCCTGCTATACACTAATTCATTTGCTTATATTTTAACTCCGAGTGGTATCTCTTGTTCTTTCATCTCAGCCCTGTGTGATTACAGACATCAACACTACAGCCAGCTCTCAACAGAGCGTCATTTTCTTTTTTTTTTTCTTTCTAAACAATATAGCTCATTTTCACTATGGCATGGTTTCTAATCTAACAACTTCCAGAAATGTTTAATACATGATTTAAAAAAAAAAAAAAATCCAATCAAAACTTATTCCTTTTCTTAGGATTAAGGTATCCAGAAAATTACATCTTTGGATTTTTTTTTATTGTATCATTAAAATAGATCGAGTACACATTGTAAAAAATATGTATAAGAATAGCCTAACATTTAGAGAGCTTTTCTTTTTCAAGACACTCTCCAGGGATTAATAATAATAATAAAATATATAAAAGCAAGGGAGTCTTGTCCATTGTTCCCTAGAGGGGCTGAAGGTACTCTGTGGGATTATAGCTGGTGTACACTTCACAGAAAGGACTGTAATTACACATTGTACAGGTTACTTGGGAAAGTTCTATTCTATTGTTGAATAACTCACATTAATTCCAATGCATCAGTGACAAATTATGGGGGAAAAACATTTAAATACCAAAGAGAGACAATTTTGAAGTAATTTGAACTGTAAACGCAAGCAGAACTAGGACATATTTCCACATTCTTCCCTTCAAAACATAATGAAGCATTTTGCAAAAACACTTCCTTCAGTACACTGTATTTTATAGCAAACTTGGTATTAAACTGATCTCAACATAAATTAAACTCTGGCAGTAGGACAAGTTTGTTTTTTAACTGTTTCTATTCTTTTTTAAAGAAAGGAGGCGTTAGACAGAGCATTGCATTAACACTTTTTTTAAAGGGTTCTACCAACACAATTTTGTTTATCTTGCAACTACTTTTTCCCTTTTTTTTTTTTTTACTGTACAGAGCTGTACCCCTGAAACTGATGGTATTAGTATTTTCCTTAAACATTATTCTTACAGACGAAAATTTACATCAACAGTGGCAAATCAAAGCCCAGGACAAGATTTTATTTACTGGCTTTTACTTATTTATCCTAAATAAGTTACAAAGTTCCTGGATGCTAAATGAACTGCAAACATATCCTTGCAAAGGTGGTGCAAGCTGGAGACTAAGCCATGGCATAGCCACGTCTGGTTTTATGGCCAGACAAGCAAGCTGCTCCCGTCTAGAATACCACAGTTTTATTCCACTGAAAACGTACCTAGACTTCACAGCACAGAGCACTGTTAAGCCACGCTCTGCCAGACTGTAATTTATTCTTCACGCTGAGGGCAGACAATACAGCTGCACGCTCTGAGCGCTCTCTCAGACCGGGCCGCGCCGCTCCTCTCACCCGCCCCGGCCCGGCCCAGGCCTCGGCCCCGGCCCCAGCCCCTGCCCCTGCCCCTGCCAGCTGCAGGTGAGCGGCTCCCTCGCCAGCCTCAGTCCTCCATACTGGGTCCAGCACCTTTTCGGTTCCTGGCTGCAGCAATACCCCATCAGGTCGCTGAGCGGGCAAGAACGGTCATCCCCTTTCGCTAATGACCCCCGCGAAAGCGTCAGCCCTGCCCCCCAGCGGCACCGGAGACAGGGCGGTGGCAGCCGGGGTAGCGCTGCACCTCCCAGGCACCGTTAACAAACCGACCGGTGCTTGGGTACCTTCATCACGGGCTGACACTTGTAGCTCTCCTGCTGTAAATACTCCGTCTTGGCAATACCTGGCTCCTGCTATCACCGGGACCACAGAGTTAAAACAAGCTCTCGGATTCTAAAACATCGCCCTCTCTTTATTTAAATAGACACAACTGCTTAACATTGGATGCCTTGCAGAAAGAGTTACTGGAGGAAAAAAAAAAGTGAGATTAATAACGAAGTAGAAAAAGAAAGGTAAATAAGACATTCCATAAAAAAGAAAATGTTAATTTTTAGAGAATAATAAGCTGCAAAAACTAAGCAAATGTACATGATGAAATCTGCAATGAAAACTTAAAATTTCTTAGGTCTAAAAGGGTATTAAAATACCTTTATATTGTCAATTACTAAAGGCTTCTAAACTAGCGAAGAGTTGTTCAGTGATCAAGTTTTCTAAGGGTATCTATTTTGTAAATTACAACAGAGTGCTACAATCCTGAACAAAGTGAACCATAACAGGAACAAAAATGACATATACCAGAAATTCCTTAGTTCTTGGGGGGTTTTTTTGGCAGGGAAACGTTACTAAAGATAAAAAATTTGTGTAAATTTAGGAAAATAAAAAGGGATTTCCATGAGGGTAATGTATTCAGTGCATAGTTGCAGTGATTCAGTAAATACAGAGACAATCCAAAATGGTTGTAGATAGAGAATTCACAGGCACACAATCTGTTTGTGAGATGGATATTAGTATCATATCTATTTTATGGAGCCAATTTCTATTTTACTGTTCAAGTTAATATTTCTCTTTAGCTTATTAAAGTTGAAACATAAAGGATGTAAGACACCTTTTGGATTGACCTATCTAGCTTGGCTATCTAAAATATGACTGGAATCTCACACTGAAATCCCTCTCCTTGAAAAATAAAATCCTAAAATGAGTAATATTGACACAGTATTGCTATTATTATAAAATAATAACGTCAAGAGAATAATGAACCTACAGAAAGTATTCACCTATTTATCTGGACAGATAATACAGGCTTCTACATTCTTCATCAGCTGCAGGTATAAATTTCAGCTGTAAGAAAAGAACACTCTTCAGTTCAGTACTTCATAGGATTTGTGTTGCATGAACTGTCTTCCTGGGAATCATTTGAGTTTTCTCTCCCTGTGTGTCACTTAATAAAATCACCACACTTGCATTACTAAATTTCTCACATTTTAAAGGGATGCCTAAATTTACATATTCAGCTGTAACAGTATTCTGCTACTTTTCAGTTCTGGTAAACAAAGCGTCACGCACACATGTGATTCTGTATTTCCTTTGTCCAGAGAGATGTATCCCTACCGAGAGCTACATTTAAGCATTCCATGATCTATACAGAGAAGTCACATTTGACAGAACTAGCAGAATGCACAGCAAGGATGTTAGCAAATTTGAAGGGACAGCTGCCCCACTGCCAAACGCAGACTGGGGACGAGCCACGGCATTTGGAAGCGTGCATCAGGAGAAGTTCAAACTTGCTCCACTACCAGCAGCTGCAGTGGTGGAGCAAAGGGCTGGGACTCCAAAGCAGATGTAGCAGCAGCAAGGCCTCAACTTAGAACATCTCACTCCAAAAAGAAACATTTATGTTCATATAGAAAGAAGAGACCTTTACATCTTGTTACCTTTACATTACATGCCATACAAAACGTTGGGGGTTTTATTTTTGGGTGAGGTTTTGTCGTGGTGTTTGTTTTTCCAAAGAGAGGGCTACTTTGGTGTTGCTAGCAAACCAGAAGTTTACTGCAAAAAGGGCTTTTTTTTTTAAATAATTTACCATACTGCTTTTTAAAACATCAATCGGCATCTCTGCAGATTAAATGTATGCCATAATTTAAGTTATTTTAATGAAGTTTATTACAAACTGACAAAACCAATGCAAACACTCTTCTAGGGAAAACATTCAATGGAGTTTTTACTATGCTACCTAGAGTACTAAAGTATAACATGAATGACAACACTGGCTTCACAAAAAAAAAAAAAAAAGAGAGGGGGGGGGGGGGAGAGGGACAATTGTGAAAAGCTGCTTCCAGACTTACTAAGTGAACTATGTTTTCCAGCTGTTCAAAAACACTTCATTTTTAGAATATTGAAAATTCCCAGGGGATATCAGTGACTAATCCATGGAAATTTCTAATTTCAAATTTAACCATTTTTTCCTAGGGCATACATGTGTTTTACTGGCGATTTTACATAGATGATAAAAGCACTGAAATGTTAAAAAGGTCAACTCTCGAATTTATATTTCTAGAAAATGTTATTGGTAGAAATGTAATGCAATTAATTTTTCTTGGTCCACCAAAAATGTCAAGAAAGCCGCACAACATTTCTTCTAGTGCAAATAAGTAACTTAGTAAGAAAACTGTTCAGGGAAGAAAAAAAAAAAAAAGAGAGACTTTTTGCCTCTTGGCCACAAGGCAGCGAGACTTGGTTCAAAAAAGAAAACCCTCCTTGACCCAATTAGAAATATATCTGCTTTTCAAAAACATTTGAAGCCAAATACCAAAAATCAAAGCTAAAGCTGCCATCTAAATGCCATATTACTTCTGCCATTTATCTGTAAGAAATAACTCCCCCTTCCCCCAATGACCATTTTAAACCGACACATCATCTCTTCTGCATGCATGTGCCCGCTGTGTACAATATGGCAGACCTATACACAAGATAAGTATGTTTGCATTTATGGTCTCGTGTTACAACAGCCAGTAAGTATGAATACTACCAGAGTAAGACTGCAAATTAATACTCTGTTTATAGAACATATAATAATAAAAATACTCAATAGAAATCACAGTATTTTAATAATACAGCCTAAAGATTACTAACAAAGGGTTACATTTGAATTATAACAGGAAAATCGTAGAAGATGAGGTTCAGGACTTTTATTTTTTCCTAGTTGTATAAATAATCACTAATTTAAAAAATGTTAATGTATCTAAAATACAGCATAAGTACTATAGAAAAGAACTTGATCATAACAACACTACATGAGCAGTAATTTTATCCCTTCAACTGTATTGAAACAACTCATTGCTACATTCAGAGAACGTACAACTCTCTGACTACCTGAATGTGAGACGCTGCTCCTGTCCTCGACCTGGAACAATTAGAGAGACTGACATGAGGATCAAGAATGTCATCTAATAAAGCACTGCACACAGACCAAAATGTTATTCCAGCACTCAGCTGGCAATGCTCTGAGTTTGCAACACAGAGGGGAAAGCAAAATAGATACTTAAGATTCATTGCAGGGACTGGCAAAGCACAGTTTTGCTTCAATACTGCACTTAACACACATGCTTGTAGGGCAAATGGGTATCCCATACATACAGGGGAAGATGTTCATAGGAATATCAGATTTACTGGGTTATTGTCCAGCTTTTACTGGCCAGCTAATGCCCAAACCATCATCAGTCTCAGAAATTCATTGGAAAAGGCCATTTTGTGTTGGAACTGCTATGGAATTGCCTTCCTCTTAGCCATTTTGAGGCTGTCGTGCATTTTTCTTTCCAAAGCAGATAATGCTAGTGGAAAACATAAGGGTGGTGGCATCCTACTGCAGAAAAACACAGCAGTGCAGTTTCACAGAGAAGGAGCATTTTTATTTCTACGGATGCAACTGAAGGCTGTCTTGTGTTTTCTGGTCACCCTGATATTAATTTAAAGCCTGCACACGTAAATATACAATATGCAGCTGTGTCCACGTGGCATTTTGAAACTCTCACATTTTTTTTTCAAGTATTCAGTGGAAAGAGGCAGAAGAAGAGATTTCACCAGAGACAAACTGGGCAAAGAAGGATTTACTTCAAACGAATTTTGCTGAGCCACGCTGGGCCCAAATATAGAACTGTCAGTCTGGTGTTGAGAAAAATGTTCATATTCAAAAAATAGTACTAGATTCAGTAATTTCCATGGTATATCAGAAGCCTGACCCAACCCATGTTCTACAAGACTTTTTTTTCTTCCCCCCCGCCTTCCTCCTTAGATAAACTGATATATTGCAAATCATTGTCCAGAAGATCAAAGAGATCAACGGAGTAAAAGAAATGGCTTAATATTAAAAGTGGAACAGACAGGTCTACAACAGTTGCTTAACAGAGGAGGCTGTTAAATATGAATGACTTTTACTTCATTTTCACTGCAGGGGTCACATTTGGAAACAATTTTCATAAAGCTCATTTAGAAAAATAATAGAGAAGTTCACATTTCTAATTTCAGAAATACTTCGTCTAGGAAATGAGAAAAGTCTTAACCACCTTTCAGCTTTACCAGGTACTAGCTGGAGATAATACTGCCAGAAATTGTAATACTAAGGAATCAAGTCCACACAGTAAAATAGACTATTCTCTGCCCATTCTATTAATCTGAACTTTACCAGGGTTAAAGCTCTTTTTTTTAAAAGAAGTAACAAAAATCCCGAGAGGTTTGAGTCAGGAACTTTCAAAGCAAAAAATTCCAAAAGGCTCCATTCAATTAGACGCTTTCAGAAAAGGAACTCCTACTATGAGACCTTAGATTATTATATTGCATGTTGAAATATTTCAGACACTCCTTTCAAGCAGGCACTTACTATAGTTATTTTAAAGTTCCAATATTTTTTAAGGAAAAAGAAATGTTCTACAATCTGAATACTGACTGAATATTTTCTTCAAATTTCTTTTTCACTCTAAGCATTTCACATTTTCAAATACTCCTACAGCCCATTAGCTCCAAACAAAGCACAACCCTATCAATGCTTTAAACCAAAAACCCCCAAAATAAATGTAACTGACATTGCCTTGACGCTCTCTCCAGTCTTTAAAATCCTGCAGAGTAACAGAAAAGCAATACTGGTGCTGAAGGACACATGGTGAAAGGGGATGAACCTTTTATTTTCATCAGCAAACACAGCAACCATAACTAAGGAACACAAGTACGGATAAAGCATGCTAACCTGACAATATTATTCTTACTGGATAATGGTTACAGCAAGCATACCTTCCCATTAAAATCTAAAGCTAGTGCTCTTTGGGAATTTCAAGTAACGAATAAAGGACACAGAAGCATTGGTTTCAGTGTTGCTGCAGTCGGTGTCACTTGCTGCTCACATACTCTCGTTTGTTCACGTTTGGCTCAACTTTGAATGTAACTTCTCATTAAAAGGACATGACCTTCCAGTTGCTTGGCCACATTTTGTTTAAAGAGCTTATTTTGCTGTATTACAGAATGCACGTTTAATCTAAGAGTAGATTATTGGAAGTGTTTGTTGAAATAGTACAACTTCCAAGAAAACTAAGGGAAAGACATAACATTTCACTTGAAATGACTGGAATGCAAAGAAAAATTAAAATAAGAGGAAAAAAAAGAAACAGAGAAAGTGTTGCTGTCTTAAACAGAAGAGTGTTACAGTATTCCGTATTGGGCAAATCCGTATTAGGGCACATAATCTGAAGGAGGGGGAAAAAAAAAAAAAAAAAAGCCTGAAAGTCTGCAACAGTTAAAAAAGTGGCATGCTCTCTTCTCCAGAGGTACAGAAGGCAAATCTATGTAGCAACTGCAGCTGCACAACCCCAGCCTCTCTGTTCAGCCCTGCCACGCACCTTGGAATAGCTTCTGGAGCAGGATACCCTGGGCAAGCTGGACATGCTGAAGAGAGCCACTTCCAGCATGATGAAGCCTCCTGCTCCACAAGGGTGGACTGAATACAAGAGGTGCCCACAACCATACAAAAGACACAGACTGAGAAGCATCTCTTGGATGTCTTACTGCTTATTACTAGAGCAGTCTAAAAGGAGACAGGAGAAACCCAAGTGCAAACGGCACAGAAGTTAGTGTTTGCAGAATTGTACCCTAAAGCAGCAGGAACACCAGCTGAACCCACCCTGCACTCCATTATGCCAACATGGTAGAGTCTTATGAGAATTAAAATTTCCTCTCATACACATTTTTACCTTGATCCTATTCATGTCAACAGCCACAAAAGCCTCAAAGCTTACTGTCATAGTATTACTTCTTTTTGTGATGGCAACATTAAATTCTCCCCAATATACACGCATCCCTCGGCTCAGTTTTGACCCTGCTGTGTTTTACACAACTTGGCTGTCATCAGCAATTAAGGGCTTTTCTTTTTTTTTTTTTTTTAATATGGAAGGAAATGTGGAAAAGCAGTATTTTTGACTGAAGGCACATCTACAGTTTAATTCTTTTATGATCTATCATTGCATTTCACAGATTTTACTGCTGAGCAAAAACCAGCATATAGATGAAAACTAAAACATCTCTGAGTGAAAGGTGATGACTTTCTATATGCAAGTCATCCAGATAGCTTCTCTCAGCTACACGTTTACATGTGTTCCCTTATGTTTGATCACAGCAAGTAAAACCAAGATGCATCACATTCTGCCACCACGTACTTCAGAAGTCAAAAGAATCACTTTTTTACAGAAAATAAAGCGATAAAAGTAAGGATGTCCTAGTTCATTTCGGCTTAGTAGCCCATACTTGCCATGCTCAGCTTCAGAGGGCTCTACGTGCGTGCATGTGTGTATTTACTGGGTCCAACACAAAGAAAATGTTCTGAAAAAGGTGATGAATACAATCTGCTGGGATGCAGCATCGTGTTTCCTTACAGGCTGAGAAACAATGCTTATTTTGAGACCTCAGAGGCCCAAGTTTAATGCTGCAATTGCATGTGGTTTCTCTCTTTTAAGAGAAAAATTCTCTCATTTTCACTAGTCTAATGCTTCTTCATTTGGAACAGTCCAGTGAGGGGAAGAAAAAAAACCATTTACAGGCTGAAAACAGAGACATTGAATTAGCGGCAGCATAGGGGGAAGCCCCAAGCAATATATTTAGTTCAAGGAGGGATTAAGTGCCACAGCCATTTTTAAGTAAAGAGCTAATACGTCCTCTTTGAAACTGTTTTGAGTTTTACTCTAGCTGTGACTGCTGCACACTTGGAGGTTGGGGTGAGGCAAACCTGATACTCTGCCATTCTCTGCCAGCACGTGCCTAAATTAGTTCTCCATTTTGTGGCGGCCCTCTGAGAGCAATTCCCATTGAGAAGTGAACAAAGGCCGCGACCCCGGGGTCAGAGTGTAATGCAGGAAGCATGACCTCCCCTTTGTTCAGAACAGCACTGTTTACTCTGCCTAAGTAAAGATCACCAATACATTAACTAAAGAGGATTAAAAAGGTCATATCCCTAGGGATGGAGCTCACGCAAGTGGCAACTCTTCAGCCACTAAATCATTTGACTTCCCCCTTTGCCCCCCTTCAAAATAGAGACACCTTAAGCTGCCAAGGCTTGATGGCACATTCATTTCAGAGCAGAAGCATTTATGAACTTCATAGGGTCTTCCTTCCAAAACCAGGTTGATTTCTGCACAGCTCACCAGCTGTTTAGAAGTTAAAGTTGTTATAAAACTACTTTAAGTGAAAACTATCTCCTCAAAACTTTTTTCTTTCTATCTCCTTTTGAAAAGTTCCGAGATGATTTATGAAATTGTTCAGGTCTTAAAATGGTTATTAAAGAGGGTAGGTTTTTTGTAGCTAATCTAAATGTGAACCTTGAAATATCCTGTATTACGTGGGCAGGGAGAAAAGTTGTCTGGTACCGTGGATAACTGCTGATTCCAGGATGGTTCACTCGCAAGAAAGAAATCAAGGCAAACACAGTGAAAATATGCTGCCTATGAGAATTCATGTATGCTGACAGCTAGGCTTAATCAGGCTAAACAAGCACTTCCTTTGTCTGTTAAGCTTTCTGTTTTCAACTTTTTAATAATGCCTTAGACTATCATTATTAATATGAAACATTAACAGAAGCATCTCTTGAAACTACTAAATGCTGCACTGGTACCATACAGGAGGCAACATAGGCAACTAGAGAGCATGCTGGATTCCCACCTTTCCATTCTCACCTCTAATCCACTGGCCTGCTGGACGATCCCAACTTTTGGTTTGTGCCTTGGTTTCTCCATCTGTGGTGATACTGCTCACTAGGATGCAGATGTTACCATCAGTAAGTTGGCCAGGATGGAAGAAAAAGAGCATGTGGAAGGGAGTGGTCTAAGCTAAGCTATTTTCCTTTCTCTACCCTCAGGCAGAAGCACTTCCAATGAAGCTGAACATTGCTAGATGTTCCAGAAGAAAATAACAGGAATAAAGCCAGGCAGGGGGTCCAAGCTGATCAAAGTCTTTGGTGCAGGAAGCTCAGCACCAGAGACAAGCCCTACAGAGACTAAATGCAGCTGAAATCAGCGCTACATCACCCATCACACCAGCAACTCTGAAAGGAGGAGGACCAGGAATGCCAGCTTCCAAAAACCAAGGTCCTAGAGCAGCACAAGAGCTAGCTTCACAGATTGTACAGAAGGAGGGGTGAGAGGGTGTCCTTCAATCCTCAGATACTTTCTGCAAAATAGCTATTTTTGAATTCACAACAATACACGCAGCTTTCTAGTCTCTAGCAAGATAAATTAATGCATAAGGCTTAGCAAGCTGGGGGCTCATTATACCCAGCCTGCATACACACACTCTGCTCCTTCCCATCTCTTAAGCATCAAGCAGAAGAAGGAAAGACTCTTTGCCCTTCTCTTCAGGACATTCAGGAAGTCACTTTCCTGTTTGCAGGCTTCTTCATAGCAAGAACCCACACATTTCAAACGTTTTTCAAAGCATCTGAATGGGTAAGTGAAATCAGTAATCCAATAAACATATCACATTTGCTGTATTATGCTCTGTTTGTGAAAAGATTCACTTCCTTCTTCACCCACCACTGCTGCTCCTTGTTCCTATGGTTTCTGACGTTCCCTCACTCCAGCAGGAAAATAGGGAAACTTACTGCCATCAAGAAAACCAAAAGAAGAAAGGCTTCTTAGCATATGCATCCCACTGGGGAGTACAGGGTTTAGCCCAGATGGCTCACAACAGATTCCAACATGGCCAAGCTCAAAGAAGAAACTTCCAAACCATGTGCTTGCACCATGATGGGCAATATTCCCACTGCAGGTGCGTGAAGGACTGGCACTCAGTATAAACTCTCTCTTCTGCATTTTCTCACCTGTCCATTTCCATGCCTGGAACAATTAATAGTGTTTGCAGTGACTGCTGTTCCCCGAAATCTAGCAGAAAACTGTTGGGATTTGTATTATATACCAGGGCTTAAAGAACAGTAGAGTTAGAAAGCCTTCACAGGCAGCATGTTTAGAAAAGCCTGTGTCCAGAGCAAAACCAGTCAGGTGATGAAAACCAAAAATGTACAGCAGGTATTTAAGACAGTGCCATATTGCCACCCTGTATGTTTACTGGACCTTCCCACTGACTTCAATGGGAACACTCTGCTTTTATGCATGAAAGATCACGTGGACACAGCTGATCCACCAGGAAAAAAGTGGGTAACAAAATCTCTACACACAAAAACGTAGGTGGATAAAGGCAATCTGAGTACTGAGAAAAGCTTTGTAATAGGTTGAGGCAAAGAGGTATCCTTTCCCAAAACCAAAAGCACTGAACTGAAACAACCAGAACAAAGAAGACACTTAGAAAGTAGTATTTAAAAATGGAGATTAGGAGCGTAATTGGACTGAACCAAAGACATAAGGACAATTTATTGACATACATTGAAAGCAGGAGGACTGCACAACAGTTGTCTGGCAAGTCTGAAATAGTACTGGGAAACAAAAAAGTGAATAAAGAGGAGGAAAAAACCTGCAGAAATATAACAGCCGATCACAGCCTTGCGATATTTAGTCATGCAAAAGGGGAATCTCACCCTTTCTTACCCTGTATGACCGTACTAGCACTTCTTGTTAGCTGTGTTCCTGATGGAGGGTATAAAAAAACCCAACAAAACAAAACAAAACAAAGCTATATACTCACTACTTTCAGTGGAAGCTCAATATTGTACCTCCTAGTCTCCTAATCTTCCATTCCAGTTCTCTTTCAACTTCACACCAGCCAACATCACTGTCCCCCTAAGAAGGGACATAAAAACCACACTCTAGAAAGTAAGAGGTCCCTTCTCTTGAAGAGGAAACGTGATTTTGTGACACAAAATTCTTGCTTAGTCTGTTTTTGGGGGAGGTGGAACAACATTGACCCTACCCCATATTCCTGGATACATCTCTTTTAGCTTCAAAAGAGGTTACCAGGTGGAAAAATGTATGATATTCAAGTGATCAAATTGTCTCCTCTGTTCCCTCCATACAGCAAATCTCACCAGTCAATTCTTCTGCAAGTAAAGGGTGAAAGAGCTGCAGATGCCAAACCAGAAAGTGCTGAAACAAATGCGTAAATCAAAAGGCAAGCCATTCTAAGGACTTGACACACATGCAGGAGCTCTGAAGCTGCTCAAGGTCAGAGGCAGGGTTTCCAACAAAAATACACACCCTCCTATCAGGAATGAAAGGGTTGCACTCCTTAAAAACAGCCACAGATGATGATGCAGATTATATGCCAATGAATTCTAGCATTTAGCAAACTGCCTGGAAGGCTACTTTAAAAGATTATAACTTTAATGCCTAAGCAGAGATTACATAACAGAGAGGAAAAAAACATTGCTAAGATAATGAAAAACTATGTCTTTAACTTGGGAGTGCATCTGCAGTAGAAATTATTATTTATTTGGCCTTTCAAAAGGGCTTTGATAATGTGACTCATAAAGACAACAAAGTAATATGACTGAAAGTTGGAGTCATGATTAAAAGTGAGCTAAGCAGCCAAAACTGAAATGTAGGAAGAAAAAGGTTAATAGCTGTTGCATGCAAGGCCATGCTGGTATCAGCTTTTAACTTTAGCTAGCGGTCTGGAAGGATCAGCTGTAAAACAGAGCGGCAACACTGACAATGAGGGAAGTGTATTTGGGTTACTGAGGGTTTAATGAAGTTGAGTGAATGTGAAACATGGAAATTCTTTATATAATTGCCAAGGAAATCATACTGCAACATTCTCAGCAAAGGGAAAAGACCTGGGTGCCATCGAACAAGTTGACAAAAGCTTTCATGTTGATGCAGCAATATCAAATAAGCCATGTTTTAACGATGCTTGCAAAATAAAGCACAGAATACTGTATTTAAAATATTACCCTTCCAACATACACCTGCCAGGAAAATGTCTTCACAGAGAATGCATCTGCAGTTCTTTTTACCTTACCTCACTGAAGCTGCAGAGGTAACAGGAGTGCAAGAGCAGGTGACTAAAATGATTTGACTTACACAAAGACTGTCATATACAAAGTGATAAAATTATTTATGTTTGCAAGCACATAAGCAAAAGGGAACACCAGATGCACACTCTGAAAGTTAGGAATTGGAGTATGACTTTCTTGTCTACTTCCAGTCTTGAATGGGAGATTATTCAGTTCAATGAAATAAGCAGTGAATTCCAACGATGGGAATACAGTATTTTACAAAGTGCAGGCTGAGCATGTGAAAATCAGCACCACAGTGCATCATTAAAGGACATCAGTGGGATTCTGAAAGAATACAGTGCTTTTCATAGCTTACAAAAATATAGTGTTAAATGGGATTATTTGCTGGAAAGACCAGAAAGCCCTATGGGCAAAGCCATGATAAAGCCATTGGCCAAGGGATCTAGCTGTCCCACTTTCTGACAAGCAAGGGTATTCCAAAAGGATCAAATACTGGTCACCGTCCGTTCTCTCACCAATCAACCCTTTGTAAGGACTGTCAGGGTAGACTTAGTATTAATTAGACTGTGGATCTGATCCAATGCAGTAATTTCTACTTCTGTTTCCTATGACCAAAAGCAATGGCAAAAGAAGAAAAATAGACAAGTTCACTTTAACTAAAGCAAACTCATTCAGCCTCTAGGCTAGCCACTGTGACTGATACAAAGCTACCGACGCATCACTCATGCTTCACAAAAATATGTTAAAATACATGTGTTTACTTTGCCACCTCCTCTTCTCCTCCCCCACAAAAAAACTAGCAAAAGCCTAAATTACAAGACATTGTTTTACTACATAAATGTGTTTCCTTGTTTATTTTATTATCTCTTTTCCCATCCATATATTACTATTCATAATAAAAAAAATAATAATTACAAGAGAACCCGAAACGGGTGTCAGATCCTGGGATATCACCACTCATGCAGTGGTTTGCTACACTTAGCCTTCAGTCTTGTGGCTAACAATTCACCCAAACTGTGATAATGCCTCACGACAACCTATACCCTGCTGCTCCTCAAGGAAAACAACAACACACTATTTAGAGATGATGAGCTCAAATATAAGACACAAGATGAGGGAACAGATTCTGTAACCACACCTGTAAGTGGTTATACTACTGAAGTAGTTTCTTCAGCTCCATCTTCACTCATGGTATCAGTAATAATCACACTCTTCCAAAACATATTTGCAGAAACAACATTTGCAGCAGCAGAGGAAAAAAAAGTTGAGTGATAAAACCACGCCACTGCAGAAAAACAGCTTTAACATCAATTACACAGAATTAGGACTGCAAATAAGCATCTCTAACAAATAACTCTTGTAACAAATGTGGACTATGTCTTTATACACACACACGTATATATGTATATAGCTTTACTGGAAATACCATCATAATCTCATCTCACAAGAACTGTTACCTGCAAGTATTCTCAAAGCCTCATTCCAAGCTTTTGTGATCCTGTAACTGTTGTAATAATATAAAGAACTATAGACAAAAATTTCTATGTCTGTATGTACCAGTTCAGGGGCTAATGGTGCAGCATATTGCACGGAAATAAGAAATGAGTACAAATAAATTTTAGTCTACAGGATCAGTCCCTTGTTGGATATTTAGGATAAATAAAACATCAAAACACTTTCCTTATTACTCTATAAAGGTGGAACTCATTTTCCGGGGGATTTTTGTCATGCTTAGTTAAAGAGTTGAGAAATCTGGAGCAAACCAAGATGCCAATAATGCTACTGAACTCAAGTGAGGGCAACCGACCATTCTCCAGAAACATGCATTAAGAAATAATAGGATTACATGCTTACTTGATTTCTGATTAAAAAAAAAAAAAAAAAAAATTGTTTTACCTACAAGAGGTCTTCGTTTTATCATGATGAAGGACTACATCTCCACAAGCTTGTGCCCATTTGCAGGGCCAGCTCCTGTAAGCAGCAGCCACACCCTTCTCTTTCCCATTTTTTTTCACGGCCATAAAATACTTTCTAAGCCAGGCCCTAAAAAAACCACCAAAACAAACAAACAAAAAACCCCAAAAAACCAAGCACAATTTTAATGGACACCAGATACCACATTGTTGATTTAATGAGGCAGATTAGAAACAAATAAATATATCTGAACACATCACATATATTGGTATTTTCAGTTTCATTTCAAACAAATTTGGTAGGCCCGATCTGGCTCTCTATTTAAATCACAGGGAACGTGATTGTAAGTGTTTGCTGTTGCCAGCAGAATCAAGCCCTCTATCTCTTTTTAGGATTTAATATAGCACATTTGCCATTGGTACTGGAAAAGCTCACAAATTGAGGTTTTGCAGAGTACCTTCTAGACAAGCCTATGTATTTTGTAACAGTAAGAGATGCCAACACAAGGCAAGGTTAGAAAGACATTCAGAGATCATGTCTTCAGTCCACGGGGTTCTACGGATTTGAAACTTAGGCAGATCTGCTTAACTCTCACTCTAGTAAAAAAAAACCCCAAACAAAAGAAGTACTATTTGAGTAACACTTTCACAGCTTCTGTATCACTCAGCCTCACCCAGGTTATCAAATGATTTGACTCACAGCATCTTTAGCACAGTTCCTGATGACGCTGCATAGGAAGCATCACCCAACATGCCCTTACTCTTACTGTATTTTATACAATTTATTTTATCAATAATTTGGCAGTGGATAGAACCATATGGAAATTGGTTGTTGCTGTTTTGCATATTGTATCATCTGCTGGATTTAATTCATTATTTAAATGGCACCATAATTAAACTACATTTCATATTCTACTTAACCAGAGAACAGAGAGTATGAATACAAAGTGATAAAACCAACTTTTTCCAGTATTCTCAACAACATCCATTTATTTTCAAATAATCAGCTCCAGCATTCAACAACAAAGCAAAAATACAGTAGACAGGCTTCAGCAACTTAAGCTAATTTTTTTCCAAACAACTGCACAACGATGTAATTGTTCAGCTATCACTAGAACCGTGAAATGAATATTAAAGCTTGTTTATTTAAATTCAGAAGTAAACATGTAACCTGAATCCACAGCTTCATGCTGTGTCACGCGTGCTGAAAGAGCAAACTGATCTAAAAAGGTTATACTGAGATGTGTGTCAGGAGTCGACAACATACATTAGAGGTAGTACATTAAACAATGCCAAATCCAAGCCCATTTTGTAATTCCAGCACCTACTACATACTTAATCATGTACGACTCCATACCCCTAAAACAGGGTCTTAAAACAAGTGCTACGCTTTTGCTGTTAGTAGCGGTATTCAGTTGCACACAGCCCTCCATCCTGATAGAGTTCCAGTGTAGAAACTGGAAATCTCAAAGCCTGCATACAGCTCTATTTTGCAGATATAGTAAAGTACAATTAACTTGCAAAATGCTATCAATACTACAACATTTGTAGAAGTGTTTATTCACACAGAAATCTTTTTTCTCTGAACTGCAGAGTAGGTGATACATATACCTCTCATCGTACCAGAGTGCTCTGATACACACCACTGACTTTCAAATCCAAATACATAGTAGAGGAAAATGTTAGCACATTAGTATTATACTAATTACACAATACATACATTAGTATGTATTACTATAAAGATTCACCCTCCAAAACCCTCCCAACAAAGTATTCCATAGGAGAAAAGCACACTCCCACCAGACTGTTCGCATTTGTATTTGAAGGTGCTCTGAAAGAAAGGGAGCAAATAGAATTCCAAGGGTTCACAGGAGAAGAAAACAAACCAAACCAACAAACAACAGCACCACAATCCTCAGCCACACTGAAGACCTTGCAAAAAAAAAGGAAAAAAAAGGAAAAAAAAGGAAAAAAAAGGAAAAAAAAGGAAAAAAAAGGAAAAAAAAGGAAAAAAAAGGAAAAAAAAGGAAAAAAAAGGAAAAAAAAGGAAAAAAAAGGAAAAAAAAGGAAAAAAAAGGAAAAAAAAGGAAAAAAAAGGAAAAAAAAGGAAAAAAAAGGAAAAAAAAGGAAAAAAAAGGAAAAAAAAGGAAAAAAAAGGAAAAAAAAGGAAAAAAAAGGAAAAAAAAGGAAAAAAAAGGAAAAAAAAGGAAAAAAAAGGAAAAAAAAGGAAAAAAAAGGAAAAAAAAGGAAAAAAAAGGAAAAAAAAGGAAAAAAAAGGAAAAAAAAGGAAAAAAAAGGAAAAAAAAGGAAAAAAAAGGAAAAAAAAGGAAAAAAAAGGAAAAAAAAGGAAAAAAAAGGAAAAAAAAGGAAAAAAAAGGAAAAAAAAGGAAAAAAAAGGAAAAAAAAGGAAAAAAAAGGAAAAAAAAGGAAAAAAAAGGAAAAAAAAGGAAAAAAAAGGAAAAAAAAGGAAAAAAAAGGAAAAAAAAGGAAAAAAAAGGAAAAAAAAGGAAAAAAAAGGAAAAAAAAGGAAAAAAAAGGAAAAAAAAGGAAAAAAAAGGAAAAAAAAGGAAAAAAAAGGAAAAAAAAGGAAAAAAAAGGAAAAAAAAGGAAAAAAAAGGAAAAAAAAGGAAAAAAAAGGAAAAAAAAGGAAAAAAAAGGAAAAAAAAGGAAAAAAAAGGAAAAAAAAGGAAAAAAAAGGAAAAAAAAGGAAAAAAAAGGAAAAAAAAGGAAAAAAAAGGAAAAAAAAGGAAAAAAAAGGAAAAAAAAGGAAAAAAAAGGAAAAAAAAGGAAAAAAAAGGAAAAAAAAGGAAAAAAAAGGAAAAAAAAGGAAAAAAAAGGAAAAAAAAGGAAAAAAAAGGAAAAAAAAGGAAAAAAAAGGAAAAAAAAGGAAAAAAAAGGAAAAAAAAGGAAAAAAAAGGAAAAAAAAGGAAAAAAAAGGAAAAAAAAGGAAAAAAAAGGAAAAAAAAGGAAAAAAAAGGAAAAAAAAGGAAAAAAAAGGAAAAAAAAGGAAAAAAAAGGAAAAAAAAGGAAAAAAAAGGAAAAAAAAGGAAAAAAAANAAAAAGAAAAAAAAAGAAAAAAAAAAGAAAAAAAAAGAAAAAAAAAAGAAAATACTCAACA
Organism: Galbula dea; assembly: GCA_013399015.1. NCBI lineage: Eukaryota > Metazoa > Chordata > Aves > Piciformes > Galbulidae > Galbula > Galbula dea. The sequence continues at coordinate 1,449,536 of VWZX01006702.1, forward strand.
GATAACAAGCCCCCCCCCAAGAAAACAAAAACAAAACCACAACACTGAATTTTAATGACTCTATATTGCCTGGATACCAGTTTGGGATTCAGGCAGCCTTGGATTACAAGGACTGTTCTCTTGAAAATCTAGCCCACAGTTCCTGCAGCATTTTCTACCAATACAACATCCAAACTGTGACTAAACACCTTATTATGCCTCTCTGGCACTATCTGAAGCAAACATATCACAAAATTTTATGTGGCACCCTGCAAGTGCGTGTGTGGGGAAAGAGGCTATTTTTCCTATCTAACAGTAGTGAAATGACAAACAGCAAGTTCTGTTCAAAAGACTGTACCTTTTTTTTCTGCAGTAAGCAACAGGTGGCAAAGTACAGTCCCCAGTCTTTGCCTTAAAAATAAGAAAATTTACTTAATCCTCGAGACATCTAAAATAGGTTGGGGTTTTGTTTTCTTTTTTAAAATTAAACTTGAGTCAAGAGGTTTAACAGGGCCTCTACACTGACTTCAGAAAGTAAATGCCTTTCTTAACACTTGTTTGTAGAGGTTTTCATTAACGAAAATACAGCCTTCCTGGTTACAAACAACTGCTGGTGGCTTTAGGTGACAATGTAGGAAAGAGAAAACCCAAACTGTACTTTCAAGGGAACCACATGCCTCAAAGATTTAACTACAATCTCTTTTTCCAATAACTTGCTAACTGATCTTAAATACATAAATGAATTATGAAGCAATAACCTCCAAATTTCTTAGCTCTTCCTCCAGATAAACATTATATTCTGACTGATGAATATTTGAAATACTTAATCTGTTGTTCATGGCATTTAAACAGTTAATCTAATTTATGAGAAGAATACCACATTAAGGAGTCTTTCTATTTTGTTGTTTAAGCTTCATCATTTCAAAAGCATTTTTCCCATCTACTGTTATTTAGAAGTATTCTTCCTTTGTGCACTGGATGTACTATTACAGTTCAGGAGGCCCTGTCAGTGACACCATCCCTTTGGCAGGCTCCATGTTACTCAGTCACTAATTTTACTCCCATACACACGCACGCAGCTGGTCAAGCACAAGAAATGACTTTGCAGCATTCAGCTACCTCTCCTGCACTTCCACAGCAACTCTTGAAAACCAACAACAAAAAAACCAAACCCAAACCACATGGCTACAAAAATTATCAGTGTCCCTTTCTCAAGTCTTCTACTGCTCACAGGACATTTCTAAAGCAGTGCTATAGCAGTACACCTGCGCCCCTTTCAGGTAAAGCCCCCATCACAACAGCCTACAAACGTTTCAATTCTGTTCCTCCCAACTTCTCAATTCGCAGCTGAATCTTTCTTTAAAGATACTATTTCCTGAATTATTTAAATACTTAAATAGTTTTAGATTTTGAAAGCTTTGCACTGTCTTCCCTTTACAAAAATACAGCTTTGCACCGCCAGTGAATACTCCCTGATACAGCAGATGGTTAAAATTCTGCATCATTTCTAATAGCCTTCAGAGAAAGCACTGCCCTTTTTCGGGGGAGGTGGGGGGGTAGGGGTGGTAGGAAGAGGAGAGAAAAAACAGCTGAGAACAGCAATTTGCAGCCTTTTTTTTTCCCTTGACAGCATCTAGCCACGCCTCAGTCGGGCCCTTCCTCCAACCTCTGCTAACCCAAAAAGCAGCGCCAACCTGGCAGCAGGCCATATATTCAAAAGTAAACGTTATTTATTCTTCTGCCATTTTCCAGTGGTGTTTATCATACCCTGATCTTCTCTCCCCCCCTCCCCCCACCTCGCTGCAGCTGAAATCTCTGCCTTTGCCCCGTTTTGTTTCGCTTTGCAGCTACATCAAGACATCAAAGTCACGCTCTTATCTAACATGGCAAACTTGCAAAAACGCGTTAAAGGGATTTTACCTTCACTCAGTGAAGCAGCAGACTATTTTGGAGCGCGAAAACCAAAAAGTCAGCCGTATCTTTACGTATTGCTGTCCCACAGAACTGGATGGATGCTACGCTCCTTTCCGTCACTACAGGAACGGGCTCTTCCCGATACAATGCATATGCTTCTTTCAAAGCCTGTAGCGGTAGTTACAAACCTGGCTTTGCCTTCCACAGCTTTTCCATTTCCTTATTAAGCTGCTACAGGAGCGTTTAAAAAAATAAACCAACCTCTAAGCAACCGTAAGAAGGCACATATAGCACTGCACCTGACTCTTTGTTATCCGTCACCATTCATTCCCTGTCCCTTCCGCTCCTCGCTTCCTCCTCCCACCTTGGGCTGCTTCTCATTTATAAAGGCTCTCAAAAAAACCCTTCAAACAACAGACTAATTAAACTAGTTGCCCGTAACTGTTTTGTTTTTTCACCTAGTCGTACACTGAATGGATAGTTGACATACCAGCCGAAAAAGAAAAGGAGATAAAAGGAGGTGGGGTGGAGAAGGTAAAAATAAATAAATTAATACAGAGGGATGCTGCCGCTTAAATCCTCCGAGCCAGCCCCTCCGGCTGGGTGCCGGCGCTGGGGAGAGGAGGTGACGGGAAGGGAGGTGAGCTGCTCCGCCGCGCAGTCGGTCTGTCTGTCCATCCCACCAGGGCACAAAAACTAACCATCAGCCATGTTGTCCGCACCGCCCGTCACCTCCTGCCCCGTCTTATCGGGTGAAGGGGCTGGCAGCGTGCCAAGCCGCCTGCCGCAAGGCGGGTGTCAGGCGAGGGCAAAGTTTATTGTTCGGCGCTGTTATCTGTATCTGGTAGGGTGGCGGTTATTTATTTATTACCCACACACACACCTCCCGGCCCGGCGGCAGCCCGCGGCCCAGGAGCGCCCCACCGGCAGGGAACGGGGAGCGCGGCCTCGGGGACATCCCCCCTCTCCCCCAACAACTCCTCCTCCTCTCCCCTCTCTCGGCACTGTAAAGTACAAATAACGTGGAGTGGTTTAGTCAAAACAGTCATGTGCAAGTAAGCCCGGCAAACAAAAGCCTTTATTTATTTATTTAGCCTGCGCATAGATAAGGAGGAGCCTTTGTGCCCATAAATTTCACACACACATCAGAAAGGAGATGCCGTGCTGCTTCCCGCGGGCTGACACAGCTTGTCTGCAAGCGCCACAGGACAGCCTGGAGGCTCATTAATAATTGCGAATGGCTCGCCATTTCCATATTTAAATTGTGAAGCAGCGTATGATTAATTAAGAAGAAAAAAAAAAAGGCGGGGGGGTGGGGGAAGAGAGACGAGGCGAGGCCTGCGCTGGCTGCCTGGCTCCCCGGCTGGCCGCGCCGCTCGCTTTAACTCCTTCTTTCCCACGGGCCTCGGCCGCGCCGGGGACTCACAGGGTGCCTCCCTCCCGGCCGCCGCCTGGGAACTCGCCGTGAATGTTAATTCTGCTGTTTCTGTGTAGTTAGGCAACCACGTGAGTTCTTTTGCGAGGCTCTGAATAGCCACGAACTAATGAAGAGAATTTGCTGCAATCCACTTATCATTAGCTTTTCATTTGGGGAAGGAAAAAAAAATATTGCATATAAATTTTAGCGTGATTGTAAATTAATGTATTTTCATGCAGCGAGGTTAAAAGAATATCGACAAAGTTATTTATATAAAGAAATATTGCAATTAAAATCCAGTAAAATGTGTAATTTAAACTCATCGGAGTGTTCCAAACGATGAAAATATTTCACATTGAAATGCTGTGATTAACTCGCAGAGAACCTCAGCTCCTCAAACACATGCAGACAAGTAATAAATAGGCTGTATACAGTAATCAAAATATTTAACAGTAATTTATCAGCAACAACCTTAAACTTCAGATTATCCTGTCTCTCCCAAGTACTTACTTTTTAGATCTAACGGTAACAGATGCCGGATTTATTTATTTTTTTCCTCAAAGGGCAAGGCTGAATTTCTGACTGCCGTTTGGTTACTGAAATACTGTGTCGAGGTCTACTCCACAGAAACGCAAGCTGTGAAAATCTACGTACAGCAACCGGGTGTAGCCACCTCCCATGGATAAGGAAGGGCATGTGAGCTCCGTATGTTGTGAGCGCCTTCTGGACTCAAAAGGGCTCCCTTGGGCGCCTGCTACTGGGGTCCTTTCTCTCGAGCGTCTATCCCCTCGGGACTCAAGAGTGTCCCGGCGCGGTTGGGAAAGCGCTGGGTGACGGGCCCTAGAGTCTCGGAACGGCTGGGAGGGCGCTGGCACAGGCCCGAGAGTCCCGGAGCTACTGGGAGGACGCTGGCTGAGGGGCCCGAGAGTCCCGAAGCGGTTGGGAGTGCGCTAGACGAGGGGCCCTAAGGATCCCTGGGCGCTTGGGAGTGCGCTGGGTAACGAGTCCCGAGCGTCGTGCGGCTGTGGGATGACCTGGGGCGGCCTGGAAAGCAGTGGGCGGGCGCGCGGCCCGCAGCAGCCGTGGGCGCGCACCCGCAGGGCCCGGGGCGGGCGCGGGCCCGTCCCGCGGTCATGTGACCGCCGTGATTCAGCAGTCTGCAGTGCGGGCGGGGAGCGCGTCTCCTGCTGCTAGCCGTCCCTGCCCCGAGTTCCCGCTTTTAACCCTTTTATTTTTGTAACCCTGCCCTTTTTGTTATAATCCAGTTATTCCACAGTTTCACCTAAAACTGGTGGGTTCCTTATCCTCAGTTAATCTCCAGTTTCCTTGGTTAACACTTTGTATTACACAGCAGAATCAAAGACAGGGGTTTTTTCTCCTGCAGGTAAGCACTTTATTTGGCCGGGGGACACGCAAAATAGATGGGACTGGGCACTAAAGCTGCCTTTGTTAAGCTGAGGACGTACTCATTTGACTTACTAAACCCCCTTTTTGCAGAGTATGAATTCTGGATATTACTTGCTAGGCAGTTCCAAGAAGCTGCGTTCATCCAGGTATCAATTAGGGTAATTATGCTTTATCTCCTTAGTATGGTCAGTTTGCAAACTGGTACCAGCCTTGTCCTGATGAGCTGTAATTACATTGCTATTATTCAGCATATTGATTAATGTTTTGAGCAAGGAGAGAAAGGAAAGGCTGCAAAGTGAAACAAACTCATTTGCAGGACCCCCATTTCAGGACCTTAATACCATCTACTAGATGCTTGGTGTTAGAAATAAATGTCCTCCATCTACATTTTAACATATGCATGTCTACCACAGCCTCTCAGTTTCCTCTGAAGCATTTGGTGACTACTCCAGTGACAGGCATTAGGGAGAGAGCTGAAACACCAATGGTTTGAGCAGTGATGACAAATTCATGTGTTTTCCTTCCTGTTACCAACATACTGTTTATCCTTGTAATATGTAAAGCCACACTGGGAAAATTACCAAAATCATTCCATAACTACCATCATCAAGAAAATTTTCATCCTTTTCACAGATCAGAATATCAAAGGCAACTTGTTATACCCAAGTATTTTTCATTTGAGTTGGCATCTAAAAGTAAACAAACAGCATGCAGAGCAAATCCTAGCCCATAAAGGTTTATGAAGGCAGGCCTAAACTATTTAGATATGTATTTGGTTATAGAGGCTATAGAGTTCTTTGGGGGATATCACAGAATGGTTTGTGTTGGATGGGACCTTAAAGCTACCACCTAGTTCCAACCTCTCTGGCATGGCCAGGGACACCTTCCACTAGACTAGGTTGCTCAAAGCCCCAGCTAGCCTGGCCTTGAACACTTCCAGGGATGAGGCATCCACAACCTCTATGGGCAACATCTTTGTTCTGGTGCCTCACCACACTCACAGTAAAGAATTTCTTCCTAATACCTAATCTAAGTCTACTCTCTTTCATTTTAAAGTCATCACCCCGTGTCCTGTTACTGCATGCCCTTGTAAAAAGTCCCTCTCTAGCTTTCCTGTAGGCCCGCTATAGGTACTGGAAGGCAGCTGTGATGTGTCCCTGAAGCCTTCTCCTCCAGGCTAAACAATCCCAACTTTCTCAGCCTGTCTTCATAGGACATGCTTGCTGATCTCTCTATGATTTGTAGTTCAAAAGGAGTATGAGGAAGCTGCACAGTTGTATTTTACTCAATTCTAATGGAAAAGGTACTCCCTTGAAATTCTTCATTACATTACTAAATGATCCAAAACCATTACAGGTGGGGCTAGCACAACTGCCAGTTGTTCTGATGGCCAGATACCTCCTATTATAAGACTGCATTTTCAAGTGCTTAAAAACTTTCCCTAACTTAGTTTGGCTGAAAATTTCCCTAACCAGGTGTGTGCCTCAGGGGTAACTTATTAAAAAACCTGCAGCCAAGCAGCTTAGACCCTTCCAAGAATGAGTCTATTGAAGCATCACTTGCTTGATCCATGCTGCCAAACTACAGAACCCTTTTCTTTGATAAGCTCTTGCATCTCCACATTTGGAGCAGAGATCAGGATAGGAGGTAGTCTGTTAAGGAAATAGATTTTGCCACTTCCTTCTAGCCAGGCTGTAGACATTTGAAAACTCCAGATCACATACATTTGCTAGGGCCTTGCTGAAGTTTAATAGGGAAAATTCCCTAATATCTAACCTTTGCTAAACATACTGCTTCCTCTCCCAGCTGTAAAGGTTGATGAAATGGCATATAAACCCACCACATGCTCTAGACTAGAACTATGTAATTCAACCCTGGAGTTGCTGAACTAGGCTTAGTCAGCCAGAAACACCAATCTGGGTGCAACAAAACGAGCATCTTTGGCTCTTAATATTTTTCCTGCTTGCATCCAGACAGCCTAGTACAAGATTTTTGATTTCAATATGGAAGAACTAAAGATATCAAACCAGAATAAAAGGTAAAGAAGGGAGAAGGATATCAGTAAACTGGCAGAGAAGGGGAGGCAGGTTGGGTCCAGAAGGTAGGCACAGAGTCTCAGCCTGAGCAGGAAAGCTAAAGCTACTTGCAAAAAAGAAAACAGACACTGCTGAGAAGCCAGGACATTGTCAAGAGAAAAGAGGGAATCACCCACAACTCTGTGCTGTTTCTCGATGGAAGTGCTTTAAATAGAGAATTATCTTTTTCCTGCCATCAGTTGGCTCAGTGTAGCAGGGCACTGCAGGATGTCTTCTGATGACTTATTTGGATGTTAGTAGACTGCCAGAAGATAAAATCTCTATGCATTTTGCTTTTAACCTCCCTCGAACTGCAAAAAAGTGACATGCACATTCATGAGCATTCACACACACACACATACATACATGTGTTAAAACTGCAACAAAACAAGGGTTAATCTTGTTCAAACAGGATTAGAGAGTATAAAATAAGATGGAAAAAACAGGAGTAAAATAAACTGTGCAGCAGCATTCTTTGTGTGATAAAATTCTCACTCACAAGCCTGTACTCCATCTTTTAAGCTGGGTCTCAGCATCATTAAACGGATGGAACAAAACAATGCCAGTATTAGTTACTCTAGTTTGTATTCTCCTCACTGAACAAGGTGCAGAGCCATGTCTTATTTACTGGATGCTTCTCAAACTACCCACTGAAGCCTGAATGAACAAGGTTTTCCTGTGGCACTTGTTACCATTTTGGCCCTTGAAAGCTTCTCAGAGATTCACTAATTTATCTTCATGGAAATCCTGTCAGCTGAAGAAGAGATACAACCCACATTTTAAAGAAGAAGAATTTGGCACAGGTACCCCATCCATTCTGAGTGCCCAAACTGAGAGATGAAGAACCTGGCTTTTCAAGTTGTTCAGCTCTGTAAAGTACCACATATATTGGCACTGTATGTTGAAAGCACCTTTCCCCTGAATTTCACTGGCAGTGGCAAGCACTTGCCACACTTGACAACCAAATGAGAATACAGGGAACTAAAATTAACAGACTTATCATAGGAGTGTTGTAAAAAAACAAAAGTAAAGTACCTGACCTAATGTATTTCTGCTAAACACACCTTCTTCTTTAAAAGGCAGTTTTAAAGCAAGTACTCCCATGCTTTAGGGGGTTAGGTAACATTTCCCATTATCCCAGTTGAATACAACCTGTTTTCGTAGCATTTATAGTGTCAGAACACAATATAAAATAAAATCAGTTTTGAAAACTATTTTTCTACCTTTTAATATCTTTGTTTAAGTAAATATTAAGATTTGGGGGAGGTTTGACACATAAGTTTTGGAGTTGGCAATACCAGTAATGCCTTAGAGGAAGGTGTAAGGGGTTGCTGAGACTTCCCCTTTTTGCGTGTGAGTGGAATAGATTACACATGGGTGCTCCACATGGACTGACTCAGGTGTTCTGAACCAAGGGCATGCGCTCACAGTACCAAGTGACCATCAGTAACACTTGCCAGGCCAGAGCTCCATCAGCTTCCCTTGTCGTTTTGCACAAAAGGAAGACTGAAAGCCATTTGTTTCTTTTACACTACTAGAGGTGGGAGGACATGTGGCCAGGGCAGCAGGGGGAAGGCCACAGTGCTTCTACTGGAAAGTCTGTCTGCATCAGAGTTCGTTGTTATTTTGGATGACTCTGAATCTAGTCACGTTTTGTTCAGTTTGTTCTGCATCTTCTGAATTTCATCCTCGTTTCTTGAATGTTTTAAGTGTTTTGTAGAGTGCCTAGAGCTGACAATCATTACTGAAAGAAAACCTGTATTAACATGAAAGACAATGTTAACTCTTTTACAGGCATCAGAGACACTCCTAACCTAGCTAGGGAAGCAAAACTCTTAAGCGGGACAAATCAAAAAATCACAGGAAATGAGCTGTGAAGTTAAACGTGAGGGTATTTGAAAAGAAAATTGTTTTTCAAGGTGAACAATTTTCTAAGAACTCACAGCAAAGAGATCTAACCATAAATACCTTTTTGACAGCAACAGGAAACCTTAAGCACCAAAAGGCAGGCTGAGTCTTTGGAAGAATTAGCTTCAACATCACAGCATAATGATGCAAACAGCAAAGATCTTGAACTAAAGTGTGGTCAGGTGACAGTTTCCAATAGGAGGTGCAGTATGCTTTAGTAATGCAGCAAACAGTTGCCTGAAGATATGCTAACACAAATTAAACTATGATGATAATATGAAGATAATAGGCAAAATGTTGGTAACTGCTTTCCAATACAAGGACCAGCATCTTTTCAGCATGCAGTAGTGTTGACCACTTAGGGTTAAATGTTCTTTTGTACAATGCTATAATCTGAAACTGGCCTTGCTCAGGGCAAGCTCAACCAAAGTTGAAAAAAATATTCCAGGAGAGAAACAGTTCAAATAGTTGAAACAAAATTTGTAAAGGACTGAAATATAATTTTGAAGGCACTTTTCTGACCTGGAGAAATGAAAATTCAGGTTCTTCCCCACAAAATATCTTTTTCTTTCTTGTCCCATGTCAGGACTCCTATACAACTTCTTAAGAAATGCACTCATAAAAACCATAAAAAGCCCTCACTAAAATCATATTCTAGAACCCTAGCTGACATGCCTGGAAGAAATGTCCCAAACCAACTCGAACTGACGGCTGGTGTGTGAACACTGTCAATTAAAACCCCCGAACAACCTGAATGTCAAAGCAGTTCTTGCAATTTCTTACAGAATGCTAGATTACTTCTGATAAAACTCTTAAAAACCCCTTTTTCTTTGGAAAACGTACAACTCGCCTCCCTGAACTCTCACAGTTAGGGAAAAATGAACCTGGTAAGTCATCTCATGAAGAAAAAGTAAGAAAACTAGGAGTTAAAGTTGCTGCATTCACAATGCACACTTCATTTTGAATGGTGAAAAGGCAAGTGAAAAATCAATGCGTAAGAGATGAGAAAGCAGTGGAGCTTTCTTCTAAATGTGGTTCCCAAACACTCAGCTGCAGTTTATGCTCTGAATAAAAGTCATATTATTCTTATCTAAACCATCTAAGAGCAGCATTTGCATATTCTAGAACAAGACATAAACTCTTGGGAAGTCAGGCTGATGCTCAAGTAGAAAAATAGTTGAAGAAGCTGAAAAAAACCCACCCCAAGAGTCCTCTCTGTTCAATGACTTTAAAAAGCCAAAATCAACCCACCAGAAATTTAAACTGATCTAGCTAAGTGTTAATTTATTTCCTAGCTTTTGTTTCTTTTTCTCACAACATTCCTTGTTATTGAACCATGGCTTTTTGTTTATGAATTTACTTCTAGCATAGCACTGCTTGACAAGCAATGTTTATGCATTTTGTCATATGCCATTAGTTTCTTCCACATAACTCTGCAGGCTGATACCAAAAGATCCCTTCCACTTTTTTTTAGTCTAGATAGATGAATTTTTGAATTATTTTAAAGCAAAATAAATAAAATGAAAAATGGGAGTAGTGACATCAATGTTAATTGGGCTGAATTTTTAAGGTTATTCTGACATCTGAAAAAATGGCCTGGTGTTTTTGTACAGATAACACCTGTCAGAAATTCATGCAGAAGCTTGTATGGGACTCCTAGCAATGGGTGTGTTGTAACAGATCCGTATCGGCCTGCTCCCAATCCAAAGGTACTTGTGACTAAAGCTCTGACAGGCAGATATAAACCTAGTAAATCAAAATCTGTTTCCAGGAGCTGTAACTTATTGAATTTGTATGCAAAACCTAATAAGTGATTAAAAAAACCCCAACATCAAAGATTACTTTAACTCTACCAGCATAGACTTCCACCATTAGATCTTATTTACTGAATGATTCACATCTTACTGGCTTCTTTAGATTTGCTTTTGTATTTCCACCTTGCTATTTTAAGATGTATTATCTTTACTCCAAAAACTGTCATCCTACCTAAACCTACTTAGAATTTTCTATGGTGAAATCTCATTGAATGAAGATCAGTGAGAATTATGGATCTTGCACAGTGCTGTCTGAGGTAACATACCAACCACAGCACAGCAGAACCCCAAAATGTCTCACTCATCTTCAAGTTTTATAATATCAAGGCTTAAAGCTATAAAATGTGAGAGATTTATTTTTCTTCACTGAGCAAAAATTATAGAAGACACACTGGTTTGTGTTCAGCTTGTACTTCATAGCAGGAAGCCTCACACTTTCAGGTATTCAGGTACTGTAGGCAGAGCCTAGGAAGTGTTGTTTCTGTAGATGTTGGTAACAGGGATTCAAATCTCAAGAGTGGAAGGGAGCTTAAAACAGGACAAAACTCATCTGGAACTTGACTGCTTTGCAGGAAACTCTCCTATTTAGAGCCACCACAGATGTTTTGCCTGAATCTGTCTACACATGCAATTAGCAGAAAATGAACAGAAAATTTCAATGACTTGGGAAAGACCTGGGCAATTATTTAAAATGTAAGTTGAAGATTTTATACCCAGGATGTTTATGTTCACACCACTCCCCATCTAAAATGTCTAAAAGGTTAGTTCTCTTGTCATTTAAAGGAAACTAGAGTATGCTCTGCAGTGTGAAGTTATCAGGATTATTGAACCACTGTTACTGCAATAGCGTACAGGGATGAGAACTCTGGGCCTGACTGCGGTGAGTGCTGAGCAAAGATACAGGCTTTGATTCCCAAGCCTTTAGGGCAATGGTCCTTATTACAAAATCAGTTAAAAAGCAATCTTACATATTTGCAATATCTCAATTTCTGGTTGGAGAAATAACACTTTAGGGGTATTCCTGCCCAGTTCAGAGGAGCTAACAGCAGCTACAAACTATTACGTATTAATTTTTTAAGAAACTACTCTAGCTTCAGCAGCTTATTGACTAAATTCAACATTTTCCTTTTAAAAAACATATAAAAAAGAGTTTACTCTGAAATTCCTCCCAAATTCTGACTTAGGGCATGATTATTTTTAAAGGAAAATCTCAATATGGATTTTTTCTGCAATAATAACGTTTAAAAGATAAAATTCTCTGAAAGTATGTTTTCTTACACTGGTAACTGCAGAAAATAATTGAAAAAACCCAAGATACTTTATTTTGATGCTTGTCTTTTCTATTCTCATACTCATTCAGTTCAGCATTTTTAAAACAGTAAGACTTAAAAATTATCCATGCTGAAGTTTTGTTTACAAAAAGTAACCCATTACTGCTCAGTTATTATTTATCTATGTAATATGTATCTATGTATCTATGTATAGGGAACAAGTTCATACTACTTTGAAACAGTAGCTGTTGTTCTTGAGATACATTTTAGAGGAAGAAAAAGACTGGTTGCTGCAGCACCATGAGTTCTTATGTATTGAATGGTAGAGGAAAAAGTCTCAGAAACTGTGTAAGCTGCTTCCAGCCTGAACTTAGCAGGCTGCTTTTTTTGCCAGTATTTCAAAACATGTTTAGCTGAATAAGTGTATTTTCGACATTACAAGAGGCTGTAATCGCTTTCTCATCTGATCTGCTCTTCATGACCACTTTAGTACAAAAAGGTGGAAAGTTATGCACGGGGCAAAACCAAACAGAGACAACTTTAAAACAAAAAGAAGGCCTTTGAAACATTTTCCATCACCCCCCAACTGCCTCCCCAGTAAAATGCCTGAAAAACCCTCACGTAGATGAGGAGTCTGTGACTCACATGAGGGTTTGTAGCTCCCTCTTCTCCTGTAAGCTTCCCTGGGATTCTCCCTCTCACGGGTACTAGCTACTGCATGGTGTGTGGATGTTAAGATATTCTCTTTCACCTGAAAGAGCTAATGAGTGAGCTAATGGCTTAAACAGCACTTGAGAAATTGCTCCATTCTCTCTGCCACACCACTTCCTAGCAGGGAGAAGAGGTGTTGGCATCAAGTTGTCTGTGAAGCCTCCTGCCAAAACAGCCCAAACACTCAGCCAGAAGTAGCTAACCTTAGAGAACATTGCAAGAACCATTTATCTGCTGAGGCTCAGAAGAATAGTGAAGGTATAAGGCAAACTTAGGTCAGTATGTAACTGTTACAGGACTACAGGTCCAAATCTTTCCAGTCAATGGCCTTACTTCTTAGGACTTGAAAGGACTCAAGATTTGACACAACCAAACACTTGTTCAGCTCCAAAGGGAAAGGAGCTAAAATGATAAAGCAGAACCCATCTGAAGCAAACAAGAGAAAACAGCTTCCCCACCTCTCTCTTTCCAGACTTCAGAGTTGTCCCTTGCTTGGTTGGTATCAACTCAACGACAATAATTGTTTCACATCAGCCTGGGACCTGGGCTGTGCACAGACAAAGCTGGAGGCAGACATCACTGTGAGGGCAGGTTTGATGTAGTTCAGTTACCTTGCTGGAGAAAGACAGTGTCTGGGCTTGAGGTGGCATTCAGTTTAGTCATCTGCTGTGGAAGAGCAGAGCATGTGGTTCAGCAATGCAAGCTCATACTTGTTTCTAAGTCATCTCTGGATAATACCTAGATACAAGCTCCATGGTGAATATTTGAGGCTTATGGAGGCTTTGTGCAAAAGAAAGGGAACTGTTTAATGAAAAAAATGGCTACATGTGTCAAGTGTGGGGTAAACATTTTCAGAGTGTGTCACTATTGGTAAACCAAAACATGGCAAGGAGAGTGGTCAAGGTATGAAAGACAGGACTGCAAAGTTAACTATCTGTACCTGGTCTCCAGAACGTACTGCTGATACTAATTAGCACTACAGGAGTACTTTATATCACTTCTAAATTTTAGGGAACTGCTGTGGTAGGGTTCACTTTAGAAAACTTGCAGGATTAATATAGATATTCGTGGAGATAAATATAATGTGGGGAAAGGCTAGGAGCAAGAACACTGGTTTGGGGATGTGTCCACAGCTGCATATGGGACTAGAACCTGTCCCTGTAGAGTACAGGGCAGGGGTGGAAAGAGGAGGAGAGAACTGGATTGACATCAGGTCAAAGAAAGTAATCCATTCATTCTCCAAGTAGGACTCATGTAAAAACTGTTCACACAGATACTACAAGGCCAGTCGTAATTTGCTGGGGCTTTACCACTTCTGTGTAGGACTGATGGGAAGGTGGGAGACCTCTATGTCCTGTGTCAGGGACTTAAATGCACAGGTGTAAGGCAAATTGGAAAACCTGCCCATGTATTATCACTAATTATGTTTGTGAGATCAAGAAAATGGTGATCCAGTACTAGCTACCTGTGTATTTGTTGAGTAATACACCCAACTTTGCAGACTGCTCATTGCCTTTTCCCTTGTTTTCTCAGAACATATTAAGTGCCAGCAGATACAACAGAGCAGAGGGGTACAACTGCCTCTGCTCTGAGGGAGCAATACTTGTCCAGTTGGGCTGATGTTTATCCATAGATACAATTTATTATATTTCTTTGTCTGTTACTGCAGCTGGTTTGCATCCATATTTTTTCAGGCTCACACTAGTAAATACCAGGGATGACAGCCTGATTAATGATGACAAGACTAAATTAGTGATGTGACTAAGGGCTATGTGATCATACGGATTCAATCATTTTGCATGAGCAAAATAGGGAAGAAAGAGACACTAAGAAGTAAACAAATTAAATGCTTTAAAATAAGCTTGGTAGTCCAGCAATGCAATATGGAAATAAAGTATTACTTCTGACTTCAGCAGTCCCTTTAATTCCAGAGCTGTATGTTATGATTTAGTATCATCTGTTGTTATTGCAACCTTAAGGTATCCAAATATCAGGAAATAGAAATAAAAATGGGGGGGAGGAAGAAGAGGAGAGCTACAAAAATACACAGCAAATCAAAGAGTGCTCCCTCAAAATATGGAGCCTTTTCTTTATAAAATTTAAGAGAATATTATTCATGAGACCATGACATATGGCACTTTCAGCACAGTTGGGCAAATAATGCTCTTTCATGTTGTCTGTGTGAGGTATCGATGTTCAGATTTGCAACCTTCAGCATAACTGAGTTCACAGAATCATAGAATGCCCTGAGTTGGAAGGGCCCAAAAAGATCGAGTCCAACTCCCATCTAAGTGCAGAACCACCCCAAACATCACGGTCCAGATGCTTCTTGAATTCTGTCAGGCTTGGTGCTGTGACTCCTTCCCAGGGGAGCCTGTTCCAGTGCTCCACCACCCTCTAGGTTAAGAACCTTTTCTTAATATCCAGCCTAAACCTCCCCTGGCAGAACTTCATGCCATTCCCTTGGGTCCTGGAGCTGGTCACCAGAGGGAAGAGATCAGCTCCTGCCCCTCCACTTCCCCTCAAGAGGAAGTTAAGAGACCAGGATGAGGTCTCCCCTTAGTCTCCTCTTCTCCAGGCTGAACAAAACAAGTGACTTTAGCTATCCCTCATATGGCTTCCCTTCTGGACTCTTCACCGTCTTCATGGCCCTCCTCTGGATGCTCTCCAACAGCTTCATATCCTTCCTATATTGTGGTGCCCAAAACTAACATAGTACTTGAGGTGAGGCTGCACTAGCACAGAGCAGAGTGGGACTACCACCTGCCTTGCCCAGCTAACGATGCAGTGCCTGATGCACCCCAGGACAGGCTTGGCCTTTTTGGCTGCCAGGGCTCACTGCTGGCTCATGCTCAGCTTGCTGTCACAACCAGAACCCCCAAGAATTTTCTTGGGATGATCAAGAGCAACTAGAAATGTTTCATTTGAAAGAAAATTCATTCCACTTTTTATTATTTAACTAGGGGGAGGGGGAGTTAATCTATAAATGTTCATCTGTTCTTTTAGAAGGGAAAATAAAGTACAGTGTTTTCCTTCATATATGGCTATTTCCTCATTTGAAGGGGTGAATATAACAATTTATCAACAGACAAAAATAGCTTTTGAAAGATACTACAGTATTTTCCAAGTGACAAAAAGTCTCTGAAAACACACATTATGCCTGAAACAGCACCTCTCCAAAAAACCAAGACTGTAAGTAAATAACTCTACTCCACAGAAAGAAGTTAGGATGAACCTGCAAACACCTCCATCTTCTGCCTAAAAATACACACATAGAAGATCTATCATGAAGCTTTCCTCACCTCCTCATGACCATGACAGCTCAGGAGGCCATGCCTAAGAGCATCTTCAGTCAGAAGAATGAGACTGTCAATAGAAAATGCTTCACTGTGATAGTAATGCTATGTAATGTCTGCTCTGGAAAAATCTGATTTTCTACAGCACTGGGCTACTAATTCAGCTTTCCTCCCATCTCACTTTTGGGTTAGTTGAGACTTAGTCTCCTTGTTTTCTGATGCACCCAAAACTATGGAATTAAAGTCAATGTTTATGCTAGTCCTTCTGTTCCAACACTGTCACCCCTTACCTTAACATGTGTTATGTCTTTTCTAGGTTACAACTGATCAACAGTGACTGCATAATTTCAGAGCAGCAGAGCCCCTGCTGAGGTGGCCCTAAACCCCACAAAGCAGACGTCTGTAAGTCTCAGTTTTCTTAAACTTAATTTGGAGGCTGAACCAGGGCTGATGCCCCTTTTAAACTCATTTTCCACTTGTCCTTTGCTAAGAACTCCACCATACTGAAGGATGGTGACTCCCATGCCTGCTTCCCACAGAGTTTTTGCAGAGCAGCCTGCTAGTGAAGATCTTTGAAGAGATTTAGCAGCTCTGAGTCCCCCCTGCCAACTACTAGATGGAAGGCAGAAAGTAGCCAAGATCCAGAAGTTTTAGGGCATACCAAAAGGCTAAAACATACTGTGTATTTATAACTTTTGCATTCAGGGGGTTGACTTGCCAATTTTGAGTGCAAAAGGATGTTTTATTGTCTGCCTTGTCAACAAAATGACATAGTAGAGCATCTTCTACCTTTTAAAGGCTGCAAAGGCACAATCACCAAAGGCACACCATCAACAGAGTCCAGCCCACTTCTGTGAAGGTTACCTTTACAAATCTGTAAAGATTTGGAGGGCAAACATTCCCAATACAGTTGTTGGTGATTTTGCCTGAACTCCAGTCTATTATTGCATGCAGAGACAGTAGCCACAGCTATTCAGAAGTGCTCAGAGAATGTGTTAGCAGTTAGTGAGTGAATTCATTTTTCTGTTTTAAAATCCTTCCAAGAAACGAATAAACTATGGTAACAATAGAGTCCTTAATAACATTACTCAGACAAATGTTTGGACATCTGACATGCTAGAGTGAAGTGTGATAGCATCTATCATCAGCTGATGCTGTACAATTATACAGCATTTCCCTGCAATCAGAAATGGCATCAGATTAAAACACTGTGCTAGAGAGGCAAGCAAAGAACTTCCTTGCAGAAACTGAATCACAGAGTCCTCACAGCTTCCCCCTGCCAACACCAGACATGCACATTGAACAGAGGAATTTCAGGTGTGTCACTGGGGGCACCATGCAGCTGGCCCTCTCTGACTAGCAGCAGGAGTTACATCTGTGAAATAATCTTTCAGCTACTTAAAGCCACAATATATTTAACTAAAAGACATTTGTATCATAACCAAATTTATGGATGTGAGCCTCCTTAAGTGTGTCATGCAATGCTGACAGAGATGCTGACACAAACTAGCATAAACCCCTAACTTCCTAATATGCAGAAAGAAGCTTATATGAAGAATGCACTAGGGCATTCAGCATTTTTCCTGGGTAATGCTGCAGTCTCTCTATTTAAAAACCAGTTACTTCAGTTACCACACGCTTTGCTGTGCAAAGATCAGAGTGCTCCTAAGTGTTAAACTCCCTAAAAATATTTCCAATGTTTCTTATGCAATGGAATGCTAAATTTTTCCAAAGTCTGATATCTTGAGACTTTTATACACTTGAAGTCATAATGTGCACTCAAGTGAGTGCCATCTGAGGAATAAAAGTCCTTGTTTCTATTCCACCAGATTATGAGATCCTGACATTGTGTCACCGATCTCTGAGACTAATGCAACTACTATAATTCTCTGTTTAGATAATAAAATATATTGTGGTAGATGTTGACTTTTCTGTTAGATTTCTGCCTTTCTGCCATAAAAGAAAGCTTTTCATATTGGAAAAAGTCATAAAAGAGCTGGAATAATGATAGAAACACATGAAAATCAGTTTATCTGCTTTGGCATCACCATACTGCTAAACAGGAGAGTGTACAGTAAATCTATGGCATGCATATGACACCAGGATGTATACCTGGAAGCTTATATCATTTCTACACAAAAAAAATCACATTTGGAAGAACTAATTTCATTTCATTCTCAGAGTGGTTTTTTGTTCATTTTCACTTTGTTTAGAAGCACACTTCTTTAGGTGAAGCATTAGAGAATGCCTTTGAGATTAAACTGTTCACCTCTCTCTCTCTCATGCAATTAAAACTTCCTAGCAATGCATGCATACAGAGAAAGAAGGAAAATGGCTGCAGAATTAGACTCACCATCATTACAGTAATTACAATGCACTGTTACTCTTTGATGGTAATTATTCTTTTAACAGCTCCTGCAAACTACAAAAAAGCAGCTAGCTAGAGCTTTCCCTCCAGCAACAGCACTCTAACCTCACCAAAGGAAGAAAAGCACCCCAGCCAAGCACTGTATCTTCCCTTTCAGACACCCAAAATTTATAGAAGGTGGTCAGAACTGGCTACATTCCAGGCCAACATTCCCTGTAAAGTGAAAATCCTTTGGTTATGTCAAACAAAATCCCAGAGGTAGTATATACAATACCTAACTCAGTTTCATGTCTGGCAAATACAAGTCTGCTGAATGCAACAAGTGCAAATCTCTCTTTTTTTTTGCAAGAAAAAAAATGATGTTTCTGTGGCTGGTGATGCCTCCACTGACTTCTCAGCCTTCTGCTACAGCCCATTGTTTACATAGCCTTCCCACAGGCTGGATACAAACACCAAGCTGGTAGTAACATAGTAAGGACAGGAAGGACAAGGAGGGATTGGGCGGATACAGACCTCGATACAAGGAAAGCAACAGTTGCTCTCCTCTGCCCCCCTCAGTTTTTTACCCTGGGTTCTCACCCAGGCCTTAGCATTGGCTAAGCTCTCGCCATGCCTTCCTGTCCTAGTGGTTTCCAGCTCCTGCCTGCAGTCCTGCCCCCATTCAGCTCTGAGTACCACGAAACAGTGCACTGGGACAAGAGGCCCATCTTCACCATTAAAACTCCTTATGTATAACTTCGGTTTTTTGTTAAGGATACAACACATCTCCTTATTACTGTAAGGAATTTGGTGTGATATATTGCACAGCAATATGAGCAAGGGAAGAAGGTTTTATATGGGACAGGCTCCAGGCTCCCAGGCTCTCTTTCATGACCTCTGTTGTGGCCAGGTAATTCCAAATGGCCTTTTCAGGTTCTGCCGTATATGCTTTAGGCTTGAGCTTCATCGGAACACACAAACAACTGGGGGTGTCACGTATGGGCAGTCAAAAGGAAACTCTTCTCCACAGCTACTCCTCAAAGAACCCTTGCATTTGATGACTTGTGCCTACACAACAAACATCCTTAAACTTCTACTGGATGTAGCAAAGATAAAAAAGGGTGATCAAGCAGTGCCAAGATTACGGCTTTAATATAAGAGAATATATCAAGTAGCATGGCGTTGTGTAGAGTAAAGGCTGCATTTCATGAGCCACAAAGACATGCACCAAACAGCAAAGTACTATGATGAATTCTACAAAAGTTTAGGTTATAGATGGCTAAAAGTTAATGCTTTCTAGAAACAGTTTGATTTTTAACTTTATTATGTTCTTCAAAACTTTAATTGCAAAAAGCCTAAAATCAGTATCTACTTTCTTGAGCATTTGAATTCAGTGAGTTCAGGAGTATTTGCTATTTTAGCAGATCCATAGAAAATACTGAGATAAAATAAGAGCATGGTAAGATGAGGAGTAAAACTATGCTTAGCTGTAGAGTGCATTTTTGTGCTGAGGCCCACATGCACAGGAAGCATAACCAAAGCTTTCATAATGAAAAATGATCCCCATTAAAACTAGAATCTTCATTAAGTTCAGGCATGTTCCTTGCTTATTCAAAATAATTTTCCCATTGTGAGGGGAAAGGACTATTTTCAGGGTGTCCCAAAGCTGAGGATGTAAGAGAAGAGACTGAAGTTAATCAGAGCAAGAGGTTTTTCTGATCTTTCAAAGATCTGACAAGAGGAGAATACGTCTCCTTTGCAGGGAACCGAGTTCTGTTTGTCAGCTGAATTTGTCCTTTCAGCTTCCCACTGTGCCTTAGTCATAGCAAGGGGTGAACAGAGAAGACGAGATTTCCTGACAATTCTTCTGTCTACAAATTGAAAGCTAAAATTTGGCATTAACTCTTCTACCATCCACCACAGAACCATTCTACCAATGACCAGCTGGTGCAAACTCTGGTGCCTGGTCAGGATGCAAACTCTTCAGGTTTGGACCTGAGTTTGGGAGGAAATGCAAAGAAAACAGAGTAAAAAAAAAATAAAAAAAGAGATCTTGGGATCAGTCAGCATCCATGGGAGCAAATTGTCACTGTAATATCCAGAGAGGCAGACAATGGCAGGCTGTCACAGCCCTACAGGGAACCTGGGGAGGGGTGGCATATGCAGGTGGGGGAGAAGGACAAGCTGCGGTGGGGATGAGAGCCTCTCCTGGGACAGGGGTAACATGCCTGGAGAAAATGAAGCTCAATAGGCTGTTGGCAGTATCAGGGCATGTAAATACTTGTCATCTTCACTGGCTTTTCTTAATGTCTAAAAATTGCATAATGACACAATGAGGAAAATAGCCATTTGTTCTAATGGTGAAATAGCAAAAGCACCCTACCTCTTCAAAGGAAGGGTATGTGTATTTCTGGAGTCTGAACACAGCCATCAATTCTGTTGCAGAGCTAACAGGAGAAAAAAGAACAAGGTGAGAGATTCTCAGAGATAAAATCAGTATTTAAAAATTAAAAAAAAAGAAAAAAAGAGAACAAATGAGAGCAAGTAGAAGAAACCCAAAGAATCAGGCAAGAAATTCCCACCTCTTCTTCTTTTCCCACCTTAAAATAAAGCAGCTCTCAGATGTTGATTTATTAAGATTTTTTTCATTTTTCTCTCTGGAAAACTGACATCTCAGAACGACCTTAACTATGGGATCCCTGCAAGTGTCCTGGAAGTGCACACATCTAATGAAAAGATTTGTCTGCATCCAAAATTACTGTGATATGTCAGCAGTCATCCTACCCCTTTCCTGTGGCACAGAAACCTCAAAAAGCAACTTCTGTCTTTTCCCTCCCCTATTCACAAACAATTCCATAACAAACAAACAAAACCCTCTCTTGGTCAGAGCTGCAACCCCCAGAGAATCTACTACAGCCCAGGGTACCCGACGACATCTAAACTGCGCCTGCAACTTTTACTTTCACTTATAAAGAATCCAAGCAGTGTAGGAGCTGATGGAATCTCCCTTGAATAAAAGCAGGAACTAAGATAACAGCTGCTTTCCCCACCTTAGAGTTTATATAAAGGATCTTTCAGATCAGGTCAGAAGGCAGTGTGTAATTGATCAAAACAAGTCTCTGTTGGACAGCGAGTGACCCATTACAGAATATCTAACTATTCAGTCTCTCTTCTTCTCACCTCCTTGCAATTCCAGAAACAAAGAGCACAGATGTGTACACACACACACACACACGTGTGAATTAAAAGAATAATGACAAGAAATTATTAAATTGGTAAATTTGAATCACTATGAGAGAGTGACTGAGTTTTAAGAATAAAATGACTTCCAAAAGAAAAGCTACTCTGAAAGTGTGTGCTGTACCAGCACACGACCAGCATTTGAGAGAAGAATATAAGAGAAATATTTCTTGATCTAAAATCAGAACTTATTCACATGCTTGTAATGTAGTCTAGATGTTTTCTTGGTCTCTCTTTTCAGAGCTAGCTTCAAGGAGCTTCCCATGTGCTCAACTGCATCCATGATTATGAAAATATTTAAAACTAGAGAAAGGATAAATGACTCTGCAGACATGCTTTCTGCTTTATCAAATTACTTTTGTATTACATTGAATGCTTTGCAGATAGGGCACCACTTGCATGCATCCAGAAGTTAATGCTAAATGTAATAAATAGCGAAGGAAAGAAGTGTTTTGTCACATGCAGAGTGATTTATGCCTTGCAAATCATTGGGAAAAAAACTGACAAGCGTAGTAACAGAACAAACACAAGAAATATCCATCAGGGTTATAATTACAGTATGATTTAATACAGCTACTCACAAAGATTATCCGTGTATCCAATAGAGTCATAACTGAGATGCTTGTAAATAAAAAGCATACGAGCAAGTTAGAAGAAAATGTTTGATTAGGATAAAGAGCTGCAGAGAGGAACTTCAGAATTGCATTTGCTTGCTGCCTTGTCCATATTCAAAACTTAGCAGGGAATGGAGTTAATGGGATTCAGCCTCTGCTTTCACTGTGTTGATGGTAGTCACCCACATCACTGAATGAAATGTTTATTTGTCTATTTTGAAGCTAGGATCCAAATTTGATGTCAGGGCATGACCAGGTTTGCAGCTAGCTTATTGCTGCTCCTTTACTAAATATTAAAGCCACAAAGCAATATGTATCTAATTGCTGAAAACATTCTTAATAAATCAATCATACTTAGGTTTTAAAAATTGGTTTCAATGTGTGGTAAAATATTTTGCCTATTAAAATAGGCAAAACTGACTGAAATATTTACCAAAGCAGTTTTGTGACAGAACTGATTTTTTTAAGAGTTTCAAAATAATAAGAAAAACCCCCAAATGATGAACTGTTCTTCCCAGATGGATTTCCAGCTACTGACCATTTTATGCTGTTTGCACCAGACTAGTGGTTGTGTAGGCTAAGAAAGGACATGCCTTCTTTTGGTGCTTATTAGAATTCTTCTAACTGGAATCTTTTTCAATGATTCACCTATCCTCCCATTAATACACTACATAATTTTGGAAATTTTTATTTTATGAGGTGCTTTTTCACAGCAAGGTTTACTATTTGTAAATGTTGCCATTTAAAACATGCTTCTGCTGTTTGCATGTGCTTTACCCAGTATGGCATTTTAAACCAACAATCTCAACCGTATTTCCAAGGGTCAGATGCAACTTGGCACGGGTAAGACAATGAACTGATTATACCTAAGCATTTGTTTTGGGGTAATTGTTTGCAGCTAGTGCAGCTGAAGAGTTAAAGCCATGTGCTGAATTTAAATCTATAAACATGAAAGATGGTGCCAAGTTGGCAGCAAATCGTGCATTCAGACGTAAATGGGTCTCCCTGGCTGCTGCAAATGGAGGCATCAATATGAGGTTTAGCTGCTGCCTCTCTGGTTTACAGATGCAGCCTTCCCTGCCTATGTCGCCTTTTACTCCAAACAGTCCATATTTTGCAGAAAGTGTCTTTAAAATAGAGCAAGAAAGGTCACAGTTTGCATTTCAATGAGCATATTAAAACCAGGTCTGGCATATTTTATTCCTTCTGTAAGAAAAATCTCAGATCTCAAGATACAGCTATAAAGACAAACAGTTTTTCTAACTGAGTTTTAAATAAATCTAACTCAAGAAGGGCTAACTAGTTTCAGAGCAAGGGGGCTACAGTAAGCTAGCCTGGAAGTGAGATGTTAGCTCCTAACAAACCTGCAATAGGATCCCTCACAATGTATTCAGACACACCACATAACAGTCAAAATGCAGTTTGGAAGGAATCAAATTACAGTGAAGAAATCTATATTTCATTTTAAGAACTGCAGAAGGCCAAACCTCTCCTAAAACTAGAAGATGAAAAACAAAGCTAAGGAAATGCTTTCTTTAGGGAGGACGCTCTTCTTTTATACAGATTTTTTGTTTTGTACGCAGGTTGTCAAAGGATCAGGTTATTGGTGATATCCCAAGGTGGTTTTCATTAGGTATCTTTTCTATGTGACCCTTAAAGCTATAGGAATGGCTTCTGAAGTCTTGACTTCTAAAAGATGCTTATTCTTTGTCAGTTCATGCATAAATGGAGATCTCCACGTAGTCTTTTCATGTAACTAAGCAGGAACATTTCAGGATGTAACCCACATGTATCTAAATAAAACCAGGAGGAAAAAAAAAAAAAAGAAAACCTGAACCCAAACCAGAAGGGAGATTGAAGCTAATGCAAGGTTTTCTATGAAAGAAATGTCCTCTTCTATTCAGCTGGACTCTTCTTCATAGAAGAGAAAAAAATAGCAGCAACACAGTGCAGTGGTGAGCACTGCCCTCTCACTGCCTCCAGATGTACTGACATTTGATTTGCTGCTGATTAGTATGGGCAAAAGAAGGGGGGGGGGGAAGCTGGCATCAAGTCACGTCCTCCATCTTAGTCCCAGCTGGTACCAAGCTCCAAAGAAACAAAGCGACTTCAGACTGTGCTATCATATATTCATGACCAAGAAGAAATCTAAAAACCAGCACGTTTGAATTCCTGACAACCATAGAAGAATAGTGCATTGGCATGTTGAATTTTTCCAGCCAGCCTTTGCTGACCTATAAACCTTTGTGACTGGAACAAATGCAAATAGAGCTGACTTGCCTCACAAACTACTGAGGGGTATTCAAACTGAGTTGTGTCTAACAGGCTAACAATAACCCACTGTCCCACCCATGCAAAACACACAGTCTGGGAAAAACAGCTTTAGAAAAGCACTTGACGGAGACATAAAATGCAGACCACGCCAGAGAAAGACCCGCCCCATCTTTCTTCACACTCCTTCACCTAAAATGCCACAATAAAAAACGTGGAGTAAAATTATCTAACTGTTAAAATGAGGAGTGCACAAGTTTTGAAAACAGGCTGGGAACTAGCAACTGAAAAGAATCAGGGACTGTGTCATCTGAAGTCAGGTTGGGCTCCAGCCATCAGATTTCATGCCCTAAAAGCAAACCTACAGTAAAGAACAAAGGCCAAAGAAATGGTTGTGTGCTAATGAATTACACACGAGCACTGAACAAAGTTAGGCTCTGGAACAGTGTATCTAGAGTAAAAGGCCCGTTCGACTACAGCAGTCCCTCCATGACATTTCTGTCTGAATGATCATTACTCTTGCATTTTGACTCGGGGAGGGGAGATAGCTGAAGGTATTGACCTCTTCAGCTTTCATGAGGCCCCAAAAATAGCTACAGATGAGGAAGATAAAACTCATAAAAAAATTCAGCAAAATCCTTTCCTATCAGAGAAAGGAAATAAGGCACCACTGCAGGGCACTTATTCAGTGAAACAAGTAATTCCTTTTTGTGAGGGAGTTAAGAGAGGAAAGTGGACGTCTCTTTCCCTGAGCATCTGCATGCCCTCACTAGACTTTTATTTGACACTGTGTAGGTCTGCCAATGGCTCCGAGTAGCCATCCCTTGGTCTGCTTCCATCAAAGGCCAATTAAAGCAGCCTCACTCCCTGTGCAGAAAGGGATGAATAAGAGCAAAGCAACACAGGGGGAAATGTGGCGTTATCTCAGTGCTCCTGCTGTTTGTTAGGTAGACTCATTAGTGATTAAGTCTGACCCTAGACTTCATCCTGCGATTGCACTTCTTGAACATTCATTAGGTAAGCCATATCATTTTCATCTTAACACTGTCAGATAAATGCAGGTATCTAATTTATCCCACCTAAATTCAGGTATTCAGACATTTAATTCTCTAAAGCTGCATACGTAAGCAAAGAAAAAAAAAAAGAGGCATGTCCTGCTTAGCATTCAGATCACCAACCAACTGTGGTGGAAACCTAGCCTGAGCAAACTCCTAATCTTGTACTTTAATTTAGTCCCCAAATCTAATCTCCATAAAGCAGAAAGAATCCAGGCCAGAGCACCAGTCCTACAAGCAGAGGCTATTAGCTCTTTTGCATTCAGCAAACTACTTGCGCGTATAAAATTGATTGTGCTTAAGTTCTTAGATTCTGAGCATGGCAGAGACGTTTGTGAAACCCTTTCAACATCTGGCCTTTAAGAACAAAGTGTTGAAGAAAGTTGAGAAGATTTGTCTCAAGTTTCCATTAAAGCATGTAGGATATACAACCATTTCATAAACATTCCCCCACATTCACAGACGACGCAGAGGCAACTAGCATCCCAGATGTCTTAAAAGAGTGCAAAAAGAGATTCACATTTCTATCACTTAATAGCATCACCCTTGCAAGAGACTACTGACTTTGAATAGCAAGAGGGAAATCCCTTCTGGACCAAACTGCTAGGTAAGCACAGACTGGGAGATTTAAAATGGAGTTTAGATACATGAGCAATCACCTCAGAAGAATTGATTTATATGCAGTGACAGATGTAAAAAATGCCCCCCGAAAGTATCGTAACTGTCAGGAATTCTCAGTGATGAACTAAAACTCTGCCATTATGCCATGTTCTTTAAGAAAGGAGATGTATCTCCACCTCTCTTGGGCATTTGGAAGATTTGGGCCTGTAGCAGCCTAGAGGGTATTTAGGCTGGAATTCATCCCACGAGTTGCAGCTGCCTGGTGCCACGTATCACTTGCCTTTTGGCTGCCTCTACAGACAGCAGAACAAGGGAAGATGATAGAAATTGTCTTCTTAGGTGACAGAAGGCATTATTTACCTCTACAGTTATTACAAGAGAATCCTTGATGACCTCAACAGAGAAGACATTTAACATCTAGATGCTGAAGTTTTCTGTCCTTGGTCTGTTGTTGTAAAGCAATAATGCATCCCAAAATTAAATTCCAGTCTGCTGAAATTACAAATGGCTAAACAAGAGCAGGTATTCCATTAAAAATCACTGATATTCACCACTTCACTGCACTTCCCCAGAAATTTTCCATATTCCAATTTTATTTTATTGTTAAATACTGATAGTTAATACTGTGCAACTAGTGTTCTAATTTGTTTGGATTTGCAGTGTTTATAGTCATTGAGGGGCTAAAGAATGTAGAAAGGCAAATATGAGAATAGGAAAGATACTGACTACCTTTGGCTCTTCTAGATCAGTGCTCATGAAAGCTGGAAGTGTTGCAGAGGGCTGGCAATACTCTGTCATGTGATGAAACAAAGGATGAAGCCAAATGACCAATATCCTATCTTAGAAACAACTAACAGATAGTTCTACAGAATCATGAAGGTGTACAAGAGGCCTCTTTTAGGTTTATGTAATGCAGCAAATTTATTCCATGGATTTAAAGAAGTTTACCTTCAAAATGTACATTAAAATGCACAGAGGTGAATTTTTTTAAGGACTTGTTTCAATGTGAAAAACAAGAATAGTTTTTTTGTTAAAAGTCTTTTCCTGCTGAAGTTCAAGAACTTAAAAGGTCAGATGGGTCTTAAAAACATCTAACTTCTCTCAAACTTCCATCTTCTCCTATTAAACTCTGAAAATATTAAGCATAACTGAAAGCTGAGCTCCCAGCTCTGGTCTCCAGTTACAAAATTGCTCTGATACACAGGGCTGTTCGGTGTCTCACACATTTGTTAAGTGCCTGTCATAAATATACAAACCCTGTCTATCCACAACAACCAAAGCAGGTAGAGAAAAGTCTGCCTTAGTCATCCTTGGTTCAGGGTACTGCTCTGTTCATGTAATATGCAGCCTACTGGCTTTAAGCTCACAAAACCTCCAGCTAGTTATTCATACTATAGTTTACTGCAAACTGCAGCATGCAATACATTTCTCCAAAAGGTCAGCTATGTTGAACAGCTCCATCAGCCAGCTAATTACAACTAAAACTGCTAATTTGGTAGCTGGAAACGATGTAATACTCCTCACTCTATTCTTCCTGTCCTTGTTCTTTTCCAAAAGCACTGAAAAAATCTTACATCTGGCAAAGAAAGGTATGACATGGTATGAAAGGTATGATTAGGTTTTCATAAATGGTGATAAGGCAAACTTGTGCTCCCGCAGTAGATGCTAAAAACTCCCACCCAGAGGACTATAACTTGCATGAAACTTCACACACGTCACATCTTACACGAAGCTCAGGAGAGAGGAACAAAAAGAGTTTCATAGCATTTTTGGAACAGCAGTTTTTTTCAGTGATCCCCATTTGCAGTTCTGCAAGATGAATACTTGAGTAGGTGCTTCAGTCAACTGAACTTGGAATCCAGACTAAATGGTCTTCTCAGTCCAAGAGTTATTTAAATAAATTTCTTCATGTCAATAGCAGAGATTAAATATAATATAAAAAGGTAATAATCAGAATGCTTTGAATGCTGTTTAAAACTCAGCAAGGCCTCAGATGAGACAAAAGCTAAAACAGAGCAGTTGCAGGACACTCACATAGAAAGTAAGGTTATGCACCCTGGAAGCTTAAGAACAAACATGGAGAGCCTACTCTTTAGGTCTGCTGTCCTGAAATTCTTGCCCAGTGGTTTTCTGTGTCTAGTAGGCTGTTGAATTTTTTAACCACAAAAGCAGCACAGATTTTATACCATAGCTATACGAAAATGGCACAGGGTTCACTTCAGCCAGCTCACTAATGCAGTGTTCTCCAAGCCTGAAACAGGGCACAAAATCATCAGACCAGCATCAGTTGCTGCTTTCCTGATAAGCACACTTCATATTAGAAGTGCTCAAGGGCTGGGGCTCATTTTCTTGTTTTCAACCCAGCAGCATGGGCAGCAGCACAGAAGTTTTATGCCACTTCAGTCAGATCACAGAAGATCTAAAGGATCTTCCTCTTTGAAGATACTTTATTCCTCTCCAAACATAATGTAAGCATCCTTCATTGGTTAACCCAAAGGTCAGCTTTGGGAACAGTGCTGCAGCATAGGCTTGTGAGTACTGGATCCATGCAGGCCCCAGACCCGTTACAACAACTTCCCCAAATGTATTTAGCTATTCATTTGACACTGGTGCTACCACTGCTACAAGTTCACTGTCTGAATCATGTGAGGTTGGCAAAGAAGAGATGAAAATAGGGATGGATCTTCAGCAATAGGGAGTTGCCCTGCTAGAGTGAAGTCTGTTCAAGTTTTACTGTTGACTTCGATGAAAGTAAGACCCATCCTCTCGATGTCTGGTCTTTGCTGTAAATCAGGTTGCTGTCATGAATTATAGATCAGAGCTTTAGGAACTCACCAGCAAATGTTGAGAGATTTGTGCAATTAGCATGAGACTCGTACATGTGACTAGGGAGACAAGTTTCCTGATTACTCATTCTCTTAAGATGCTTTCTTGTGTTCAGATACTTTCTCTAATATTTCCATAAGTAAGGTCGTGATTGCTGTGAAAGACTCCTCCCTCCTATTTTTAGAAGTACAGTGTCCAGGCAGGTGTTGAATCTCTCCAGAGAAGGAGACTCCCCAGCCTCTCTGGGCAGTCTGTTCCAGTGCTCTGCCACCTGAACTGGGGAAACATTTGGTCTTGTATTTACAGAGAACTTCCTATGCTTCAGCTTACACCAACTGCCCCTTGTTCTGTCACTGGGCTTCACTGAGAAGAGCCTGACCCCATCCTCCTGACACTCATCCTTCACATACTTAAAAGCATAGATGAGGTCACCCCTTAGCCTCCTCCTCCTCCCTTAGCCTTCTCCAAGCTAAAAAGACCCAGATCCCTCAGCCTTTCCTCATCAGGAAGATGTTCCACCACCTTGCTCTTGTAGCCAGGAGGGCCAATGGGATTCTGGGCTGGATTAAAAGGGGTGTGGTTAGTAGGTCAAGAGAGGTTCTTCTCCCCCTTTACTCTACCCTGGTGAGGCCACATCTGGAATATTGTGTCCAGTTCTGGGCCCCTCACTTGAAGAAGGATAGGGAACTGCTTGAAAGAGTTCAGGGCAGAGCCACAAAGGGTGGCACAGGGCAAATATGATTTTGTAATATTCTATTTGTGAATTACAGGTTCAATCTGAAGGCATTATAACAACCGTATATTCCATATATATGTATGTATATATAATGCTACTTGTGAACTTCAGTCTTTGCTCTAAAACAGACCAGAAAAAGCCACATTAAAAAGGTAAATGTCTAACACCCTTCTACAGCAGAATGTCTTCCAGCAAACCCAGCATTAATTTATGCTAGAAATATTTCTTTCTGTCCTTTTTTGGATCATGGGAAGCACTTTATTATCTCAATGCTCTTTTTGTCAGGCCACACTGTCTTGGCTAGGAAGGGCTGTTTCCCAACACAAGAACAGACAACTCAAGAATTTGGAGCTCTGTGCTATAAGTGGAATAGATATTGCCAAGCCCTTTAGGGTCACATTTTTTGAAGGAGATCATCTTTCTTAGTCAAGAAGCACCCAGCTCTCACACACACAGAGCAGAGAGTGGCCAAAATTTTAAAAGCACTGAGCTTCTGGGTGTTGATCTGCTTTGCAAATCTTTCTCCAGCCTCATGTATTGAATACTGTAGATGCTTAGCTCTGGGTTCTTCGGCTTTAGCATAGAAATGCCATCAGGTTTCAGAAAGCTGTAATGCAGATGAGGGCAAATCACGTGTGACTAAGCACACCAGTGGAGGACAACTGAGGAACGGAGCCCTTGGTGAGCTGAAGTGTGGAGAACATAGCCATTACTATCAGATAAGCATACAGCCCGGATCAAAAGAATACAGATGTGTCCCACTGAAAGACACAAACCAAGATGCTACACAAATTATATTTGTAGTGGCATAAATTATATACAACTTGTGTAAATCCTCCAAACACAACTTCTGCTTTGCCTGATGCAAGGGGGAATACTGCACTAAATACAACAGCCTTCTTAGCCACACATTTCTTTGTATGTATTACTCTCATACAAAAAAAATATTACTTTTTTTCTTAAGTCATAAAGCAGATCTCAAGGATCTACATTAATCTGCCACTTCTGTTCCAGTTTTTGTAAGCAGCCACAACAAATACTTGCACTCTGTTTAAGTAACATGTATTTACATAGGTAGCAGGCTGTCACTGGAACTTACCGAAATTCTGTTTGAATTGGAGAAGAAATGGAGCAACTGACACACTTGTAACATTTACAGTGTTTTGTAAAAGGCAACATCAAATGCCAAAACCCATTTGATATCTGGTGGGTTACTCAGTACATGGAATGTCTCTTTAGGCCAACAGTAAGGAAGTGTAAGAAAATTTACATAGTACAGTTACTCCTGGGGTCTTGCAGAAAGAAAGATGTGCTCTTAGGAGAAAAGACAAATGATTCATGTTTTTTCCTCTAAAATTGCCTCTTATGAAATAATTCCTATAGATAGCAAAAGGTATCAATGTTCATCTGGCACACTATATGTACTCCAGTGTTTATATCACAGTATTTGTGTTCTGATACTTGACTTGAATAGACACTTCTTAAATGTCACTACATGAGTGTCCCTCTACTTCACTTAGACTTCTTGGGTTTTCCTCCTCAGTTCTGAAATGCAGACATCTGAGGATGGGGAAAACATTGTTTCACATTTATCTTTAATGAAAACTTAGTTTCATTTTCCTAGTTCAATACAGGATTTAATATAGTAGTATTTCACCGCAGGCAGCGTTCACTAAACAGAATAAACCAACAAGATTATTACTTCTCTAGTGGCAGTTCCATCCACACAGATCACCTTCATGCAGGTCTTGTGCTGTATGATAGCAATTTCAAGGGAGAGACTTCAGAATGCTTTGTTGTCCAGTAAAACTTTGGGATGGCTTCCAGTGCATTTCTAAAAAGAGTTCCAGCACCTGCACCAGTATAGGTTAGGGGCTGACCTGCTAGAAAGCAGTTCTGAAGAGAAGGACCTGGGAGTTCTCCTGGACAACCAGTTAACCATAAGCCAGCAATGTGCCCTTGTAGCCAAGAAGGCCAATGGCCTCCTACGATGCATTAGGAAGAGTGTTACCAGCAGGTCACGGGAGGTTCTCCTCCTGCTCTCCTCTGTGTCCAGGGGTACTGGGCCCGGTTCTGGGCTGCCAGTTCAAGAGAGACAGGGAACTACTGGAGAGAGTCCAGCAGAGGACAGCAGACATAATTAGGGGACTGGAGTGTCTCTCTTAGGAGGAAGAAAAGACCCCTAAAATGCAGAGCCAAGAGCAGTATCCCCAGAAATAAATGCTGATAAAATGTTAACACAGGTTGTTATGTCTTCTGCATATACAATGAAAACATCATGAGCACTGTTACTTTTTCTGGTCTGTCTGCCTCTAAAACCCTCAGAGGTGAAAGGAAAACCAGAAATAATGGATTTTAAAACATCAGTAACTATAACCTAGTATAGCTTTTCTTTTTTTAATGGGCAAACCTCATGATTTTAAGATTGTTTCTCAAGACACAACTAGTAGCAAGTGTCACGTGTCCCAAAAACTGTGACTTTCTCCTTTCCACCAGCATAAAGACTTGCTTCATGCAGATCTTAAACATGCCACTGAGCCATCGACTGCTGTGGACTCCTGGGCATTGAGCCAAAATAATTTGGGGGAGAAATTCCACACATGCAAGGTGGGGAGGGAAATGAAATAGCTCCCTGGCAGAGATCTGTGTGTGTGCATGAATGTCTTGTTAAGAGCTTTAAGTTACTAGAAGAGATTATGAAAGCTCTTCCAGAGATCATGTATTGATAAACCAGCTACAGTCATAGGTCCCTGAATGATAGTAGTTTATTTATGGACATTGTCCAAATGTGTGTGTATATATGTACATGAGGACATTATGTGCCCACAGATGACAACAAACTCATTCCAGAAATGCTAAGAAAAATAGATAAACTATTGATAACAGTTGATCAATTGATATTGATCTATTGATACTAGGGCTTAGGAAGTAGGTGCTTTTTTCTCCTGACAGAGAAAGCCTTACCTTCAGGGTAAAGAGAACTTGATGATACTCTTTGAAAGTTCTCCTTCAGGAGCCTTAGTTGCCAAAAAGCAGCAGTGCTGAGACTGAAAAACATAGGCAACAATCCCAGATGTAGTTGGTCAGTCTCATACACGCTCTCCATATTGAGGTTCAGCCCTATTTTCCTGAGCATCCAAGCCTGGGGGAAAGTGCTGATGTTCTCTGCAGCTCCCTCTCCACTTCTACACCCAAGGTTTTCTTTGGAAGGAGAGCTGGGTCTGCCAGGATTATAGTCATGACAAGTAGCAAGCTTGCCAGATATAAAAAAAAAACCCCAAGCCTCTGTGATACAAAGCAAAGGACAGTCCTAACCTGCAAATATCTGTGGGCAGCAGCTGACAACAGACTGGGTTGCAGTGGTGCTAGACAACCGCAACTTGTATTTCTTAATTAACTCCTGCCATCTCTATGCCCACACCATCTACTTCCACAGAAGACTGAGCAAGGTTGTCAAACAAACCTTCTCAGTTTCTTCTCCTATACACATAAGAGGAAAATTCAGTCAAAATCATGATCACCAGGGAATACTATGTGACTTTGCCATAAGCATCACATCAATCACAAATCTTAGACAAGTACCAGAGGGAAAAAAAGACTTAAAAGTTTTAAAGCAGTAATCACCTTTTTCCCCCTGTTCGTGCACTAACTAGCACAACAGAATAATGACTAGTTATCAGGATTACAAATCTAGAAACAGGTCTGAAATCTCTACTGGACTAAGATGGAAAGCCCTGCCTCTCAACATTAAGCTATATGATCATAGAACCCACAAAACCAGAATACACATAACATTGAGTGCTTTACTCTCCCAGGTTTCTTTAGAAATGTTTAACTTAGAAAAACCTGTAGGAAATGGAGAAGCAATCATTTGAAAAATCAGTTTTTTACTTCAACCTTCTAAATGTCTACACAAAGTGTATTACCCCCTGCCTGATTTTCAAAAGCACTCTAACAAGTGGTGCCATAGGTGACACAATCAAATTGATTACTATCAGTGCTGTCAGGGATGTTTGTTTTCTGGTAGATGAGCAGAAGATCATATAGTGCTAATACTCAAAGTGGGTCTCAGAGAGCATATCTCTGGCTCCTAATACTCTGCAGGGCTAAGCAAATTCTTCTTTTGTTACAAAAAGTTTACACAACCCCAACTTTGCAAGAGTTTGACATCCTTCAGTTCCATTCAGAGAGTAGAAAAGTTCACACAGTTTCTGTGAGTCAAAAGCACCCTACAAACTTGACTTTGTCCAACATCTTTTGGTAGCTTGCTCCAGGCAGAGCTAAGGAAAGGGAAGATAATGACTGGGAGGTGAGGGTACAAGAGAAGATAAAAGTTTATGCCTATCTCCTCTGGCAGCTACTAAACAAGGGCAGGAGTCAGGCAGGTATGTTTGGAGAGCTCAGTATTTTGTGCACAGGAGACAGGGCAGTTGTGCCAACTGTGGTTGTGGTTGTGCCAACCACTGCTGTGAGTTATGACTCAGTGGTCTGTACAATACACTGACACATTATCTTCATCTTTCAAAAACAGCTGAATCTCACACAGATTAAATATAGAAACAAGATTTCTTCCAATGTATGCTAAAAGCCAATTGTCAAGTCTCAACCTTTTGCTCTGGAAGATGTATTTTATCAAGCGAGTCCAAAAAGCCCATTTTAGATGTCTCTTCAATTACCATAATGTCCAATGACAACAGCTGTGTTTGTGCAGGACTCCAAACATGCCATATTCCAAATACAGGCAGATGTCATTTGGGAGGCTAGTTCATTCAGGTCAGGTAGGAGCAGGTGCATGCACTGGATGTGAGAGCTACTTCTTTGCTTCACTCCCAGGAGGGAGCAGCACCTCTGCCCCTCTGAAAATGCTCTCTTTATTGCCATTGTGTTGCATGTTGCCAGATTCCCAGATGAAACAAGTCTCCAGAAAACTTTGTAAAATGCTGCCTGAAAGCTCAGCCTTTAAAAGATGCTCAACAGTATCATGTTTGCACTAAACACAAGTAGGTTCAAACAGGAGTTGCCTGAAAAAAAAAAATCCAGTGTAGCTACAAATTTGATTTCCCTCTTAGCTAAAACATAAGACACTCAAATTAGGAGGTCATGAGTCCTGCTAGCTCTTCTTCATATCACTCTTGCAGAACAGAAGAGATATGAAGTGGCCTCAGGCTCTGGCCAGAACTTGAAGGGAGAGACAGGCAAGGGGAAAGAGACTTATTTGTTCAAATGCACTATTTATCATGCTTTAATTAAATACAGCTCAGGAATTTCCCCAGAGTTGCAGTAGGAGAACTACAGAGCTTGTGGCAGACATTGAGGACTCGTAGCTACACGAGTGTCTCTTCCTGTCAGCACAACATTCTGTAAACAGCCCACTCTGAATTCAGGCAGGTGCTGACCTCAACTGTTGTTCCACCCCGGTTTACAGTATTCTGCTGTGTCCCACCTAATGGTCTCAGTCCATTAAATAAACTCTACCCTGGACTCCTTAGTACTTTAAGCTCTCCTCTAGCTGCTTACTGCCTAAACTTTCATCTTTCTGAAACACAGATTAAATATTCTCTGCCAAGAAGACTTGTAAACCCTGCAAATTACTACTTTGAAAGCGTCATACACTAAGGTCATGTATAATTGCAAGGACTCTGATGATGCTCATTCATGTTTAATTGTACCCAGCAGCTCAACAGGACTGCTCAGTAATGTGAGCAATGTGAGGCAGGAGTAAGAGTTGGCAAGATCAAAGGCCTGTGAAACTATTCCTACTTTATAGTAAAGGCAGAGAGGGACTGGCTTCTAACAGTCATTGATATCTTCACTTGAAGAAACATATTAATCATATTCTATCCAACAAATGCCACCAGGAAAGTTGAGAGCTGTGGCTGCTGCAAACTCCACTCATTTTCTCAGACTCTGCTGCTCAAGCTGTCCGTGCTTACTTCTGTTGGCTTACATTTCCCTGGACCTGTTTCATGTAGCAGCTGGTATTTACCCCCAGTGTGACATATTGTAGATAAACTGACACAGACTATGCCCTCTCCCCAGTTGTACACAGATTACAGACACTTAACACAAATAAACAAACAAACCCATGATGTTAATCCTTTTTAAGT
The DNA here is from genome assembly GCA_013399015.1 of Galbula dea. Classification (NCBI taxonomy): domain Eukaryota; kingdom Metazoa; phylum Chordata; class Aves; order Piciformes; family Galbulidae; genus Galbula; species Galbula dea. Next base: position 1,485,145 of record VWZX01006702.1, read on the forward strand.
CATGCATTTGCAGGGAAAAGGACTGTTTTAAAAGAAAAAAAAAGAAGAAATAGAGCTTTTTAGAAACACATTTCTTTCTGTAGTTACTAAGTTTATGCAATAATGATTTTAATATGCTTTTTCACTTACTGAATAGTGTTGTAAATTCAGTTTCTGTCTCAATAATGTGTTCATAGCACAGGTTAAATTTCTCTTGAAGTTTAACAGGACTCTTTCGTTAGCAAGAAAGTGAGGATTGGACTAAATCCCCTCTGTTCCTGAGCAATGTGAACCGCACTACTCAGTGATCTCCACTTTTGCCTCAGCACCTTATTCTTCCTGCCTTCTCCAATCTTCTCCTGTAGCGAGAATGTTTTTAAACTTGAGCTCTTCACTTCCAGTTCCAGTGTTGATGGACTAAATTTGAGAGAGCTTTGGCTTTCATTAGCAAATCATCAGTACCAACAAAACCACAAGCCACAAAAAAAGGCACATCAGCCTGCTTTTCAGCACTGTTGCTAACTGACTTCTTCTCTTTCCCAGAGCTTTTTGTGTTTTGGGGGATTTTGGGGTTGTTGGTTCTTTAATCAGTGAAACTAGACTATTGAGCTTTGAGAAGGAAAAGAGAGCCTGTCCTTTCATTTTATAATTAGTGGAAATTCAGTAGTAGCATTAACAGCTGTCTCTTTCAAAGAAAAGCTTAGCATCATCTCTGCACAAGTTACAGCACAGACTGGGGAGAAATACTAGCAACATGTTTCACATCAACACCGGTGACACACTAGCAATCAGTTTTGACTCAAGGACAGCCCAAACTCGTTCTTTGGGCAGGCTAATGGCTTTGTTTGGCTCTTTTTGAGAACCTAACTTTTCATTTTTCCCTTTTTGATCAACTGTGAAGGAAAGAACACACAAGAGAAGCAGACAGAAAGACAGACAGAGTGTCCCACATGATGAGATCAATTAGGCAATCATTTTGGACATGTTCAGACAAAGAAGGTGGTCTCCTTGGAAACTGCAATCATATGCACACACACTTAGAATAACTTCTCCCACATTCTATTCTCTGCTGGGTACAACAACCTTGGATGCAAGCTCCGAGGGACAATCATACATCCAGTGTCAACAGACTTGTCAGCCTTTCAAATTCCACAAAACTGGCCTCTAGTCTCCTCTTCCACACATTCACCACAGACTGGACTATTAAGAGGTGTTTCAGGAGGGTGACAAGGAGGGGGTGGGCGTAGCTTCCAGTGCTTAAAGATGAAAATTAGGACTTTCTGGGAAGCAAAATGGTGTCAAAATACCTCTTAAAATCTTTAAAAGCTTCAGAAAACTCTCAGACATCAACCAGCTGGACGTTAAGTCCCTAAAATGAAATCCTAAGTTCACTACTTGGACAAGGAAAAACCTCAGATACTTATCCCGTTTGGGGAAAACAAAAGTGAAACAAGAGTTTATATCTATGTTTGCAGAAAAAACCGCAAAACCCAAACTAAGGGAAACAAAATTTTATATCTACATTTGCAAAAAATTCTTCAGATCACAAATGTTGATTATTTACCAAAAGTATCTTGCTAATGAAACAAAAAAGCTCACTCCCTTCTTCAGGACTGCTATACAATCTTTATTGTTAGGTGGGATAAAGTCAGACATCACAAAACCTGGCATTAACTGTATTAACTCTTAGAGTGACAAAAGGTAGCCATTAAAAACAAATGAGAAGAGGAGGAAGGTCTGTTTTCAACATAAGGTTAGACTCCTTAAAAACAAAAGGTTTCTGAGTCTTCTGTAACATCATCATACATACTGGACTTTTTACCATATTTAATAGCCCTCACTGCATTCGTTTCTTTGTATTAAAAATGTATCTCATGAGAGTGTAGTAGAGCTTAATTAATGTAAGAGAGACTTGGTTGCACAGTACTCAGATGAAACACAATCTGGAACATAGTTTCATGTAACAGTAGGTGAAATCTTCCTTAGCAATCCATCTATAGGCTTCAATTAGCCTTAAAATGAAACTTCACGTTGTCAGGCAAAAAGACAAACTTTTCATTTGGAAGCTTCAATAACCAAACAGTGCCAACATTAGCACTGAAAGAACCAACTAAACCTGGAAGAATAATTTACCAGAGCTCCCACTGCACCCTGTACAAAATTCCATACTGGATCTCCCTGGAACTCCTACAACAGCAACTTGGAAGTTAATCTAAAGTAATATGGTATGATACATATCTGGACTACAACTGTCCGTGGAGCCCAAACCTGCAGTCTTGTGCTGCTTAAGTAATTGTGAACTCTTCAGCTGTTCAATGACAAAGGCATTAATAGCACTGGGACCAAACAATAAAGGAAGATGAATTAGTCCCACATACTACACCAGTAATTACACTGGTAAGGACATTCCTTCTCCAAATGGACCTCCAGATGCTGTATTAAGTTTCTCCTTTGCCATCTGAAAACAGATGCAAGCTGGAGCACAGAATAAATCATCACAAATGCTTTAAAAAAAGGATAAAATATAAGACAAATCTGATCCAAATTTAAATTTTGAGCTGAATCTGTTTTTTACAGTAAGTAGGACTAGTGGAAAGATCTGCATAGGATTCTCTTCACGTTTTGCTACTCAAAGGAAGCACTGAAAAGGAAGGAGTACACTTGTCCTCTCCTTCTGCCAAACAGCTTTTTGCAAGAGGTACATGTTGCAATACATTTTAAACTTGGCCTAAGACACATAACGAGGTCACTCTTCTTGCCAGAAAGCAAATCAAACTGCAAAGGTCTCACTTCTCTAAAGATTCAGCTTCACGACTTCATCTGTTTAGTTTTGCTAAATGGAAATGCTAGCAAAGAGCAGGCTGGCACTTGCAGCAGCAGGGACAGCCCTTCTGCCCACTCTTTATGCTGGCTACCATGAAAGCCCTGCCCATGCTCAACAACGTTCCTTTGGAGGAATTATTTAGCAAAGTTTGTAATACTCTGTGCCCTTCTCTCAAAGTAGATGTAGCCCCACTCTAAGTAGGAGAGAGCATGCATGGGACTGCATAAACCACACTGGGGAGTGTTGATGGAGAGTTCTCCAGGCTCCAGAGCTCCTGCTGCTTGTGCTTTATTATGACATCCATGTAAAATGGAAAACAAACCATGTATCTTTTCTCTGCAAATGTCCCTGTTGCTGTGTAAGGTGTTTTCTTACTGGGTTTCTATTTGCATCTCTACAAGACCATTAAGGTTTATATAGAAAGGAGAATACTTTTAATAATAAATAAAAGCAAATATTGCATAATCTCTGCTCAGACTGATAAGCAGTGATCCACTCTAATCCCTTAGTATTTTACCATATTTTTTAACCAAAACAATAGTATTGTATCTATAAGAAAAGAGAGACTAGAAGTCATCCACAAAAGAAAGCTACAAACGAACAATTCTGTTACTCTTTTAAGCCATCCAAAGTCCTGTTAGTGCTGGAAACAAAAGAGGAAAATGCTGCCCAGGAAGACCAAAACTGAGTAATTGTGTAGCTCTCTGTGCTCAGGGAAGATCCTCGAGGAAGAAAGCACATGTGCAAATGACATCTGCAAGTGACAAAGGGATTTTAGGAGCTCTCCTACAGCTAAGGCTTTCTGCTCAGAGGTCTTACCACTGATCACCAGGGAAGTGTTCCACAGAAGTTCCAAAGTTTCTGCTTCTGTACAACATCACCTCCAATGACTCTGTGAAAAGGAAACCCCAAACAGCCTCTAGGTCATCCAACAGTATATAAACTCAGTTTGGCAGGAGGAAAGAAATGCTGTGCAGACAAGTACCTTGTAATGCAAGGAAGGCATAAGAGGAACATCTTTTTCACAAGCTTCTGAAGTTTTGATTTGTTTTCCTTCTTCTGTAGTTTTATGGTTTGGGGTTGGCTGTGGTGGTTTTTGGGTTTTGTTTTTTCGTTCCCTTTTTATGTATTTTTAATCTCTTGTTTTTCTAAACACTGAACGTCATAGATTTTCTTGCTCCTCAAGCCAAGCACTGAAAAAATCCATCAAACAAGAATGAAGCTGTCCTTGGACAAATTATTATTCAGCTTCAGAGGTTGTATCCAGAAACTTTTCCCATTAGCCACTGAAAGCTGAGTGATTCTGCCCCTGGAAAGGTGTGGTCATCGACAGTCACATAATACTATATTCAACATATCCATGAGTGATCTCATCTTCCTACAACACCAGGGTATCACTGTTTCTCCACTTTTCCAGCACTCTTCTCTGTCTGAATTGGCACTGCAGTCATTACCAGTGTTAGCCAAGAAATTAAACCTTCAGAAATCTCGTACATATACATAGGAAGAGTCACCCATCCAGCCTCTATAGGAAAGCAATCATGGAGGTCCTCCACCTGTAGGCATCTTCAAGCATCTACAGCAGAGCTGGAGCAGACAATTTGATAGAGTCTGTGTCAGGTTTGGTTGGTTTTGAAAACACAAACAAGCTGGTTTAGCTTTACTGAAGAAGTATTTAGCAGGGACTCCCTGTTGCAAATTTGTTTCACTCAAATATCTGCACTGACTATTGAAAACAGATGTCCAGCTAAGATAAAAGGAAAACTTTCAAATGAGATCTGAAATAACAAATGCTAATTCTCCTAAGTTAGTGCACATGCATGAGAAACATGCTTATACAGCCACACCAGCTGCACAAGTATCTGTGCTCTTAACATTTGTGTTATAAGTAGGTGTGAGTTTGGGATCCCTGGACTTACAATTTATGCTGTTAACTTCTGAAGTGGAGTGTAACATTTGCTTTGGCATTAAGCAGTTTATGTCACAAAACCCACTCAAGTCCAACTGCAATGAAAAGCAGAAAGACAGAACTTAGATGATGATTACTGCAGTAGCAATAGTCTTGCTTTTATAGCTTTCTTATCCACATGCTATAGAACTACAGAAATACCAAGGATGTCCACAAAGAAGATGCCCCATCACCATGCTTATGTGATAAAGCACCATTGATATGGTTAATAATAATGTTAAAATGCTCATCAGCATAGTAAAAAACCATGCTGATGTAGAACTCCATTCAATTATAGGCCCAATCACAATATGGCTCATCTTGTGCTACATAGTGTGCTATCTAATCCACTTCCTTTCTTTGTCTTTTTGGTGGCTTACCACAGATGATTATCATGAGACCTATAATGCTACTATTTGATGATAGTTTGTCATAAAATTATTTCCTAAAGTTCAGAATACAAAGATGGCATATATGGGACTACTGAAAACTTAACACTTTTGCTTCCAGTATATCAATATAGGTTTTCTTCTTAAATGACTTGATTAGTAGCAATTGGTCATAGGTTCTTGCCTTTTTCTCAACTAAGAACTGCACTGTGATCACCTAAATCTTAATTTCCATTGTGTTTCTAGCACAGCTTTTACAGCCCTTCCACACACTGGATGAAATGTTGTGTTTGTGTTCATTAGTAGCCTATATTCCAGTTTGGACAGGAGTTTGAAACCAGTCCCCAGAGATGTGAAACTAACACTGCAAAGCACTGCAAAAAGCTGTATTTCATGCATCTATCTACAAGGATATGAGAGTTTATTTGTTTGATCTGCATTTAGACTGCTGACCTTTTTTGGCCCTCTGATGTCTTGTATCAGATTTAACCTGATTTCAACATGTTCAGCATTGAGATTTCTCAAATCCAACTTGTGGACAATTCTTTCCAGGCTTGTTTTGACTATTCCCAGTGTAGCATATTAAAATACAAAAAAAAAAGGAGGAGGATAAAGACTAGGATATCTGAAAAGGCCCTGTTACAGTCTGTTGTGCTGCCATCTGCACTAATACCTTTTAAATCCAGTTGTGGCACCAGAAAGCACAAACTTGTGAAGGCTGCCCTGGAGAAACTGTGCTGCCTCCCCAAAAAATGCTCATTTCTTCCGAAGTTTCTACAAATACAGACAGCGATTTACTTTCCTAAAGTGAGCTAGACTAAATGTAAACTAAAGGAAAACATACAGGAATACTTACAGGAAAACTGACAGGCCTTCTACAGAGAACAGTTCCTTAATTTTTAGAGAGATGAGCACCACCAGCACAAGAGATGATTTGGAAACACAAATCTGTTTGTCCTCCCCTGACTCCTGCTTTCTACAAAGCAAATGCAAAACCTCACAAACTTACTGAATTACTGTAGTTGCTCAGGAGTTAGACAGTTTAGCTACTTAGTGGTCTGGTAATCCATTTTGCCATCAGAATCACTGAATGCCTTCCTTCTCCCCCATCCTTTGGCTGTCATATAAATAAGCCTTCTGTCTACCAAGTAGCATTAGATACACCATGTGATGCTGATGATGTCTTTGCTGCACTCATAACCTCTCTTTCACAACGACCTCACAGTAATAACAGCTTTTGTTTTCATATGAAATAAGGTGACATAAAAGGATTCTAGCAAAGTATTTACTTGCTATTTCTGTTTCATATAATGAAATTAATTACATCTGGAGTGTTTTTAAGAACTGCATTTACAGAAGACTTGGAATTACCTGTTGTTTGGAGGGGAGGAGCATAGAAGAATGCTGACAAAACCTTTGATGAATGTTTAATCAGACAATGCACATTCAGATTTAGAATGCCCCTTACTTAAGCCAAGGGTGAGAGCACCAGGTTTTTCAAGACACAAATGTGACAAGCTAGATGGAGATGGCCACTTTACACACTACAATCATGCATTTCTCCAGGTTTAAATCCTCCCAGTTCTGAAAACTGCATGTTACTAGCAGTTTCTCACAGCTTTCCCTGTGCTTTGTAACTTCAACTCATCAGCTAGAGCACTCCAGCACTAATGGGGACTATCCACTCAGAGTCCAGCTTTAAGTCAATCTTGTTCCTCCTGTTCTAGCTCAGTTCAGTTAGCCAAAAGGACAGGTGACCTCATCCATGCCAGATGAAATGTTCAAGCCTGGCTCCACACAAAACTACAAAATGTCACCTGAGTCTACAGAAATCCTGTGTACTCAAAGTATCCAACACATCTGCCCATTCACAGCCAGTGTTCCTTGCTGGCCCACTACCATAAACAGAGACTAAGTTCCTCATTTCCACAGCAACCAAAAAGCCAAGCAATGTTGGTATACTAACAAATGAGTAATGGTGACTTTGCAATTCCCTTCCCTGTATTCCCTGGACAACTTTTGCCTTTCTTTACCTACATATGGATTCCTTCTATCCAATACACACATTAGAAACCCCCAAACTCTTCCAAGAACAAATCTAGAATATGAAGTAGAAGCTAACCTCATTCAATCAGAAGGACTTGTTAGATTAGATAAACTTCTAGTTTATCCTTTTTAGTATGTTGCAAATTATTTCCAGTACCAGTTGACAATAACCAACAGGCTTATCTATGTAGGAGGCTGAACAAGAGTGTGATCCCCAGGTAGTACGGTGGCATTGTACAAGACATCAATCCTTAGCTTACTCTGACGAATAGGAGCCACTGACACCTCAGGTTTCCTTTAAGAAAACGAGGGAACAGGGTGAAATAAGCTGAATCTTGTATCACCAGCAACCTAACCTAACGACTCACAGTTCATTCCAAAGCTCTTCCTAAAGCATTCCACTAATCTAAAGCTGGTGGTCCAATCTTTAAGCATATCAAGCTTCTAAACTAGTATCTCACCTGACTCTGAAAGACTGATGTCATTTTACAGGAATTACATACAAAGCAGTATTAGTAATTACCTTTTTCTCATATTGAGGGATTACTTCTAATTTTGAATTCACAGAGCACACCTTGACAAGATCTAGCACTACATCAACATACAGGAAAGTGGAGATGAAAAATACCTTTTTCCATAACTTGAATGAAGTCCAAGTTCACCTTAGTTTTAACCAGTCTTTCAAGGCTCATGTATACTCAGAGACAGGAAGACATCACTGACAACATAACTCTGGCTTCAATTATGCAATTAGAATTGATTAGGAGATAAGTGACCTTACTGAATACTTTGTTGCTTGTGCATTTTCTTTAACAAAGGTCTCATTAGTGATTTTATTAAATGCTTCCTCCCTTCAAAGGAGATGTCTTGCACAACATACATTATTATAATTAAACAGTTTTCACACAAAATTGTCCAACTTTTATAACAGAAGTTACCTCAATCTACATGATGCAACAAATCAGAAAGGCTGAGTGAATACCTGAGTGAATGCACTGTGCAACAAGGTCTTTATGGAAAGATTCTACTTTCTTTTCTCCTGCAGAAAGTTTTCATACATTCCTTTCTGTCCTTCAGACAATCTAAATGCCAAAACGTGAAGCTCATTTTGGAGAGAAGCCTCCTCTGCAGTCTAGTGCCATGCAAAACACTGCACAGCAAAATCACTGAGAGCAGCCCTGCAGAGAAGGACTGGGGGATCATGGTGGATGAAAAGCTGGATATGAGCCAGCAGTGTGAACCTGCAGCCCAAAAAGCCAACTGTGTGCCAAGCTGCATCTGGAGAGCCATGACCAGCAGGTCAGGGGGTGTGATTCTGCCTCTACTCTGCCCTTGTGAGATCCCACCAGGAGTACTACATCCAGCTCTGGGGCCATCAGCATAGGAAAGATATGGAGCTTTTAGAGTGGGTCCAGAGGAGGGCCACAAAGATGATTAGAGGGCTGGAACAGCTCCCCTGTGAGGACAGGTTGGGAGAGTTGGTCAGCCTGGAGAAGAGGAATCTTCAGGGGGACCTTATAGCAGCTTTCCAATACCTATGGGGGCCCTATAAAAGGGGGAGAGAGACTCTTCATCTGGGTAAAAAGCAATAGAACAAGGGGGAATGGCTTCAAACTGAAGGAGGGAAGATTTAGATTGGATCTGAGGAAGAAATTCTTTACCCAGAGGGTGGTAAGGTTGCCCAGAGAGGCTGTGGCTGCCCTATCCCTGGATGTGTTCGAAGCCAGGCTGGATGTGGTCCTGGGCAACCTGGCCTAGTAGGTTTCATCCCTACCCATGGCAGGGGGGTGGGAGCTAGATGATCTTTAAGGTTCCTTCCAACCTGGGCTATTCTATGATTCTATTTATACAGATAAGAATCTGTATTTTAATAGAACTGCACTGAAACCAGAAACAAGATGGCACAGAAGAGATAGGATATCTACTGAAATCTACCACCTTAAAGAACAACCAACCAAATTATTTTCCATTAAGTCAGGCAAGTTTAGCAAGTAACAACTGAACTTAAATCAGTTCCTTCTGTCTAAGACATTGTTCTCATATGTGGTTTTAAGAACTCAAATGGCAGCAAGTTAACCTTAATTGTTCCTTGTTTAGCTTGCACCATTTAAATAACTAACACATCTGTTTTTACAGATATAACATCTTTCTAAGTTCTCCCTCGCCCCCACGTTGGGAGGAAGAGGGGCATTTGTCTACTAATTTTGTTCTGCACATGGGAAATGTTATTCATCACATAGAACATGGATGCAATTAAATAACCATATTGAGAGCTGCTGTTCTGTTTCTTAAAGCACAAAGTTAACTTGAGTTGACTTTGTCCTTATCAAAGCAGGATGGTTCCTTCAACCAAGCTGACAAAGTTCAACTGAAACCCAACCACAGACAGACTTAGACAAACGAGAGAATGCAGAAGATGGAAAGAATGATAAGAACTTGACAAAACAAGACTTACGACGTAAAGTTCAGTGAACTGGGCATCTAGATTCTATGAAGGAATGATTGAGGACACATCATCACAACAGCATATATATTTGATAAATGGTATTTAAAGAAAAAATACTGAAGGCAGCAGTTGTCTGATTTTCCCATGTCCACACAGAATCACAGAATGTTAGGAGTTGGAAGGGACCTCAAAAGATCATCTAGTCCATCCCACTGCCACAGCAGGATTCCCTAGACCAGGTCACACACGGCAGGGTTCTACCCCACGGGGTTCACAGGATTCATTTACAGAAAGGGAATGTTTGCTTGGTTAGGTCTGACAGAAGCAGAAGGCTAGATATGCACAGAAACAGTGCCTATAAGGCTGTGGAATTCACATTCCTGGAATTTTAATTTAAAAACCAGGATAAACAAGCATCTTTCAGGAAGAAGGTGTTTACTGTGTACTTAGTGTCCAGCCAAAGTAGAAATCAGGAGTCAAGATGATCAGGTATGGATGTTAACGTTTCTAGGTCTAGGTATTTTACTTCCTCCTAAAGTTTGGGGTCTTTTTTCTTTCTCTGATACACCTGTTGTTTGGTTGGGTTTTTTTTACAGTTCAGAAATCTAATTTAATTTAAAAATACCAGCTGTGGCTAAATGAAATTTCTCTCTTAGAATAGGAAAAGTAAGAAGCACGTCCCCAGGCCATTTATTTTTTGCCTCTCAGAAGTAAAAGAATTTGTCTACAAACTAAGGTAAATGTAAAATTGGTCCTTGAAGACATCCAACACTTATATTCCTAAGACCCTTGGCAGAACAAAGCAGGCTCATTAGATTTATTCTGAAGTTAAAACTCATTGAAATCTTATATGCAAGATTTACTCAAATTGTCTGTGTAGGCTTTGTGGTTTTTGATACTATTCTTTAAAAGTAACTGCCTTTTTTTCTCTTTCAGCTGACTGCTCTTCCCTAGACACTTTCATTTAAAACTGACAGCTGTTGAAATGGTTGTTTCTTCTGTGGACTTCCAGGATATCCAGACATCACCTTCAATTAAATTATTTTGCTAAAAAGCAAAGTTCCCTAGTCACAACAGAAACAGGATGCAAACTGACCATAAACAAGCACAATTACTTGTCCTTCCCTGTGTCCCTCTCCACCTCATGGACAACATTTTATAGTCAATGTTTGTAAAAAAGCATGTCAGGGATTCAAGAATTTCATTCTAAGCAAAGGCAAACGCCAGCATTGTTGCCACGCAGGACAACAGAAAACCTCCTGAAAGAGACAGCTCCTGTGACGAAAATGCAGTGGACAAAAAGCTTCCTGAAAACAATTCCAGTTAAGAGAAAAAAATAATGAAAAATGATAATCAAGAGAATGAGAAAACCAATTCTTCAAACTATGATTGCCTAGTACTGAAGAAGGATAAAAGAGGAGAGGATCTGACCAACAGGTGGGACAATAATCCATGCTACAGAGAAAGAACATTGAGGGACATTTCAAGAAAAGAGTAAGGTTCTGAAGAATATCTACCAACAAACCTGTGTGCAGTGTTCAGAAGAACATGTACAGAACAATATGAGTTAGAGGAGATTATCTCACTGCCTGTTATCTGTCTTTTGTTTTGCTCAGATTTCTTAAGAGTTTCATTGCAATTCTACAATCCCTGAGTACTGTAAATCCTGCTCATTGGGGAACTCAAAATAGCTCTGTAATGTTTTGTGGCCTGGAGTCATCAATATCTGCTCTCAACTTTAATTCTCTTTTAATGCAGATTTTGCCAAGAATATATGCCAGCACATTAGAAAACTGTTAAACAAATCACTTCAGGGGAAGTTACCTCTTCAGATAGAGTGCTTGGCCCCAGATAATCACAAGGTGCTGCAGCTGTCACGGCTACAGACTGTTACGGATGTAACACTGGATCAACTGCTTCCATGCTTGGAGAGGCCCCCAAAGTTGTTACTAGGCAAGAGCTTTTCTATCTAGAAAACTCATATGTTGGATACTGCTGAGGACTCCAATCCTCTTTGATCCACTGTGCGTGTATGAGTCACTGTGGTGCTGTGGCCAAGTGCCAGCGTAAAATCCCCTAACCCTTTCCCTACACTTTTAGCTGGATATGGCTCTCCTTGTTTCCTGTCCCACAGGCTGCAGTCTGTACAGATTGGCTGTGTGATCTTAAACAGCTGCTGCACATTGCGGTCGAGCCATTGTACTTCTGTGGCAGGTGAAAGGAACTGTGCACTTCACTCTAACTGGATGTACAAGTGACATGCTATAGCTTTCTACAGATGCTGAAGAGGGGGGTTTAATTCATTCTTAAGAATCTTCTGAGCAAAAAGAAAAAGGTACTGTAAAAGTGAATGTTCTTTTATTCATACCACTTGTTCTACAGCCTCACAACATGAGTTTGAAACAAGCTTGGGAACACTGTGCAAAGTCACATAGCCACTTGAAAATTTTGGAGAAGACATTCTCAGAGTCCTACCCTGTACTGCTGGAATCCAGTGTCAGTGGTTTGTAGGCAGTGTACAATTTAAGGGAGAAAATCAAGCAGTACCTTTTCTGTTAAATGTCCTACTTATGCTCAGCTTTGCTGAGCTCAGTTACAAAGGCTGTTAGAAAAGACTGATTTGCTTCCTGGGTTGTAACTTTGCACTGTGTGTCTCAAACATGCTATAAACCTGCTAGATATTAGGAAAATTCCCCAAACCAAAAACTGCTTCACAAGTTTTCAAGCTCACAGCTGTTGAATTATATCCCACCAGTATTTTGTGGCATAGAGTAGAAAATCATATATATATACATTTTAGATAGTAAAATTCAGGCAAGTCAGGAAGACTGAGAAAAAAATGGAATACGAGTCAGTTAAATTTTCTCCTCTGCTACACTCCAATGAATTTAATGGCATTAGTTTGTATTTAATCCATATTAATAGAGCAGAATGTAGTTTACTGTCTGAGATAGACACGGATTGGATTAACTCACTTTATTTAAAAGCAAACATAGCCCTAAAATGGCTGTTATTTTTCCTGTTAAACTACCATATACTGTCTCTATGGATCAGCACAAAATTAAATCAGGAAAAAAATTAATTCATGTTTCCATGAGGATCTGTTACAAACTTCTGCTAGTTTCTTTTCTGTGTTCAGTTGGTATCTTAATATGAGAACAAGGGAGAGCCTGCAGCAACATCCTGGTGCACTTTTAATAATGCTTCTGTACTAGAAAAAGGGATGCTTTTTGATAACGTGCTAACCAGCACATCAGAACCCACCATGAACAAGGCAGTCCACTCCTAAGAAGTGTTAATGGGCAGAGAACAAACCTTAAGACCCCATGATCATCCTACCTAAAGAAGGCCTCTGAACTAAGCGCATACTTCCCAGTGGGTTCCCTGTAATTCCTTACAACCAAGAGATACACTTTTCTACTAGCTGAATAACCTCCTGGTAGTGCTCACTTCTCTTCATTGGTGATGCCATCAACACACACACCATCTCAGGTCATGCAGCTGAGTTACAGTACATCATTAAACGCTGCTTCTCTAGGAATGAGGCATTAGGAAGAAAAGACATGAATATTGTGTTAAGACAAATCCCAAATTCTGGCAAGGTTTCTGATTCTTGTTTAGGGGTCATGTCCACAGGCACGAGATGCTTAAGCAACCTAATTCTGAAGTTAGAGTTAATGCTTCTCCCTGTGACAGCCCACAGCCCACCTCCACCTTTTCGAGTTCTACCAAGATGCAGAGAGATACAGAATGCTCACCCCTCCCTTAATGTTCCTTTCAGTGTCCTTTTACTCAGCAGATCCTGTTTCACTAAGTCTATCACTGTTGTCCGTCCTTTTCCAGTAGACTCAAACTGTTTCAGTGTTTCCTGTTTGCTTTGCACCAGACTGAAATGATCATTTCTGGGAGAGAGCAAAGAAAGCCAGGAGAAAAGGGACATTTGCCAGCATGCCTCTCCCATGCCTTCCTTCCTGGCCATGCTCTCTGTGGTAACTATAATACATCTGCTCTGAAGTTAAAGCATTTCTAGAACAGCAAGTCCCAAGTCATAAATCATCTGAACAGGGGCAAACAGAAGACCATATCACTAGGGGCTATTTCTTGTCCTTAATACCTGTTAGCTGTCTCACAACAAGATCGGGTACTTCACCTTGAAATATCTATGACCTGAAGGTAAATCCTGAATAGGGCAAACAGAGCACAAGCACATTCTGAGCAGTTCCCTGTTCAAATGATCTCCCACCCCTTAACCCAGTATAAACAGGACGTGTACTATGTTGCACTGTTATGGATCTTCTACAGAATTAACTTCTCCCACATGGTAAAAGTGAATGGCTATAAGATATTACCTTCACATGACCAGACTAGGAAGCAGCAGGTGTACTGTTTATACTGCAGAGTTCTGTGTCAAAAACTGTAGAAGCCTGTTGGCTGACGCCAACACTGACTATTCAGACACTGACAAGACTATTTTTGGGAAACAGATTTGCCTTTCAGAAACTTCACATTTACTACTTACTCAAGGCACTAGTTGCTGAAGTTACTCTTTACTGAAGACATCTATCAGTAAGAGCTACACTCTATCACATCAAACCCCCTATTTCCAGTAACATTTAGAGAGATTAGATGGCTCAGGAAACAGAACCATAATCTCCAGAAGGTAAAGGAAGACACAGAGGCTACATCTATCAGCCTGACAGCTGACCTAAGTGCAGTTCACAGGTCTCTTGACAAAACACAGAGCACAGTGCAAAATAGTTCCACAGGGGTATGCCAATGTAGCAGTGGCAATGAAGAGTATTTAGCACTGATACTGATGCCATGCAAGCCAACCAGTGGAACCAGACTGCACTCTACCATGGTTTGATTACATCATTGAGGACACAGATGGATGAGGACACAATGTACAGTTTATCCCTTCTCCGGAGACTTCAAGTGAGAATGAGATCACTGATTACATCCAGACTAGAGACACTGAGGCAGAAGTGCCGTGTAAACATCTGTAGACTGCAAAGCTCCAGGCAAAACATTTCTATGTCTGAGACTGGGATCCACCACCTAAAATCATAGTTAGCAGGCCAACGAAGCAGGCTGCCAGGTGACCAGACACATGCCCTTAAATAAGGTTTTACAATGGGTGTTCTTTTTTGTTGTAGCTTCTTGGGTTTTGAAAGATTTTGTTTTCACAGACTACAAATTCTTTAATAAAGAAATCTTCATAGACTTAATGTAGGAAGCTATTATCAATCTGCCCAGTATAAGAAAGGGGGAAAGGAAGCAGAGAAGTGACTTGCTGTTTCCCCAACAAGGTAGTGACAATGCCAGGAACAGGACCAAGTCATCTGCTTTGCTGACCAGGCTTCACTGCCAGATGTGGAAACTGAAAAGAACCAGAAATAAAAAGACAACCAGTAACAGACTTAGGAAGAGCACAAACTTGCCAGAGACAAAGAAAATTCTTTTATGTCTAAATTTCTTTCTGTGCATGGATACAAACCCAACCACTTAAGTAGGAAAAAAGCTTGATGTCACTGCTCTAAAGCTACAGAGTCATCTTATGTGCCAAAGTAATTTTGACACATCTGTGGCATTAAGGCCTAGTTTGCTGTGTGAAAGAAGCTTCCCAGCAGTTTCATAGAAGTAAAGGGTTCTTTGCTGTACAGAAGTACCAACTGCACTTGTGTGTTTATTACTTAGGAAGAAGGCATCCTTCTGTAGCACCTCTTAGGAGACAGACAGAGAGAAGAACCCTGCCTAAGAATTAGGCAACACTGAATCCCAAATACTACACATGAACGAAAATTCATGCACATGAAAACTGGCTACTAGCTTTGGAAAATATTGCCAAAGTATCTGAGCTGGTCTGAGAGAAAGCGGAGGAAAAAGGCAGATAGGAAATGAATATTACTTGAGATGCAGAACAGACTCGAAGAAGGACAAAACCCCTGTTCAGGGAGCAATAAGGTGCAGAAATAGCCAGAAAAATCTTATTTTTTTTTCTCCTTTTCTGTTTGTTGGTTTTTTTGGGTTTTGGTTTGGTTTTGTTTTTTTTTTTTTTGGTATCTGGTCTTGTTTTTGTCCTAAACATAAAGCTTCAATAGCACTAGTGTCTAAATTCAATTCAAGGATGCTCAGCTTCTTTCTCCAAAACTGTCCTGAGTGTACAGTTTTAAAAGCTTTTTTCTTTTTAAATAGCTCATGGGAATTAGCAATTGCTAAGCCACTGAGATCTAGGCACCAAGAAATTACCAAATAACTAGAAGCAACTTCCTTCGTGTACTGTTTCCTGTACAACTCCCTAGGAGAAAGTCAAAACAAAGCAGAAGAGGTGCAGAAAATGGACCACTCCATTTTCAGAGCAATGGAAACAATCAGCCCTTGTAGACTTCCTATTTGAGAAAGACATCTTCAACTCAGTGCAGAACATAAGATGATATTTATAATGCCTCCCACTTGGAACAGCACATCAACAAGAGAATCTTACTGACACCACATAATTGGCTGCCCCACCATCACTTCTATCACCAATCAGATAAAGGTTGGCTTACAGACCTATTAGCCAAATACAAGCAGCTAAAACAGCAAAACTCACATTTAAAGTGTGCCCATTCTTACAACATTTAAATCAACAAGCCCCACAGTTCACTTGAATTTACCATTTCGTCTATCAAGCCACGTGTGTTATACCAGATGCCAATGCTTCTACTGAAAACAGCTGAGCAATCTGGACAGTTGATTTGATCAAACACAGATCAGAGGGAAGAAACATTAAAATTAATAACATGTAAAACAAGTCATAAAGAAGTATGTAATATATATAAAATAAAACATAGTGGGATTTGAAACCAAAGGGAACTACAATGTTTTGTCAGTGATACAAAGCTCCTATTTGTTTCTAGCAATGAAATGGCGGGGGGGAAGTTTTAAAACTCTGACATAAATATTTACCAAAAATGTGTTACTGAACTACGTGAGAGTGTTGCTTATCCCAGACCCTGGACACACAGAGAACAATGCAGGAAATTCCATATTCCACTGAGGGAGGATAAAACATTTCAGTATTGTTTTTTCACTTTCTCTCCACCCCCTTCTGTAGTGGCAGCTGTTTGAAACTCATGAGTTTGAAATCCTAAGAGTAAATGTTAGGCTGTTGAATTGTAATTGAGAGAAAATGAGAAGATAAATACATGTTTTGTCCACCTGATTTCACATATATATATACGTATGTGTGCATGCATTCGCTGACAGACAGACAACTCTGCAAAGCTCTGCCACCGTATCAAGCAGCACCTTTTCAGTGTCTGTCCTCCTTGGGACATCTACAGCACCATGATTATACTGAAATTCAGGGTCCTGCAAAAGCATCCAGTCAGGAAAAAGAATCTGCCAGCAGGGATTCAATTTCAGGATTCATCCCTTAGAGTAATTTTCTCTTAAAGATAAAGCCTTCTCTTCTCAATCTCAGCTTAATCCTTTAGAGTAGGGGGAGACTCTCTTTTTCTGATAAGAATGTAACCATTTTCCTATATTTTGCCTTCTAGCAAATCTTTTTCCTCTCTTCTACCTCTAAATGCATTGCATTGGCAATCTAAATGGCATTATATGATATGTCTAATCAATCAGTCCTGTCGTTTTCCATTACTCTAGTTGTCTAAATATTGAAAAAAATGAAAACTGGAAGGCTTTTTTATACTGTGCCAAAAAAATAAAAAGATTGAGATAAATTTCTTCATAAGCCACACTGATAGAAAGTATTCTGAAAAGTATTATCTACTTCAGTAATTTCAGAAATATACTTCATAAGGTCTGCAGAATTATAGGCATTTTTGTATTGCTGAAGTATTTTTACACTTTATTGCCTTCAAGATAAACACAAAGAAATAAGCTATGTCATTTCTCATTCTATTTTGACAAAACCAATGAAAATGTAACTGAAGCTCACACAAGGAAAGATGAAGCTGTTGAGAATGTTCAATAGACATATGTGTGAAATGAGAAGTACAGTTAAAACTTTTCACAACCTTTTTATACCTCAGCAAGCAGTTATAGTTGTAAAAATATTAGCAAGTTTTAGGAAAAGCTATGAGAGACTATTACACACACACACAAATGAATAAACCAGTTGATTTAGCCCTTAAAAATGAGAGGGTTAAATTTTTAAAAACCCAACCAACTATACTAACAAAGATTAAATAACAGCAGTTGTGACAGATTCTCCTTTGGGACTCTAAAAAAATACCTAGTATCTCTGAAGTAGTAAATCCATACTCAGCTGTATCCTCTTGCCTTCCCTCATATGTAATGACAAAATGCTCTAGCAGGGTCAATGCTATTGTCTTCTGTGGCGAGATGCTACTCAAGATGGGTTCGTGGGAATGACCTGATCCTGTGGAGGTGGGAGAAAAGCCCTTGGACTGTTAACAGCAGGCCTTACAGGAAATTTTATTTTTCATTTCAACAGAAAGAATCTGATGCATTTCAGTAATACTTGTATATTGTGTATACCAAGAAATTACAAATGGGAATGGGCACCCTGACATCCAAAGCCCTTACTGGACAAAGGCAGCTCTTGTGCCAGCAACCGATACAATGCCTTGGCTGTGGTTGCATTTTACAGGGACAAACTTATAAAGTAAACCAACACAATGTAACATAGTTTTCAGCAAGGTCTTAAATGAAACAAAGATTCTTCCAAGTGTTGATCTCACAATTATGAAATTTGGTTAATAGCAATAGCTATTATTTCAAAATCTAAAAATATCCAAAAAGATCGATGCTTCCATTTCATTTTTAGCAAGTGCTTTAGAATCCCATGTTTTGTATTTCTAAGCACATAGCCACCTGCTACATATACCAAAACCAAAATCTGTATTACTACATTCATTTATATCTTTACATAAGAAGTTATTTCACTGCCTCATTTCATCACACTGACATTTATGTCTATATGGAGAAAACTAACAACTCCTGGCTTGAATTTTTCCATTGTATGCTCAGCCTATTATTTCTCTCGCTGTTTACAAGCATTATCAAAATAAAAGCACATTAAAAAAGACTACTCCAGCTCACTCATCAATGTTTTAAAAAGAATCTAAACTTTCAAACATTTCTCAATTTACTAATAATTCTATACAATGGGTTGTTTGGGGTTTTTCTTTCTACCTGCCTTTTCTTTCATAGGACTTTCAAGAAGGACTGAGCAGAGATCGAGCCTGCTGCTAAAAGCTGAGTACTGGGACAAACTCAAAAGAAAAGGAATTTATTCAGACTGAAAGCATTAAAAGCAATTCAAACTTTCTGGATTACATCATTGGAAGCAGTATGTAATTTGTTCCAATTGATGTCATTTGCTCACATAAAGCCATTATTTTACAAAGCACCTCAGCATATTTATACTTTCCTTCCTCCTACCACTCCGATCAGGCTTCACTTGCACCTGACACACGAAACTCATGGGAAAGGCAATGCAAAAGAAATCTGACAAATATATTCTGTCCAAACCAAACTAATATTAATAGAGAAAATGTTGCATCCTACGTATTTTTAAGTATCCCCTTGTAGCTGAAAACGCGTCAAGAATTCTCCACATTCTGTTCATACAATGACCTTGGATAACTTAAATCTGTTCTTGTGGGATTTGCAACTCTTTTCCTGAATGGATGCAAGATGAGGTAATGCCATTCAAAAGGGGCTAAGCAGTGAAACGGTACAGGCAGAACTCAAATATTCTGGCCCCAGTTCTAACCTTGTAATTATATTTAACTGGGTCAATGGAATTTCTCAACTTCCACTACTTGTTTCTTTGCTTCTAGTAAAGAGTGCGAGTTCCACATGGCTAACAAACTAATAGACAGTATTTCAAATTAACACCGCAGAAATATTCAACTGCAAGAAACAGATTTGTGCTGCTCATCTACACTGTGGCTGGTGAACTGCAGTGTGATGCACTCTGTGCCTAGCCGGCTGTGCTGTGGTGAGAGTAGGCCCTTACTGTTTTGCCACATCGAGAAGACAGCTACTCAACTGCAAGTAATGTTTTTAATTACCAAATGATACTCCTTTTTAAAAGTGCTTTAAACAACAGAATTTGTCTGGTGCATAGGATAATGACTTGTTAAGAATTGTTCTGAGGTCAATTAAAATCAAGCAACTTCTCTGCATGCCTTTAGAGCTGAAAGTTGTGAAAAAATGTGTTCTTTATTATTTGACCTGTCAAAAAGGAAATCTCCCATTTAAAAATCTCTGGAATAATAGTGGTATAATCAGTCCAAGTGTTAATATAATTCATGCAAAAGATGAGTGTCTGTTAAGTAAAACAAAGGTGTTTTGGTACCTGTCTCAAGCTATTCACCCCACAAATCTATTATGCTAAACTTCTAAAACCTCAAGAAACTGAATTCTCAGCAAGCAAAAATTCAACAGGGCATAACCTTGTGGCATATTAACCAAGACATCCATAAACAACCTAAACAGATCTCTACATATACCCATATATATAGGCAGATAAAGATAAGTTTCCTACTCTGTTTTCTTTGCACGAAGCAATACAGAAAAATCAACAGCTAACCAATAGAAGGCCATACAGTGCAGACTTTGAGATTTAAACCAATTCCTGAGTGTCCAGTTTACCTCTGGGAGAATTCTTTTCACTTTCAATGAATACATCTTGTATCTAAAAAAACCCCACATCAAATCAAAAAAGGACAGATTCATAAAGAAAACAGAACAACATTCCCCCTTACCTCCTTCTTCATCTTTGATGGGTCACTGGTAATTTTTTGTCTATGTCTCAAACCCTGTTTACAAAGAATTTTTTTTCAATGTAACTTCAAAATGGCACGCCTGGCAACACTACAAATCACAGATAGCTGTATGCACACCACGAGACAGCACACACTTAGGATTTCAATCCTGTGCCTTCTTTAATGAGAATAAAAGTTCATAGCAGAGAACACCCTAAAGCACGCAGAACAGTGACAGTGCTGCATATTCTCCCCAAAGTGCAAATGATGCTAAAGCAGATTTTAAGATAAAGGTGAAAACTAAGTCTCATTCACTCCTCCTTGTTCCTCTTTTGGGAACACACAAACACACCCCCACCCCCATCACCAAAGGAAAAGAAAATACCACATGTATCCAGAGACTAAGTTATTTGCAATTTCTTGCACTGGGTGATCAAATATTAACTAAGAGATGTGCAGAGAAAACCAGCTTGAAGGCTTTATTTCTCTTCTGAACCGGACACAAGTTGAGAGCCCCAATTAAAATTCCTCATTTTATTATAATGATTTTTTTCCACAGGCCATGAGAATTAACAGTTCTTCACATTATACAACTAGTGAAATGTTAGAAGTTTTAGAGACAAACACTAAATATTTTCAGATACAACCTTTTCTTTAAACTTCCACTAGAAATCAGTGTTTACAGAAGTATAGCACAATTCTTTCCAGTCCCAGGTTATACATCAGAAGTCAGCATGCCTTGGATACTTCCCCTTTCCAAGGAAACCTTAACTTACCTTGCACAGTCAAAATCAGCTAGTGGAACTAAGCTGCTAGGAACCCGAGTTCTTTTGTCCCCTAGCTCATCTCTATGTGCCTTTTTTTTCCGTTCTGCTGCCATCTGCTGGCAGCAAATTTATTCCACGTTCGGTTCCTGCACCGCTTCCCACCGCTCCCCTATGAACCATATTTTCCATGTCTCTTGGCCAACCAATCAGGTGCTGTTACACTTCCAAGTCAAAAATTTTCAGCATCAACGTCCTGTATGTAGAGATCAACAGGGCTGCTCTTGGCTCGGAGAAACTGTGCCTCTAAAGTGCTGTCCATAACAAGGCAGCATGCCATATTTGCAGCTTGAAAAAAATTCCTTCCCCCCACCCCCCCTGGATCTTTGCAACTATAAAATCATTTTTGAGCACTAGTAATACTTTCTGAACCTCTTCTCCATTCTTGTCAAGCTTGAGGTTCATATGCAACCACTTCCTCTTGCTTTTTGTGATAAAATTCACGAGAGCAGTAAAATGTTACCCTGTGACCTAAGAGCATAATAAATAAAATATAGCACACTGTCACTTCAAAAAAGTCATCTGACTAAGCTGTACAATGTGCAATATTTTATGCTAACTAGTTTTTAATTTTCTACTTTAGTAATAATAAGTATTTCCTTGCAACCTACTAAACTATAAAACCCTGCCTGCAGATGCACATACTGATTTTTTATATAAAGACAAGACAGTCTTTCCAATAGCCACTAACTAAAGTTCAATATATGCAGATCTGTGCCAAGGATTACACTGACAGACTTCTTCAAGGAGCCTGCAGGTGTTTGTTTAGCCTTCTTTTTGCTTTTTCATTGTCAGGTCTGTCCTTTAGCAACAAGTTCTGAACTTTGCAGACATAAACTTGTTCTTTTCAAACTACAGGTGCATGTAAGTGAATTGCCATGCTTTGTACTGTGAAAATAATCTTGCAGTTTCAAGGCATCAGACTAACCCTTTCTTACTCTCACTAATTTGGCTAACATATGAGAATCTGATTTCTCTCATACTCCAAGAACCACATCAAGTAGTTAAGCTGGGATCTTGTCTAGCTAAAATCCACAAAAGCTATTTTGACCAAGGTTTTATCCTCTCATGCAAAAGAACTGAAGTGATCCAAAACTGAGTAATCGTAATACAAATGGAGCATCTGTACAGCTCTATATCCAAACTAAAATACACATTCTCTGACTTCTTCCAGTTCAGCAATTCCATCAGCTCTTTCCATTCCCTAGTACATGCTGAACCAGCATGACTGCATGGAATTACTTCTGCTGCCGCAACACTGGAAACACTGTTCCACTAAAATGTCAGGAGGCTCTTCAGGAAATGGCCTTCAAAAGGCAAAGGGCCCTTTTCTGAGTTGTGAGGCTGATGGAGACTTTGCTAATACAGATCACCTCCAAATCTTGAGTGCCTTCACTGACCTGAAGAACCAAAAAAAGTGGAAGAGTAAAAGCCACCAGAGCCCTACCGGTCCCATTTCTTTATCAGCACCAATGAATATGTTTTATTCTCATCTTGCAGTTTGAAAACTGTGTGCTCATCTACGTGCACAGAAATACATCTGTTCATGTATATGTGTTCATACAGGTAGGGCACACTGGAATACTCTGCAGTCATTAACACAAGTTGTCATGTAGGAGAAAGTGAGAAGGACTAATGGTAAGGACTGGTGCTGCTGGAGGAAAACAACGAAAAAATAAGCTAAGGATTGTGGTAGTGGGGTGTTGTGAGGGACACAAGAGCAAGAGTTTTTGAGAATATTTCAACAGCAAGAAGATTGGATCAAACAGCTCTTTGAAAAGCTGATGGAGAATGACTATTTTTGATTCACAGGAGCAAAGGTAGAGCCAACCAAAGAATGCAAAGTTCAGATACAGCAGTTAATGAGGAGTCTACCTCATAACCCATAGTCTTAATTGCATCCTCAGGTATGTCACCAGGTTTTAGAGAAAAGAAATTTAAGGAAAGCTGAATGATTCATTTTGTTCAATGTTTGTGCACCTCTGCAAGCTGTCATCCTGCTGCAAGTATTTCAGTACTTCAGCAAACACTTTACAGATCTGATATCTATAAAGCAATGGGGAAATATGAAACATACACATGCAAGCATGAAGAGACACAAAGACATGAGTATGGACACGCTCTCTTTCATTGTTTAGGGAGCAAGATTCTTAGGAGTTAGTTGAGGAAAGAGTTTTCTAAGTACCAGCATAAGACTGACACATATGCATCCCACTATACTTCAAAATTCCCTCATGTCCATTACTGAGACAAGCAGCTTTTTAAACTGGAGCAAGGTTTATACAGACCAGATGCAACCATAAAAATACAAACCACTTGAATCTTAATAAAATACATAGTAATGAACATGTTGTAAAACAGACAGTAAAAATATAAAGCCTTAACAAACTTAATCACAATGAAACAGGGTCAAAGCCACTAAGTCCAGCCAGTCATCATTTGCAGAAAGCCAACAAACACCAGATGTATTATGGTTAGCAGGGAAAGGGAAAAAAAACCCCAGACTGATCTTGAAGACCGTAACAGTCTACAAGTGATACACAGACAAAATCCACACAGCATTTAATATTTCACTAATTTGAAAAGTTCCAGTTTTGTGCTAAAATTCATTTGGTCACAAGTCATAATCTATCTTATAAGAGAGACATCTGGTACATGTTTTTAATGCACCAAATGAGGACAGTTGGCATTTCTCTCCTCTCGACCACTTCTTTGGTATTATTTTCTGAAGAACTTTGCAAAACTCTTCTGAAACAAGCAGCTCCACTTTAATGCAGATTTATTGACTCCTAAACATTGCTTTTAAGTAGCAGATATTTGTAACTTAGTATTTCTTACAAGTATATGAGGTCATTTTTTCAAACAAAGAGTAACATCTCTGGGAAAAATGTCTGACAATAAAGTAACGCTCGTATGTAAAAGTAACTCTAAATGTGACAAAGCAGGAAAATACCTCCCATGTTCCTCCTGAAAATGAGTTGGAGAGATCTGAATGATCTGCCCCATCTGAATGCTTGATCTCAGTATTTTTCTTTTTGTAGGAGTACAGTTCCCTGTTTACCAAACTTTCTGAACCACTTCAATCATCAATTGTTTTAAAGTAAACACCACATTCCTTATCATGATTTGACATTGTTTTGATGCTATGATTGCAGACTCCATCTCCCCTGGTCTCATAAAACACAGTTTATTAATCATTAATTTTAGGCTTTACAGGACAGAGTCATTTTTAACTCTATGCTTATTCTGCAAGGAGCAGAAAGGTATTTTTGCTGTTACAAATTACCAAAGTTTAGGATTCACTTCTCTGGGCTGATTTCTGTGCTTGCACAGAGCCCAGACAAGTTATCAGACCTTCACATAACCACGGGATCAAAACCCCTAATAATGAGACGCCTAAGCATTTAAAAAGCCTAAAAAATTATAAAGTAAACTTAAAAGAATTGTTTGTCAATTCCTTTGTTTGTCTTTTATTTTTTTAAAGCCTTTGCAAGCATTTCCTCAAGGGGGGATCTGGGGGCAGGGGAGTGACACTTGAATATTTTTTCCTCTTGAAATAAAAGTGAAAATCTGTGACTCAGTAACTGTAGCTTCAGGAAAAATACCAAGTATCATGTGAAAATCACAAAGCCCTGGCAAGAATTTCCTAGTGCAGGACTGAAGTATGATGAGACTGCCAGGGTAACTGAACAATTATCTAGCAGCCAAGTTGCTCGTACAGTTTTCTAAACCCAAACAGCACTGCATTCCAGATCAGCACATAAAATGAATAATGTAGGGAGATATAGGCTACTTCGGGGGGGGGGGGGCGGGGGGGGGGGGGAAAAAATTAAGGATGAACAGAGTGGAGAATTGCCATGGATTTTCCAGGGAGAGTGTGGGATATCACTCATTAGAGGTTTTGATTAACAGGTTAGACAGACATCTGTTGGGAATTAACTAAGTACAGTTTATCCTCTCTCCAGGCAAAGGAGTGGCCAACAGAACATCTGGGGGTCTCTTTCAGTCCTACTTTCTATAATGCTATACTCTGCAAATAGAAAATGGAAAAACAGTTTTTAAACAATATTCAAGTTTTGCCATAATGTTAAGAAGCTTGCTCTAAAAAGAAAAGCAGGGCAGTGAAAACTCTGAAGGTTCAAACTGATTGCTCTTTACCAGATATTGCTGTCCTCTAGCTCAATGAACTTCATGCACTGCTTGTTAAATCTCAAAACATGACCACTGCTGACAGATGTAAAATTCTTCCTACTCTGAATTCCCTAGAAGTTACAATCTTTATCTTTTTTTCCCCACCAAATTCTTTTATTTTCTTTTTCTTTTATCTGCAAAGCAAATTCCTTTATTCTCTTTAAGGGTACACACACAGAGACAAGCACAGCTTCCAAAATACTGTATCAACCCTGCACTGATCTGTCACCCTCCAGACATCACCCTGTAAATCTCTCAAAACAATTTGACTACAATCAGGTGACACTCCTTCTAAACACTGATCTTCAATCACCACGGTAAGTACTTACATCTTGAATCAGGTGGATATACACTCTCACTTGGTATTTCAGATATCAACCCTAACTGCACTTAAGTACACATGTGTGTGTGTGTATACATATATATATAGGAAGAATCCTCTCTGGGGAGAGAGGTGATAGCAAATATGCCTGACATCATAGCGAAGAGAGGGGGATCAACCCGGCAGAGAAGGCACTTATTCACTGAAATTGATGGAGTTGTTGTCATGTACACAAGGGCTGACTCTGATCTTGATTCTGACAGATCTTTCTTGAAATTTTTATTTTAAGCCCTGTTTCCCTCTGTTTAGTAAGAACAAAAAAACCCAACTCAAATACAGGCCTAGAGGTGGAGTGTAACAGATCAGCCTTACACTGCGTGAACCAGAAGGGAGAAAGTGGACTGTGAGAGGCTTCTGCCAGGGCCATTGTTAAACTCAAGTGATTTTTTAGAAGCCTTGAAGTAGCCAAAGCTGAATTGGCTGTGAAACACTGAATGTGAAAACAAAAGGGCAAAACTTCTCTCAGAATCCAGCCCTGGGAAGCAGCTCACAGCCCGAGTAAATGGACTGCATGATTAGACAAATGTATTCAGAAGGCTCACCCTGCCCTGTAGGAACTGGCTTCCGTTCAGCCGCAGCTGCTATTTCTGCAAGGTATGGGATGCAAACAGAGCAGCAGATGTGAGCTGCTGCTCCACACGATCCCACGGGGCATGGCAGGCTGGTGCAGGCGCGTTCTGCAGCCACATCACCCCTCTGACCCGGCCACAGGCTGCCACTTCCCACTCCTAAGTGGGAAACTGTCAGATGTGAGGGTGGCACTGCCTTACCCTTCCAGTGCCACCTCCGACACCAGTCACACCGCGGTTTAGAGCAAAAAGCAACATCCAAACAGGATACAATAAATTACCATTAGCAGAATACTTTTTTTTGAGAGTTTAAATCCAATTTTGACCTGCAGGAGAAAGCTTTTATACTACATGCCTCTCATATGGTTTTCTTAAGCGTTTCATTCTCTGCTCTCTGCATACCCCAACTCAAACACACCATTTTAACTACAAACTGTGTTTAAAAGGAACATACTATCATATTTCATTTGTAACATTTTATTGTGTTAATGTTGCTAAATTCTTATACTGAAGACGGGGGGGAAAAAAACCTGGCAGTCCACCTTCTGTACATCACTAGCTCATTTATGTATTTCTTATTATGTCTGTCCTTATTTAAGTCCTCCCTCATGTAACTAGGCTGTTTCATTCCTATGTGTCTCCACTTAGGAGCTCCTCTGCACTTCCAATTAATTTTTATGTTTGGAAAATGAACATACATATATTTTCTGTTTCTAGGTAACTTTTCTGGCAAATTAGCTGCTGTAACAAACTACCACATATTAGATAAATCAAATTATATACAGAAAAATATTGTAATATTTCTTCAAAATTCTCATGGAAAAAATGGATGTTTTTCTTATTTCCACCTCAGCCCCAACTCTCTATTGCTACCTCCTGTTTCAGTGTTTGGGAATAATATCACCATTTCCCTTCAAGTTCTGCTTGGCCTACTTACCCCTCTACCAAAGCTCTCCAGTATGGAATCTATCTGGATAACTTCTAGGTTCGATTTGTTTACAAGTACTTTTAAATTGCTTTCCCAGTGTGTAACAACTAATTGGTTTAATGACATGATCTGTCATCTCGCATTTCAAAGGTAGACCCTGTCATGCAGAAATTCATCCTGCTTTTTCATGATCATCATGTACCTTGAAGATGTCAAATCCAAATAGTTTTCAAATCTGCAAACATCTGGGAAATAGTTTTCTATCTGGGCACATTAGGAGACAATATTCATCTCAGTGACTTTTTCACATAGCACTCTTTTTCCATTTAAGAGTCTCATTTGGGCTTTGCAAAAGTAAAGATCTTTGTGTTTCTTTCAACTCTAGAGGTGTTGCTGGCAAACATTTTTAAAAAATTAACCCCAGTTTCAACGCTTAAAATCAACTTTCAAAAACCTCAAATATCATTTTTTATTCCCATTAAAAGCCAAACTAATCATGTGCAGAAAAGCATTCTAAATACTGATGTGGGCATGTAAATCTATAAGGGACTATGCAGTAACTCTTTACTGTAACTTATAACCTAGCTCCTGTAATTAAAACAATTACTAATTCTGCCATAAAGTTATCTGAATCTGTACTGACTCCTTGTGTACACGGAATGGCCAGTGACCTAAGGACCACCTTCAAAAGGTTTGATTAAATGTAGGAAACTTTATTGTAGCAACATCAAAATAACTTTTCTTTGAGAAAAGGCCTCATGACTAAGGTGGAGGGAATTTATTTTCTGTGGTGAAAACAGTCTGCATTCTGGTTGCAGGTACTGATTAATGATGCTAGCATTCATCTGCAGCAAATACTACATTCAAAACATTACTTTTAGATTTATTATTCTAGATCTATAACAGTGTAACCAGAAGAATTTAGTTTAATTTCTCCTTAAAATTAACCACTAACCTCATACAGTCATTATAAAAATCTCTAGTCTAGGCATGTTTCTTTTCATAAAGACAGCCCTCCCACACGAGGCGCAGACAGGAAAGCATTTATAAATACTTCAGGACATCTTTTTAGATTACTCTCACTTTTTGCCTATTACTGCACTTAGGAGAAGTTATCTATTTAGTTCTATTTTAACCCATATTTCTTTCATAGAGGCTCATGAGTTGCTGTGGAAAAGATCCTGGCACTCCGGGAGCGTCAAACGTAAAGCAGAAATGCCATAGAGCTTCCCCATGCAAACAGTCTTTACATGTAGATAACCTGTATCTCTTGAGAGAAAAACAGCAATGGGACAGAGAGGAAAACCACAGTGCTAGCAATAGGTGGTGTCATGGAATTCGTAAGAGCACAGTGAAATCCCAAAGAATGTCCACACAGAATTATGCTTAGACAACCAGCACAGTCTAAAGACACTTCTATGGACAGCTGGTTTAAGAGCAGTGATCAGATTGCAATTTTTTCCACCTCAACTCATGTGAAAATAGTGGCTGGTAAGAGAGTAAGAAGTATTGACCATCTCAAAAGATGCAATGCAAAACACAGCCTGCTCCTTTTGTAAATCTTCTCTGAATCTCAATACTTCTTGCTATATGGATTATGCTTTAAAAAAGACAAAGTGGTCCTTTACCAGTAGTGGAGTTGTTAGGATAAACAGGCTGGCTTGAACAAGAATAAAAGAGACTGAGACTTAGGAAAAATCCTCTTGTTTGCTTGTCCTTTTCATAGTGGTATTCAGGCACCTCACAATCTTTGCCTTCAGAGTATAATTGCAAAGTGAAGAATTATTATAATTGCCATTCCACAAATGAAAGAGAGACTAAGGGACTATATTTTAAAGGTACTTAGGTGCCTGAAGATGCAGATAGGCACCTACTGGTATTTTAGCTCTTAACCTAATTAGCAGATTTAGTTGCAAATTCTAGCCTTGGGCACCAGTGTTTGATAGCTGTGCTATTAAATCACCAGGAATATCATTACAGCTGTCTTTCTGAGTTTTGTTTTTAGTGTTTATGTGTAACTTCAGTTAAATGGGGGGACAATATTCCAAAACAGTAGGGAATAGACTTAAAGTGAATATACTTGAACAATTTGTACCAAAATACGTAACAGGCATTGGAATTATGCCAAGACAGGATATTAAATAACCCTAATTTAGTTTGTCTAGTTGCATGGCCTTAGATGTATTAACCACATACTACTTCTGTCACATTACGGTTTCTCTTTTCATTCTGAAATTCTAGTTTATAATAATGCTGCATTCTAGGAGAAGTAAATCTCTACATTTATTTTACTCTCAGTTTTCATGCTTAGTTATTTAATTTTCATTTACTGTGTCTGTATTCAAATTAAAAAAGAATTAATTGTTAACTGTATCAGATAACATACCACAAATAGTATGTTTATACAACTAAGAAATTCTCTGTTAACAACTTGGGTACCATTTATCATTAAATGGGTTAGAAACATTTGCAAAAGAGCTCCCAGACCAAATGCTGCACGGAGGGGTTGGAAATGTGGGTAGGAATTCGAAACAGGTACCTTAAGTGAACCTAGAAATTACTATTTCAAACTCCCCAAATCAAAATGAAACACTAGAAGGCTGACATTTATTCTTCTATTTTTACAGCACAGTTCACAAATTGTACCAGATCTATATTTATGTCACTTCAAAAAATAAAAAATGGATAGCAAATGTTTCCCACCTTGGTTCGCTTCATATCTTCTATACAATTTAACTGTCAACGTAACCAAATTAGTATCATCTTGACGAAATAACTACAGTGTCTCTTTTATGACAGAAGCATTAAGTAACTATAATTCTGCTCTACCAGGTGACATGACAAGAAACGAACTGGCCTCAGTTTGCAGTTCTCCTTGATGCCACGTACTTGGCAGGGGCTGTCACCATTTTCTCTTCTGCAAGATAACCTCACTGTGCAGAAGATCTCTAGCTTCTGCCACTAAACTTCCAAACCTTACCTCTGTGGAGGTATGTATACAAAACCACACAGTATTTCATTAACGATAGATCAATCATTGAAATGTGCAAGAGAATGTGATGCTGTTTTTTAGTATCAAACAAAAGCTAATACTGACTATAATACTGAATGGAAGTATTTAACAATACTTATTAATAATGAAGAAGGATTTTTAAACGTAGTTTAAACTTAGGTTGACCAGTTGCTGGCCAATTAATTTCAACAGCCATTAAAGAAAGAAAAGTATGCATCTTCTTTTGAAATTCACAATCTAATCAATTAAAATAGTGCTGGTAAAAAAAAAAAAGAAACAATTATCATCCTAGAGAAAAGCCATTACAAGTTTTTATTGACATAATATAAAATTCTTTGTAATGTGCACCTCTGGATAAACAAACACAATCTTGCAGAGATACACCAAGACTTAGTTTTTTCTTCCTGCATCTTTTAAATCTTTTGGATGTGTAGGGCAAATGTTTACCTTTTAAAAACAATTATGTTAGCCAAAAGTTAAGCTGAATAGCTATTGTACATAATGGTTATTGTACACAAGCCCTGGTGAAAGGGATTCTCCTCTAAGACAAAAAGCTACTGTTGTCCTAGTAAAATTTTCATCACCCCTCACTGTAAGATCCATTGTCTCCTTACTTTCCCTGAGCCCTGCAGCCTAAGGACACTGAACCAACTGCCCCTACTTTATTCAGTTCTTCCCTCTGCGACTTACATACTAGTTCAGCCTTACCAATAGATTCATAGTGGTAGCACGCTGGGGTGTCATCAGTGCCAGTTCTTGGACTGGGCGTTAGGAGACGTTACAAGATTGGTCTACTTGCCAAGGCCTTTCAGATGACCTCAAAGCCAGGAATGCCTCTACCTAGAGTTACTTACATCCACTCCTAAAGTTCTCATCAGATACAACCCATATCATCACATCCCTCAAAAACCCATAACCTGTGCATCTCTTCAAGAACATCCCAGTACAGGCAAGATATCCAGTGCTTTTATTTACTGGACTACTTACACTACCGGGGAAAATATCAAGCATAACAGAGAAATTCCATAAGATACCAGGGAAAGAAATATGGCAAATAGAACTAGAGCATGCCTTATTCTTCCTATTAGAAGAGAGCTTACCAGAGCATGTAGTTACCACATGTGCACTCTCTCATGTGTACATGTACAGACACACACACACACAATCTCCTTTTTCTTACAGAACCACAGAACGATAGGGGTTGGAAGGGACCTCAAAAGATCATCTGGTCCAACCCCCTGCCACAGCAGGGGTCCCTAGACCAGGTCACACAGAAACACGTCCAGACAGGTTTTGAATCTCTCCAGAGAAGGAGACTCCCCAGCCTCTCTGGGCAGTCTGTTCCAGTGCTCTGGCATCCCCACTGGGAAAAAAATTTCTCAGAAACAACTACCTTGGCCTTCTTGCCTCAAAACTGCTGGCTGAATGCTGAATCCAGTACTGCCATGTGACGTAAGTCTGCTTACATACCCTACTGAGCTCACGTTCTGAGCTCAGAACAAGAAAAAAGCAATTCCCTGTGCTGTATGAGCCAGCCTTACATCCAATTACCTAGCAATGTTTTGTTTCCAGCTCTGACAGTTGTCTGCCTGGCACGTCTCTTCTCACGTAACCTGCAAATCAGAAGAGTTTAACATGGTTGGCACTTTAAAGTTTTTCAACAGGCAACAGTCCTGACCAAAGTCAGTCTGTAGAAAGACAGTGCTGCTCCCCTTGACTGGAACCACTCGGTGGTGATCTTCCTTGTAAGATCAAGATAAAGTGAATACAGAGAGAAGTCTTCCTGGCTTTCTTTAAAACAGCAGAGCACTCAAATGTAGAGCACATTGATTTACTGGTAGATTAGTTTTTGAAGTGACAGGGCTGATATATATACCTCTCTAACAGGAGCAACCACAGTGTCACAGAGAATCATCTCTGAAGAATAAAACAAAGGCTAGGCTAAGTCTATGCAATCTCATAGAGCTGTCCTATTTTTCTTTCTGCTTCATGATTTACAACATCACAAATTGTGCAGCAGACATAACAGCAAAGTTTGAAGTTAAATAATTTTTCTGACTCCCTTATCTTCTCTGGTACTGAAAATGCCATGTATGTCTGTCATACAGCACTTTTCGCTCTTTCAGAACCTCCAGAAACCAGCCTGCATATACACTTTAAAGCAGAACAGTGGCCAGGCTGTCACTGTCCACCTTTCTGAACGATACCCCAGTGCAACACTTCTACCACAGCCCCCAGAGTGCAGAGGAAGGGCCAGGGACTCTTTTGGATTGCTAGACCTGGAGAACCTTCTCAGGTATTTGTTTTGCTGTCATTAAGTTTCTGTTTGCAAACACCTAAACTTATTTCACGATGGGCCAAGACATAAAGAGTCTTGGGCAGATATCAAACAACCCCAGAGACCTTGGGATATTGCTCATGGATTTTTTGAGAACAGCAAAGATATCTTACACAGTAGCTTTTGACTTCTGGTAGGCATTAAAATGCATTGCTTTTGATGGCAGCAGTTACCTACTTAGTATAAACAAAAAAACCACCTTAGCTCCTAAAATCAGCTGATGATGGTAGAGGCATCTGCTTCATTTGTTCAGAATATATTGCTTGTTATTGAATATTACATTCTTCTGGAGAGGTGCAGCTGGCAGAGATGCAAAGTCTGTCTGCTTTGTGCCAGGTTCTGCAATTTGGGTCAGATGGATACCTCTGGGGAGGGGTGGAAAGTGCAGGAATCTCTCCTTTTCTGAGAGTTGTACAGACTGTTCAGCTGCTGAAAGGTGGCAGAGTGCAGGTGAAATAGGAGCGTGTATAAGAACCACAGCATGCAGATAGCCTACAGCATAGAAAGAAACAGGAAGATCCAGCCCTCAGATGTGAGAGAACATCTGACTTTTCTCTGAGGACCCAGCATGGTCAGTGTGAAAAATCACTGCAACCCACGAAGTTGTTGAAAGTTGCTGGATGAAGAACAAGACCAAAGCAACAGATCTGTCCTTCAGTGAGACACGAAGCAGAGAGATTTGTTTTCCAGCCATTTATTTTTATCCAATCTCAATGAGGAGACCTCAGTGGTTTTGTGGTTTTACATCAAAAAAACCCTACTGTTCTAGTCTGTCTCCAGATAACACTGGACTCAGCATACAGTTTGTAAGCTGCTTTGACTTTTCTGTGAGCACATTTTAAAAGAAAGATGCAGGAAGATATACTTCAAAGCTCTGGCTGACACAAATTTTCCTCTACACTTCCTCAAAGGAAAATGGCAGCCAGTCCCCTAGGTGCGGCTCCAGGGGAATGATGAAAGCTCAACTGCTCCACTGGCAGTCTTCTACAGCGGCGGGAGGGATGGCTTGCCTGTGGGCCAACCCTGAGACACAGATGCCCATCTGCCTTGTGGCAGCTGCCATCTCTAGTATATGAAACCTGCTAGATCAGCAGAGAAGCCTGGGAGCCCCAGGTTAAGTCCAGCTCCCACTAGAGCTGCTGCTCATTTTCTAAACACTAGTCACAGATAATGGCAAGAGACAATAACAGTGTTATGTGTTATGTAAAAAGGATGGCAAGGGCACTGAAGGCTTGACCAGGACATCTGGCTACCAAACGTACACAGGGCCTGTGTTAGAGTGTGTCTGAGGTTAGGGGTGTTGCTGAGGCAGACAACACGAGCACAGCCTTGGCTGAAAGGAGCCTTGTTGGCAGCACTACAAATGTTTGCAAAGATTTATGGGTTAACTTTTAAAAGTGACAGACAATAGAATGTGAACCTGACAAAGTGACAACACAAGTGATTCAGGTATTGAAATATGGGTGTCTACCATCATCTTTAAAACCCCAGTATGCCCTCCCAGACCTCCTGTAAGTCTGTTTCATATCTGCCAGCCCTCTCCAGATGTCTCACATACCCAAGGCCATAAAAAAGGTCATCAGGTGCTTCTGTGTAAGCACCTGAGTCCCACTCTCAGAGTTTCAGAGAGACTTCTGAGAGAGCAATTGATTATTCTTGGGCTTTGACAAAGCAAAATGTTAATTTAAGATCATTGCACCTAAATATGAAAACAACTGTAATTCTGCCAATCTGGATTGTCCCACATGGGCAGCAGCAAGGAGGGATGGGATGAAAAAAAATATCAGTTAATAGCGTTCTGATGTGAGTTTCTACAGCTCTTACATCAAGGATGGGAAATGAACCACCAAAACAGAGATTTGGCTTTCTAACGCCGTAATTCCAGCAATAGACAAGAAGCTTCACAACTGTGAACAAGCTCCAAGTTCTTCTCATTTCCCATTCTGGCTCTCTGGTGGCTGAGATGAGCACAAAACCAAACATACAAACCCGAGAAACTGACTCTCAGATATGACAGCTGGTGGTAGACAGCAACTGGGCGAGCGCAGACAGGAAATTGTTACCAGAGAGACAGACAGGATGGCAGACGTTGCAGGCTCCATCCTAAACTTCTTTTTCTTTGGGGCATGTAGCAGATTTAGAGCTGCTCTGTAGTTATTTAGGAATATTGTGCATTAACTTAGACATTAGAATGGTTTTTTTCTGTAGCTGTGGTGGTACAATTCAGCCACAGGCTGTCTGGAAAAGCAGGCAAGAAGAAAAAGCATGGCAAAATACATGCCACATCTTCAGGAGTTGAAAGTCAGTGCCAAAAGAGGTAGTTTTGGTTTCTTTTCTAACTGAACTATAAAACCAGCTCTGACCTGGGCAGGCAAATCATGTAATTACTGCAGAACATAAGAATTAAGATGAACACTAACAAAAAAAAAAGTCCATGCTCAAAACCTGTTTTATTTACTAAGAAGAGAAAGTCATTAGTGAGTAGTAGTATTTATGCAGAATCTGTTACCTAATTCCCTCCTTCCACTGCTGCTCTCTTACTACAAGATACTGTGTTAAAAATGTCGTCTTTAAACAGAATACACCATAAAGCACAAATCCCCAACAAGAACTGCAAGCAACTAAAGTCAGCCAGAAAGACAAGATAGTGGATCTGATGAACTAAGAAAACTGAAATTTCATTTTGAGGTACAAAATAGTAACACCTTTCCTACTGAGAATAAGACACATGCAAATGGCTTTCAGCCAGCTCTTCTCTGCTGTTAAACATGGGTCTCACGCGACTACAATGCTACGCACCCTTAACATTCCCTAAATCCATGTGTGAAACACAGATGGTTAGGAATAGAAGAGAGGCTGCATATTCTACTGTAGCAGCATCAACCTGGGCCCAGCACCCAGAGGAATCCTACTAAGAAAACCAGACTTCTACTGCACACCAGCACTGCAGTTCCTCTTCATCAGTTTTCCAGGATCCACCTTTCTCTCCCATAGTAGGAGCATTTGATGGAAGAGAAAAACTCAGCAGAGCTGAAAATAGCAGAATTACAACTGCTAATGAACAAAGCAGTGTTCTCCAAGACTCCAGATTGCAGCCAGCAGTATTATCAGTATTCACTCTGAGGGACCAAGGGCCTGATCATTGTCTTTTAAAAATGCCAAGACTGTCTCATTTCTTTGCTTCCCCATGGGCTCACGAGGGTTATTCACTACACAGGGCCTAGACGTAATTTCTTCTTTTAGAGGGAAGGTTCCAATGGAAATGAAGTACAGGAAGCAGTCTACCCTGTGTAATTAGCCTTCTTTGAAACTGTGAACAGACTTTTCTCCTCTCATGAACCTGTAATGTTGTGTGAAGTCCTACTGAACTTCTCCTTACTTCCCTAGGTTGATATAAATGCAGCTCTTGCAAGCCTCTTTCCAAAGCCCCAGATAAGAAGTTTACTTCCTCCGAACGTGTAATTGAGGGCTACAATATATACTGAATGGTTCACACTGAAATGGAAACTTTAACCAAACTCTCATAGTTGCTACTAGAAGTCTTTCATTTAGTGCAAAATTATGTTAATGAGTAAGGTAAAACAGGACATAAACCATCATGAACAGGCTACAATATGATATTACCTTTACAGGGACAGGAAGCATTGTTAGAAAGGTGCAGACTGTCTGGTGGTAATCTCACACAGTATTTTATCACAGGCTAAAGTCAAATAGCAGTGGCAAAAAACTAAAATTATCTGGAACCTCCTAAGCAACAGGAAAAAGTTTTTCAAAACAGCACGTATAATGTCATACTCTCAAAACCCAAAATGAGAATCCTTGGTCATCCAAAAGACTGTACTAAAGACTAATGGAAGCTCACAATGGTGTTTCCTCCTGCTCTTTGAGAAAGATGTCAGCTACCTCATTTATGCTTACCATGAGGTTGGCCCTTCAAGTTTTATCAATTACAAGGCAAGTTAGGTAATGCACTTGCTGGAATCATAAACACAACCTTTATTTTTGCCATCAATTATTTTATTGTGGTTTTTTTTTCATGACAAGGATATGCATCCTACTATTTCATTCATATTAAAACTATGATACAACTGTTATTGATAAATCTTCTGCCCCCTTACACAAAATAGCCCCTTAGATTTTTAGCTTAAAATCAACTCCTGCTTTTCCAGGAGGTAGTCTGGTACATGGTTTACTTTCAGATGTTTTGCAGCACCACAGCTGGAAAGATGTTATCACACATGTTGCTCTTTTTTTCTAGTCAAGTATTTCCAGCAGTTTATATAATACATGTTTGGAGAGAGCAGTCACAGATCTCTATTATCTAACTAGGAATATTTTTTTATTATATTCATTTATGTCTTGACATTGGATACAATAGTTTGTTAATTGCTGAATTCTTTAATGTGTTTACCTAGCCCTTCAAGAACAAAGCCCACGATACCTTTTTCACAGGTGAGATAGAAAGATGTCAAAATACTAAGTCCATGTAGTCTGAGTAAACAAAGAACAATACAGAGGCCTCTCTCTCATTCATTCTCCTCCAACAAAGAAGCTGCAGCTTTTGAACTTTGCTAATTCCCTTGACTAGCCCAAGAAACTGACCCTTCACCCTGGGCACAGACTCTTACCACCGGCAAACAGTGAGTAGACCACTGTGGGTTTCAGCCTGATGGACAGAACAAATGGCTTGGAGTTCATCTGAAACAGGGGAGGAAAAAAATAGGGAGCTAATTTTGATAAGAGAATGAGTTTAAAGGTCTCAGGAGCAGAGAAAGAATGTAAGCAAGGAGACAAGAATGAGACAAGGAAACGATTATGAATGTTCTGGAAAAGAACATACAAAGCTCCCCAGGAAGGAGAAGGTTATACAAGAGTGAGGACAGGGGAGGGGGAGGAAGCAAGGGAACATGCCAGCAAAACACACTGGAAAATATATCTGAAAAAGTGCAGCAAAGGAAAACAAGGGTAAGTTTACAGCTTTCCTACTTACATGAACATTTTATTCCCTCTACTATTATTTTTAAAATATTTTCTCATTGGCTGTAAAAGAATTCTCCCAGTTCTGTGAGCCTGCCAGTAAGCCCATACAGTAGATCATAGAGAGAATCTTTCAACACACAACAGGATCAACATCACAACTACTGTCCTAGTAACTTACAATCAGATTCAAGCAGCAGCCCAAAAAAGGCCATCAGAAGCATTTCAAAGTCTTTCTTTTGTCTTATTAAAAAAACCCAAACAAACAAACAAAAAATCCCCAAAACCCACTACCTGTCCTATAAAGGCAGAACCTAGTAACAGCAGCAGCAGACCAGTAACGTGTGGGTTGCTGAGTAACTGCCCAGAGATTGAGAAAAAGCAGATAATCTTCAATTTATCAGTTCACTGGTCCCTAGGTGTTCACACTCCTGATACGTTTATTAAGTCAGCCAGCAGTCCTGCAATCTATTAGCTACTTCAAATTTATAGCACTAAATGTGTAATTAATTGTTTGCTGGTTTTACATTACTTGTCCTGGATCACAAAAGCTAATCCATTTCGATGTTCTAGCTAGTTAACTAGCCTGGGAATCCTTGTATATGTTGATCATTTAATGCTAAACTAGTGAGTTATTGACATTTAGAGTCATCACAAAAGACTCTTGTAACTCAGAAAAATCTGTTCTTGTAAGCACTTTAAAAAGAGCTGACCTTAATGCAAGTGATTGCATGAATCCGAAAGAAAACACAGTAAGAGAAGGCTGGCTGGAAATTTCAACAATCTTTAATCCTCTCACAATTCTTTATAGTACCATAACTCTTCAGGAAATCCACCATCAAAATTAGGCAATTGCAAACAGATGTGTGGTGTATTTTAAAACCTTGTCAATATCCTGGTTACTGAGCTAGAATCCCAAACAGCATAAAAAACATGAACTCAGGGGGTCACAATGCTCCCTGATTTACTCAGCTGAAGTAATCGGAACCATATACTATCTATTTTGTTATCCATGATATCACTTATGCCTCAAAACAGCACTCATCCTACGCTTGTAAACAGTCTTTGTCTTCTCTTGGGATAAAAAGAATAACTTATTCTTCATGACGGAACCAGCGTAGGCTCATCTAACCACTTCAAGAAACCCTTCATACCAGTCAGCAATTGACAGTATAAATGCAACACCATAGCAGGAACACAACTTTGAAATCAGTCAAGGCTCGCAGTGCAGTTTTGAATACATCAGAGATGTCTACACTTCAAGGCTGAATACATACCACTAGGCTGAATATACAACCAGTATGAATTACATCACCAAGGAAACTATGCAATCTTGATGTGTGAAACATGTCCAAACATTTACTTTATCTTACAAGCATACATATGTAGATTTCAAGTACAAGTAAATCCACATTTTGCATTGCTGCGATTCTCTCAGCTGGGGAAAATGAATAAGAATAAACCAAGAGATCAGGAAAAATATGAGAATAAAGAGGAAAAAGAAACAGGAAAAAATGTTTTGGATTATATGCTATAAATATAGACAATTTCAAAGAGATCAACACCTTATTGCTACAATGAAGCAAATTCATAACTGCGAGCCTGAATCTAAAAACAGTCCAAGTGGGATTCACCTCCTTACCTGGATTAGTCAGAGACTTCGGCATATAAACTCTCTTACAGTTAGGCATCTAACTCAAGCTAGTCATTCCACCTCTCACTCGAGTCAGCCATTCCAAAGGCAAACCCATTCTGCCTGTTGAGGGCACTTTGTGATGGCAAGGGTCACCATTTCCCCCTGATTTCAGAGGAAGGCACCAGGCTTTCAGATGGCTAAAATCACAGGGCAGAAGTCTGAGGCTTTCTGTTACTATGACAGCTTATCACTATTTCAATTTCCCTCAGTGACTACAAAGATACAGCAAAAACCTAAATTCAGTCTGAGATATCTGAGATGGTTGATTCGGATAGATTCTGAAATCTGATTTTTTTGAAGACCAGATCCATCTTTTCTTGAAAAAAATAATATAAATAAAAGGAAAACACATTTTTATAAATATTGGTCTAGGAATATGAAACAATGACCACTATTTCTAACAGAAGATGAGTAATGTTTAATTAATTCATTTATGCATGTGTTATTCTGGCTTAACATTCAAAAATGTCTTCATCTAGTATAAAAGTGAAGAAACAAAGAAGATACCAGAGGGTCTGAAAAAAACCTGCACATACTTCAGGATAACAATAAAATTTGTTTGGCTCATTGTTCAGGCACATAATTTTAGAAAGGGATATTAATGGAAAAAATCAAGTGAGAGAACAACACAACTAAAAATCATCTGAGAAAAGTGGTTTGTGAAAAAGATGGTTTCTGTCTTCTTTACAAGCCAAATGAACTGAACCACAAGAAAGAATCTTTATATGACATTAAATTTTATATTAAGCGGCATGAGAAATACTTCTGTTAAATGAGGCATTAAAAAAAAAGAAAAAAGAGAACCTCCTCATACTTCATTGCCATTCCATCAAATGCTGATGCATAACTAGGGGAAAGGCACAACAAGCTATGGATTTCAAAACAAAGGCACGAACAAAAAGAAAATAATGCAATAAAAAAAAAGTCTGTAAACATGCATGAACGTTAGACCATTAGTTGTGGTTTAGCCCAGTGGGCAATTAAGCATCATGCAGCTGCTTGCTCACTCCCCCCGCAGTGCAACAGGGGATGGAATTAGAAGGGTAGAAGTGAGAAAGCTCATGGGCTGAGATAATGACACTTTAATAGGTAAAGCAAAACTGCACACACAAGCAAAGCAAAGCAAGGAATTCATTCACCGCTTCCCATCAGCAGGCAGGCGTCCAGTCACCACCAGAAAGCAGAGCTTTATCACACATAACAGTCACTTGGGAAGACAAATAGCATCACTCCGTATGTCCCTCTTCTTCTTCCCCCAGCTTTATGTGCTCAGCATGACGTCATATGGTATGGAATATCTCTTTGGTCAACTGGGGTCAGCTGTCCCAGTTGTGTCCCCTCCCAACTTCCTGTGCACCCCCAGCTTGCTCACTTGTGGGGTGATGTGAGAAGCAGAGAAAGCCTTGACTCTGTGTAGGCACTGCTCAGCAGTAATGAAAACATCCCTGAGTTAGCAACACTGTTTCCATCTCAAACCCAAAACACAGCCCCATACTAGATACTATGAAGAAAACTAACTCTACCCTAGCCACACCTTTCCTTCAGATAGCTCAAATCTGTATATGTAAATAAAAATTATTTATTCAAGTCTGCACAGACGCCTTTTTCTCTACAAATAAAACAAGTATTTAAGGCAACTTCCTTTTTTATTTCCTCTATCGGTTGAACTAAATTGTAATAGATTACTTCTTAGAAAATCTGGATTCTCTCCTAGCTAAGTAATTAAATACAGCTTTTTGAAGACAAATTATAATGTTTTAGCACCAAAAGTTCTGAAAATAACCAGGTAACCCCAGAAACCACAGGAAAGGCCATTCAAACCAACTTCAGTGATAACCTCTGGGCAAAACTGCAGAGGTCTGCTCATCAAGAAGCACTGCTCTAAGACTGACAGACCAATCAAGCGGTGAAAACTACCTTTATGGCAGAAATTGCGGTGGCATCCTGTTTAGTATCTTTATCAATGACCTGGATAAGGGGATTGAGTGCAACCTCAACAAGTTTGCAGATGACACCACGTTGGGTGGAAGTGCTGGTCTTCTTGAGGGCAGGAAGGCTCTGTAGAGGGATCTAGACAGACTGGATTGATGGGCTGAGGTTCAACAAGACCAAGTGCCGGGTCCTGCACTTTGGCCACAATAACCACGTGCAACACTACAGGCTTGGGGCAGAGTGGCTGGAAGGCTGCTTGGCAGTGAAGGCTCTGGGGGTGCTGGTCAACAGTGGCTGAACACGAGGCAGCAGTGTGCCCAGGTTCAACAGCATCCTGGCTTGGATCAGAAATGGTGTGGCCAGCAGGATTAGAGAAGTGATTGTCCTTCTGTACTCAGCACTGGTGGGGCCACACCTTGAGCACTGTGTTCAGTTTTGGGCTCCTCACTACAAGAATGCTGCTGGAGTGTGTTCAAATAAGGGCAACAAAGCTGATGAAGGATCTAGAGCACACCTGTTAGGAGGAGCAGCTGAGGAAACTGTGGTTGGACTATCTCAAGAGGTCTTTTCCGGTCATAATGATTCTATGATTCTGTGCTGCATCTAGTCTAGAAAATCAGAAAAGCACTAAAAAGAGGCTCTTTTATAGGTATGTAGGACATACCACATACCTGCCATCATGGAGAGTCTGGGAACACCTTGCTTGAGTTCCAGATGGCAATCCAAGTCAGACACTTGACCAGTTCTAATACAGGACCTAAGAAATAAAAGAATCAAAAAAAAAAAAATCTATCAGCATCCACATTTGCAATGTTTGAAAACAAAGCTGCCTTCTGTGTCAAGCTATCAATCACCTTGCTCTTGTATGCTGCTTATCATTTTGTTTGTTCCATGACAGAAAGGACAAAAGGCATGTAAGACCACATTTAGACTTATCCAGTTCAACAGTGAGGTATGATGAGAAGAATGAAGTCTGCATATGATTGAAACATACTGTCATAATCAGTTTGCCAATCACTACCTATCATCCTGGCACTGTACATCGCCTCTTATTTTTGTATGCTACTTGATAAAGTCTTTTCAGCCAATATACCCATCTGTCATGTAAGTGAAAATAGTCCCATACAAATAAAATAAGGAAACTATGCTTGCAGAACTACAACCAATTTAGTTTCTCTAACTCTGAACATTTGAAGTTTTATGAATGCCTAACTTAATGCATAACAAAGTTATTTTTATCAATTAAAAGTAAATATTTAATGAGCTGTTGTGTGTAAAATCATCCTATCTTGTTTAGTTGAAGACTAGAGCAAATTATACAAAGTTGAAACTATCTTTAAAGAAAGATGCATTGGAACTCCTAACATTCTGTGATTCTGTGAAGTAGTTCCTTAAGAAACAGTTGTGAGGCTGAAAACTCAAAAGGTGAAACAGCTTGGTATGCATTATAATTCAGTCTTGATCTAGGAGATCAAAAGGCTGTTGCCACAAAATTTATCTATGGCAGTAAATCTCCAGAACCAAAGTCGGAGCTGTTCACAGTCAGTGGAGTAAAACAAAAGACAACATTTAGGCAATCTGCTCATGAGAGTGACAGAACCAATTTGCTATAGGCAGCTTCCTTCCTTTGCCACTGAATGCACTGGCAAACTCATTTTTTTTAACTTGGACCTGATATTTCTGGAAATTTAATCAATATTTCACCAGTATTAAAAAACAATGGAAGACTACTCAAATTCAGTGTACAGGGTGAACACATAAGATGTCTATGTTCTCTCCAAGTTGTTACATTTTACTGAGCCCAAGCTCTAAACAAAAATGTTTTGGTTACAGAAGGTATGCTTGAGTTGTCAAAAAGCACTTAGTTGTAAGCTGTGCAAAGTACTGTGAGCTCTTATAAAGAATGTTTCTTTTTCTTTCAAGGTACAATGAACTTGCACTCAATTTAGAAATGAAAATATATACCAAAGTAATATTTTTATATTTGGTAAAGCTATGCATCTTGTAATACTAAATCTCTAAATCCAGTTCTTAAATATTGATCTTCTATAATAAGAGCTTAATATTTTATACTAAAAGGATACTACATATAAATGAAACCCTAGGTAAACATTAGTGCTAATACAAGTCATAAAAAAATACATTCCCTATATTAACTTTGGACAAATTTCTGAAATATTAAAAGGACAATGAGTTCTTTTCAGTATAAGCCACTAAAACAGAACAGACTCTGAGCTCTTTTGAAAGCTCTACCATACAGAACATGAGTTGTGGAATACATCT
This sequence comes from Galbula dea, assembly GCA_013399015.1. Classification (NCBI taxonomy): domain Eukaryota; kingdom Metazoa; phylum Chordata; class Aves; order Piciformes; family Galbulidae; genus Galbula; species Galbula dea. Next base: position 1,528,652 of record VWZX01006702.1, read on the forward strand.
TTACCATCTTAAAAATCTAAGAATCTCTCATTGCCACTTGCATTTATTCTCCAACACAAAGTTAATTAGGAAGTGCTAGCTTACTTTTCACTTCTTTTTGATTAAAGAAAACAAATATTTCCCAGGCAAGTCAACATAAAAAATTAAAAGCCTAAAGTTACCAGCCATTATAGTTTAACATGCCAACCAAAATTACTTTGTAGTGGCAAAAAACCCCTTCTGATATCCATTTGATACTCCTTGACAAACTAACACATCTATATCATGAATAAACCATAGGAATGCTAATGGAACTAGGATCCACATGTCTCCAGAGTACCTGCAGAAATCCATTCTGCATTGCCAGTGATACACAAAATGTATAAAAGGGAGTGAAAACCTTTCCTGGAGTTGATAGCTGAATCCTTGCTGTCACCAGATACTTCTCTGAAACTAATCCCCTCAACTGGCATTTTCATGAAGAATCTCAGAAAACAAAAAGGACTTGGGCTACATAGTGTGGGAATTAACAGTTGATGTCCTGTATTTCCTACAGGTTACCATCTCAAAGAAGAAAACCAAAATACAATAAAATAAACAGTGTATTTTTCTGAATGCACTAGGCTCTTCTTCATCTGAACTGCAAGTGACAGACACTTAATCTCCTAAAAGGAAACAATCTCATTTCTCTCACTCATCATTTTATTAAAAAATAAAATGCAAAGAAATTGTTAAAAAAAAAAAAATATATATTTCTACAAGAAATCCTGCTCCATGCAGAGGACTGAGGAAAGATGTTCAAGCTAAAACTCAGAGACTATCAATAAAAAACCTGAGAGAAGTGCCTACAGCCTTCATTGGAAGGAAAATTCTGGATATTTCTAAAAAAAAACTATACAAAGGGCTCTACAGAAAGGGAAGCAAGTCCTCTTCATGTATTTAGAGTTTCACCTTCTGCAACTGGACACACTACACTGAAAAAAAAAATCACTACTGGTTCAACTTGCTGCTGTGGCAACTGTCCTGAGCAGCTATTCCCCTTTGGCAATGGAGATGTTCTGATTACAACAGTTGAAGGAAAAGTTAAATTCTATTTGTTTTCACCTGATCTAATGAAAATTCTTACTTTAGCACTTAGAACAATCCATCACTATACTTCCAAAAAATGAGTTGGAAGAGGCCTCTGCAGAACACGTCATCCTTTCTTCACATTATATTTTTGATGTGAGAAGGACAGAAGAAAGTTACCTCAATTAAGTAGTTAAATAGGGAAAAGTAAAAGAGCATTAACTAAAAAGAGAATCAATACTATAAAAAAAACCCGGTACTGAAAGAGAGTGCCTAAGCTTAATAAAAGACAATTTGCTCTGCCCATTTAATTACTGAGTTTGAGGCATTGGCAACAGATGATTATTGTAATTGTTAACAGTTCATTATTTTAAATCAATAAAAACTTGACAAGAGTTAAAATACAAAAGCTAAATCCTGGTTGGTCTTACACTTTCTTTGCCATACCTTAATATTAATGATCCCATATTAAAGAAACATTTCCTGAACTACAACAATACTTGCCTAAAAGCAGCTACTAAACACACAGCATTGCTATTTCTCTAGGAATACTCTCTGCCCACTCTTCAGTAGGTTAACTAGTTACTTGTGTAGCTGGTTATCTGTCTCTGGCACACTGAAGAGCAGTGCACATAACACACAACAGAACATTGTTCTTGCTACGTGCTAACTTAAAAAAAAAAAAAAGGCTCTCAGTAATCTCTACCAGAATAAAACTGGCTGCCTTCAACAAGATTCATGTTCATGGAGTTAAAAGAAATCCCAAAACACCATGCAACCTGGCAGTTTTATTTCCTAAGATTTGAAAAAAACCAATATGAACGAAAATTGGTTTTATTAGCAACAGTTAAGAAAAAGGAAGACTCTTAGTTGTGTGTGTACATGTGAAGTCCCTTTGCTTCTAGCATAGTGGATAAATGGTTCAGACTCCAGCCCCCCACAGAGGAAGACCACCTCTGTAATTGGTGCCAAGGTCAGTGAGAACAGAGTAAGTGCTTAAGTGGTGGATGTACAATTTACATCAGCCTAGAGCAATTTTAACATGGATTTTCACCTTTTTCAACATTGCTCAATGTATATTCAAATACCACAATTTTGGAAAACAATAGTTGTTTTGAAAAGGTGAACTTATGAGGTGAGTCTACGTGACAATTTCTGCTTTCAGATACATGCATTGCCCTTTTTGCAACCCTCTACAGCAAGATTTAGAAGAACTGTGGATTTTAACAACTAAAATTAAAGTCAAGTGGCATCACTTTCCCCTTTGAAATATCAACAACCTCAAGACACTCCAGATTGAAAAAGGCAAAAAAAAAAAAGGCAGTACCATAAATAATAACTTTATTTCCCCACAATTTAGGGATATGTATTTTGAGCAATTAGTTAACTGTTGTTAACATTTACTGAATTTAGCCAAAACTTCTCAATTCCAACACACAATCCGCAAGGTTCAGTCTCTAAGCTACATCTGTTAACAAAACGCTGCTAAGAGAAAGCAGATTTGTTTAGCTTAGATGGGAATGTGTTCCCAACAGATTCCAGTAACAAGGGTGCATTGTTGGTGAAGTGACAGATATCTGCAATAGTGAATTCTGACCCAAATGTAAGCTTTATTTACCATTCCTATTTACACCACCTTCAACCCACTCCACGCAGTTCTAAGTGACCTGGGATGCTAACAGAACAAAACTGATGCATAGGTCATTAACCAAATGTAATGGTTTGACCCAGGCTTTTCCTGGTAACCAGCTTGTAACCAGGGAAGTGATCATATTTACCCAGTATTCCACACGATTTTACATAACTGGGGGTATAAATACAGAGGGGGAGAGGCTCTCGTTCTCTTTTGCCTTCCGGTGGATCCGAGGACGCAGGTTCTCTGCTATCGGTCTCACCTGTGCGGAGGAGTCAAGCCTTGCAGGCCTTGAGAGGCAGCTGTTGCTGGCGTCGGTCAGTGCGACTCTGCTATCTTAAGGAGAGTAGTAAGATTCTGTTTTTATTAGTTCTATCCTGGGTTTCGAGTGTACATACCTGTTTTAGCTTCCCTTTTCCCTTTTTTCCCCTTTTTCTCTTCCCTTTTTCCTTTCCCTTGGGGATTCCCTCTACTGTGTGCATAGTATTTTAATTGTATATAACTGCTATATATATAAATATAAATACTTTTGATGTAGTTCAGGTTGTTTAGGGCTCTTTAGTTTCTCTCGTAGTTTTTTTTCTTAAACTCTGAGAGAGAAAGGGAGGGGGAAGGATTTCACTGTGAGTTTGGGCATTTGGCAGGGAGCCAGGTCCAAACCATCACACCAGATCAGAAAACACTCTATGATAATAAGGAAAAAAATAAGGGGGGAAAGGGCGGAAAGAAAAAAGACCAAATTCACCTTCTTTCTTTCTTTCCCTTTCTATCATTAGTTCAGAAAACAAACAACTTTGGACTAAGCTTATCATAAATGCAGAAAACCAAAAGGAAGGTGAATGAACGTGCCCTTTTGCAGAAACAAATCAGGCCAATATTCTAAGGTATTTATTTTGCCATAGGAAACTATCCATATTCTCTGCATACCAAAGACTATGCTATCTTCCTCGGAAGAAGATGCCTTTGCAAACCCTCAAACAAATCACCCAGTTTCAACTTGGGTACTTGGCTACCTGCTAGGAACAATATTTACTCCTCCCAAGTCACTGAAATAACATAAGATTATGTCTCTGGTAAGATCACATTTTATACTACTTTTCTGTAATTCTTCATCTCACAATTTGGAATCAGTCAGTACCGTGGTTAGAAATATTTGGAAAAACAGTGCAATTACCAAGGGGCACTAGAAGGTAACATAAAAATTCTGACAAAAAGTGCTACAGTGCTAAAAAGCAAAGACAACCTAAATTGCTAAACAATGCTAATTACTTTAATAGTGATGAAAAGAAATACACATATTCTTTTTTTTTTTTGCACGAGAGCTTTTTGACTATTACATAGGTTTCTATCCTAATGCAGAGTGAAGGCCACAAACAGATTCAGAATAATTTAAAGACTAAAAATGGAAACATACCAAAAAATTTACTACTGAGGTGAGTTTCATGTGAAGCCCACCAGAGGAAGCACTCTGTCAAATTGGTAAATTAAAATCTGTGCCCTTTAGGTCGATCCAGTTCAATCAAGTTCATTAATGTAAACACTGTAAGTCAAGCCTTTATGTAGGTTTATTTTCATGTTCTCCTCCCCTCCATATCTGCTGAAGTTGCAGTATGTTTCATGGATGAAGTTGTGAAAGTAGCTCTGAAATGGACACACATTTCTCAACCATCTGACCGCAAAACTACATGACAGATGACTTGGGTTTAAGAATGCATGTGGCAACTGTTGCTATTCACACAGAGGACAGAAAGATGAAATAAATACATTAGTTATTTTGGATGGATGGGAACAATACACAGCAACAGAGCGAAAGACTGAGAGCCTATCAATACTGCAGATCAATGCTTTCACAGTGCCATCTGGCAAACATCATTCAATGTAACATTAAGGGGAAGTATAAACATGATACACAGACATATGCACGTCCAGATTCTGTGGTTACTATGATAATTTCTAATGAAGACTTCAGAAATGCCTTCAGGGATACTGCCAGGTAAGATTCTGACAATGCCTGTGCAAGACGATGATCACACACACTTAGTAACCACTGAGAAATGATGAATTCTGCTGTGCCAGACTTTGACTAAGGACAAACTTTGAAATCGGGAATCTTTGTGCAACATGCAAGAAGACTGCAGCAAATCACGTATCTGCATCATAAGCACCAGAACTGTGCTTTCACACATGGAAAAGTATTGTTGAGGACAGAAGAAAGTATGGATCCAAAATCTGGGTGGCAGATATGCTGTAAAACTACACAAAAATATGGAAAGGGAAAGAAAAAAAAAAACAACCTGACTTGAATAAAAAACCAAAACAATCCCAAAAATCCCACACAGTGACCAGCTGCAACAGACAACAAATCTCAATGAGAACCAAAATTCTTCCCCAGCAATAGCTGTAAATGGAGAGTCAATTCCAGAACCTACTGCAGACAGAAGCAAAGGTGATGTTAAAAACATAATAGGCCTATTATGGAAGAGAGAAGAAAATAAGCTGTACAAAAATCAGCACATGAAATGGGGTTGTTTCTCAGTATGCAGAGAACCAAACTAATAAGCGTACTTTTTTATTTTTCTTTAGTATTAAAGATATTCCAACCCTCTCTTCTCCTTACTCCCCCAGTTCCCAACAGTCTACACAATTATTTCTAGAGGGAGTCCTCCAGAACAGAGTAGGAGGAGGGGAGACATGCCCGTCAGGCAGTCCAGGAAAACTAAATAACTGTCCCAGAAGTACATATTGAGCTGCGAGATGTTTACTAACCAGAAGTGTCATTGTCACTGTGATGCTGCAGTTAAGAAAAATGTTTCTCTAACATTCCTTATTGCAAGTCCCTATATTCAGATTTAGTGTCAAGTCTTTATTTCTGTGATCTTAATCTAAAAATTCACAATTATGTTATTAATCAGAAAAGGGAAGATAGACAAAAGACTTTCTTCCATCATAAAATAATAATAATGTACCCCACACATTGGCTTTCCTTTTGTATTTATTGAAAAGACAAAGAATCAGATACCAGAATTTGCTTGTTTCCTCAATTTTTTCATTTAACATTTTTTACCTGAGCCTTAACCACTAAGAAGAATCCACCCAGGTATAAGGGGGTGGTCTAAACAAACACAAATTACAAAATTAACTAGAGCAGCAATTTCTCATGACAATTTGCACAGGTTTCCACTATTAATCTGGATTTATCTTGTATCAGAAAACACCTTACCATAGGTACGTCTGTTTTGTTAGCCCTATTTGGCATGGGAACTCTTAAGTTTACAGCCATAACAGAAGGATAATCCTGGAGAAGCCCAGACAAACACGGCCAGAACACAATCTCCAAGCAGAAGGCAGTAACTTTGCAGAAGAAACAAAGAGAATGGCAAATCTTGCTGTTTGCATTGAGCAGGAAAGTCAATGGCAGAGAAAACAAGAGAAAGACCAAAGCAGAGAGGAGCTCAACTGATCTCCAGTTAGCTCTAAAGATGTTCCTTTACTACATGTGGTTTATGTGTATTTACAAAGAACTGTTAACTCCCTGCAGTGTGCTTGGATGTGTAATCACTTTGGGATCGAAATAATATCCCTAGTAGTAAAACAGAGCATCAATGTTTTTCAACTATTATTTACATAGTGTGACTCATTAAGTGGCGTTTCAATGCAACATGTGTATGTATTTCCATACACAAAGAGGGAAAATAATAACTCCGTTCCAAAATGAAAGTGTGACACCTATTCAAAGTGGGGAGGCCACAAACAGACACCACTCCAATGGTGCTGCATCTGCCCACTTTAGAACTACAGTTGTTCCAAAAATACCAAACTGGAAGAGAACAAATAAACTCTTCAAAATACCTTTATTAAAAACAGTGAATGTATTAAAGTCAAAATAAGAATCGCTATTTTCTGAATACTAAGTAAACTTCACATGTATAACTTCTTTTAAATTGAGGCTTCCAAATGATTACAAAATAAATACATTATATATACCCCTCTATATGCACATAAATCTTCAACATCCAGTTTATTTTTTACTTCATTTTTAGTCATGGAAAGTGGAAAGGCTCAACAAAGTAAAACAACTTGATCATGGCTGAACCTCAGTCCTGTGACAAAACCTGGAATATTGAACTCCCTATTATCCTTACTTTCTTTTAATGTTCTTGCATTAAGGTAAAAACTGCCTGCTACAACAACTTAGAAAAGGTTCCCTCAAGCTTTGCTCTGAGATTGTGAGTTAACTGGTAGAGGACACTAAGCCCACAACCATCGAACAAAAGGAACTGCAGTGCTGTTCCATTCAATAGGCATAACAATGCCTATCTTATACACATGCCACTACGACAGGAAGAATTCGGCATCGTCATGCTAAAGGGGACCCCCAGGCTCAAAGTGACTGACAGCTCCAGCTCCCAAGAGCTCAGACACTCACTCCATCTAGTGCAACTAAGAGACTACCTTGTGGTTCCTACAGCTTCAGTGACTTGGACAGACAATTTAAAAGTTCGTCTGCAGGCTATTTAGGAGTCACATATTATAGAATGCTCTCAGCTGGGATCACATCAACTACAAACACAAAACCTTCTCTGGTCTGCTGTATGAAGAACAGACCTACTACTTATGAAAAAGGGAAAAAAATGCAGTCTGACGAAAATTTCATATAACTTAACAACAATAAACCCAGAGAATCTTATTTGTCAGATGCATTTAAGCCAGTGGAAGTAACCACTTGTAGCTTGGCAACAATTAGCTCCAACATGCTTTAAAAAACGTGTGGTTGTTCAACTAAAAAAAGTTAGCCAATGAGATGCACACAGTGCACAAGTATTTAGCAAAAGTTGCTTTTAATGTCCATGTATATATTACAAGAGTGTAGCCAACAGTATAATCTCACATCAGGAAGGAAAAATTTTCATTTATCTTAATAAAAACACTTTCCACCACAGAAGTCTCTCTCACATTTTTGTGATTCTGCTCTTATTTCAAAAGGCATAATGGGACACTTTACTGCCTGAAGACAGGCAGCAGTTTAGAAGCCTTCTCCTCTCCTCTTCAGCAGATTTTTGAGAGACTGATGCTTTCAGTGAGCTCAAAGTTCAACAGGATCTGAGAGTCATTATAGTTTTTCTAATTTTCCTGGTTATCTGCCTCGATTTAACACCCTTATTATTTCAGTCATGGTAAATTCAGGATGTAAGACAACTTAACAACTCTTTCAATAAGGTTTAGTAAGTTTGCATCTTATAAAAAGAAAAAGAAAAAATGGAGGGTGGGGGGAGAGAAGAGTGAGTTTTGCTACTACAATTCCCTTGGGTTCCACACAGAATCAGATAAAGGTGTAGCTAATTCCTATGCTTTATCATTGCCTTTACAATTTCTTTACTGCAGCAGTGATTACATTCCTTTATTTTGCCTGTTATTTTTGTAATTTTCAAACAAAATCTGCCTTTGCCTACAAGCACAAAACCTGTCTTTACCCACAACTCTTTTAAATCAGGATTCTGTTAAGGAAAGTGAGCTTCTCTTTGTACTGCTGGAAGAAGAAAACTTTGCTTTCAAGAGATGCAAAACAAAAGGGTGCAAAGTGAGTAGATCTCTGTGAAGATGCACTATTGTCTTTAACCGTCAGTGAAAACACCCTGGTTCATGATATAGGTACAGTCTGAGGCTGTGAGAAGACAACATACTAGATATAGTTGTGGGGAATCTTCTAAGGAGGAAATTCAAAACAGCACAAGGAACAAGCAATCCAATATTAAGGCAAAAAGTAAACAAAGGCAGAGAGAGAATGATCACGCTAAACAGAGACAGAGGCATCTCATTACACACACAGAGAAAAAAACAGCAAAGGATGCAGGAAAGGTATTCAGGAAATTACATCAGGTAAGCTGAAGTTCTGTACTAGAGTCTGATTTATATCCAAAAGGATGACACATATGCCTTGATGCTGTATGCTGCTTGATATGTAGGGTTTAGCTATTGTTTTTAGGAAAACAGACAATTCTCACTTGGATTTTTTTCTTTCAGAGTAACATTAAACAATAAACTGCTTCTGTTTCTGTCAGTCAACAACATGCTGTATCACTTACATAAATGCATTTTGAAAGGACAGATTTTCAACATCATTAAAATAATGTCTTGGGGGATAGGAGAAGACAGCACTTGCATCAACATGATTGCAACTGAACAAGATGTGAATGAAATAAATCATTTGGCAACAACTACAAAAAGCAATTTAGCCACTGGAAGTCCATACTGATTTTCTGCTTTCCTGGACAAGAGGGGCACAAAAACCTGCTACTGACATATAAAACACAAAAGAGCATCTGTCAAAATACTGCTCTCTGATCTTAAACTGGCAGGGTTACAGAGAACAGCTTTGCTTTTAACTAAAGAATGAAACAAATCACTTGTTTCATCAATGCTTAATGGACTTCTATTTCAAAATTAGCAGCACATATTAACCCTGCTAACTTAGCACTGTCTGTGTATAAAATGGAATGAAAAAATCAAGTTGGTGATCTAACACTAGTGCAACTAGTGCCAGTATTAGCATTTTTGAGTGGTCATGTGAACACCCTTCCTCTCCATGGCTCAGTTGAAAATGAGACACCTGTCATATGCAATTACATTACCAACCACAGGACAGGACCAAAGGAAGTAAATGAGATAACATTAGTCAACCATTTTGTCTGAGTGCAACACATAGAAGTGTTTGTATTTGGGATATTAAATATACCTGACCAAGACTAATATAAACAGTGAGGTTTTTTGAGCACTTTGGTCAACTTTGCAAAGGTAAAAATATCTTCAAATTTAAAAAGTGTTACAAAATATGCAAACATTTCCAGCAGATTCCAGCATTATTACTGTGTAAAAAACCCAAATATTTTGTAGACAATGCCTGGTTTTAAACTTGAGTGCAATCTACAGTCTGAGAAAAAACACACACAAGCTGCAAGTACATTAGCCCCCAAAATACACATTGCATGCACTGAGGTTTTTCCCGGTTTGCACAACCATTGCACACAAGGAGTTAGTACCTATTACTTCTTAGAGAAATAAAGATATACAACCTCGAGAAGCCATTTCATATTAACTACTGTGTCATTTTTTCTGTAAGAAACCCCACAGTATAAATATTGGAACATGGACTAAAAGGTTCCAGGATATTGCTAGTACGTAGGCAGAGATGAGGAACTCTATTCTTCCCAACTCCCTTGTCTCAGAAAGGTCAGTTAGATACTTGCTAGTAGGAAAGGCATCCCATAAACAGAGTCATGGTTTGGTAAGAGATTGCATTTAGGTTTGTACAGAAATGGGATGCAAAGAATATGCGGGGCAATTTTGGTCTGTCAATCCAAAATAATCAATGATCATGCTTGCTAAAATCTGACAAAGGTGGCAGTTCTTTTCTCTTGTTTCATCTTGGGTTTCTGCATTTTGAGTTTTGTTAACTATTGATCTTCGTTATAATTATATATTGTTGGTGATGAATGGTCATCTGAGATACACCATACTCTCTATTCTCTGATTTTATGCCAAAGGTCAATTAAAAAGTAAAGCAATTTAACACGGGAGTAAAGACTTCATAGTGCCAAACTCTGCAGGCAAAAACCTTTGTGCAAAATGCAAACCGACTCAAACACCAGTGAAATGATTCTTTCAGTTCATCAATGTTTTCATAATCACAATACTGATTTATATATACATGTAATAGAAAATAGACATAAATGGTCATGAACATCGAAGCATATTCTCAGTTTTTACATAAGCAAATTCTGGCTGATTCTTCATGTCATGTCCACCAAACTGTAATTAGCAATATCTGTGCCAAATGCCACACTGAATCCCCTGCTGACTAGGTCTTCTGTATAGGAGAGTACATAGAATAATATATTATGGGCAATCTGTGTATATGGTGATAACACGTCTGTTTATAACATGCAATATAAAAAGGATTAAGCAGGATTTGTGATAAGGATTTGTGCATGATCTGTTCCAGTTTAGCACTTTTTAGACATTATGACATCATAGTTAATTCCAAACCTCTTGATGTAGTTAACCTGATTTATAAGAGTATTCTTCCCAGTTGGGTACAAGAGAAACAGAATACTAAATATCACAGCTGACACCCCTCCCAAAGGCATCATCAACTATTTCACTGAAGATCATAAGCTGTAATAACCCCAAATCCCAGCCATTAAAAATCCTTCACACATGAGCATACCCACTTACTGTTTCAACAAAATGCTTCTCATATTAGAGCTACAGCTCTCCTGTACAAATTGATTCCCTGTTTCACTTGGGCACCATCTATGTAAGAAGAAATATTAGAACTGAATGTAGGGAAGATCATCTGTTCTTAACAGATTGCATTAATTACCTTACTAATTACCTTACTAATTCTGCAAAAAAGGAACACTCGAGACTTCAGGATGGAAACATTTTCAGTATGTTAGTGGCACCCAACTCTTACAGGTTGCTCCTCGAGAAGGAACCTAAGCTTCAATGCTTTCAGAGCAAATGTTACAATTTTCTGTAACTATCCTGTAACTGTTGCCTCTTCTGTCAGTTCACTTCATCCTGTATTTTCAGTAGTCCTTCACAGAAGCTTCTACCATTGGCTGTAGCCTCTAAGTAAAGAAACAAAGTTTTCTTCCCTCAATTTCTGCCTCAATAGAACAGCCATCATGGCAAATCTGCTGTCTAATTGCAATAAAAACTCCAGTGAAACACTGCACTCCTGTTTCAGCAGACATGCAGCAGAAGGAAAACTGTATTAGACAAGTTTTAAATAAAATTTGAAATGCTAGACATACAGAAACCAAATAATTTTAGTTTGTTCAGAATCAACATATCCAGCACAGGAAGAATATGGAACACAGTGTGTCTACTCATACCCAAAACAAAGGGGAAAAAAATGCTTAATAAGTTCACTGCATAAGCTCTCCATGTACCAACATTGCTTCAGTGTCACTATAGTCCATCTACACCCAAGAGATGAAAACAGAAATAGCTGAGTATTGACTTGTCTGCATCTCCGAGGACTGGAATTCCCATCACTCGCTCTGTTAGATCTAGTCGAAGCCTGATGATCTTATGCAATACTTGTTTCTTGGATTGCAGTAAAAATTTACTGTGTGAAAGATTTAGATGATTCTAAGTACAGATTTTATCTTTTCAGATGTGAGTCAGAATCAGCAGTATAAGTGAGCAGGGTGTTTGGCTGCTGCTGGCCTCATTTGGTTAAGTAATAAGAGTTCTTTAAGTGAAAGCAGGGAGTTTGTGCTGGTGACACCAATAATGAAATATGATCTTTTTTGTTGAAAGGTGTAGGACATAGCTGAAGACCTAAATCATCAGTCTTTCTGAATCGTGAACACAAAAGCATTCTTTGCTTTCCCTCACTTGCCATCAAACCATCCACCCTCAGTAGAGCCAAAGCACACAGTTCTTCCAATGGACTCTTTTAAAGTATTTTTTTCCACAGGATCTGCTGTAGTGATTTAGGGCTGTCCCTGGATCCTGTATCATTCTCTCCTTTCCCTTTAGTTCACTGATTTTTTTGGTCTCCTTCTCTCCAAACTCAACACCTCACAACAGCACTAAAATTACATGACCTCTTAGTCTGCAGAACAGGATTTAATCACCTCAATGGACACGTAAGCAGGACAATATAAAGCTTCTTTGGGAGAGGACTGTACTGCCTCTAGTGAGATGGTTGGTTAAGCCCACATAAGAACTACCTTTTGATGTGCCAGACACATCTTGTTCTTCAAGAGACAACCTACAGTCTTTAGAAATAAGCCTCATTCAAATTCAACTGCATCAACCCTAAAGAAGGCTTTGATGCCCTCCATTCCTCATATCATTTCAAAACTTTGGGTTAAAATATGGAATTTGGGTGATATATGGAAGAAAAGAATAGCAGAGGTTAGAACAGAATCAACTCTGGAACTGCAAATAGGGTCAGGGCAAACACTGTCACTGAGCTGTTATTAAAACCAACTTCTTTTGTTGCTAGCAATTGCCAGTTTTTCTAATACCACAGTATTATAAAATCAGACAGGTGATATAAGGCAGCATATGAAAAGGAAAATAATTATGCTGAGTAACCTAAATTTTCAGGAAACATTTTTTAATAGCTTACTGTTATTCGAGAATACCTTTGCAAAACCTGTAACTATCCAGTGGTATAATTTAAGAAATTCCACTAAAATTTATCCTCTTAACAACACAGGTTGTGGAATCTGGCCATAAGCATGTGATTCAGAATGGAACTTGGCAGAAACATGCTTTAGGCTAGGAGCATTTTAGCTTTGAAAGATACTTTCAGAATCTTAATTCAGTTTTGCAAAAAGAAGTACCTGAGCTGAAGACACTCCATTGCTACCTGTGTTTGCAGATGGACATTTCTGACCAATGCATAGTAAGGCTGAAGCATGATAAAAACCCTTTACAGACACCAAAGAACCTCCAGAAGAGACTGTACATCTATGAGAATGATCTTTTCGGTGTCCAAGAAAGGCTGAGCTCACCCATGATGAGATAAGCCAAGTTCTTTATTCAGACACTTCCTTTTCCCAACCTTCTATTAAAAGCTTGCCTAACTAAAGCCTAGGTATAATCCTCTAAGAATTTCAGTCTATCAGTGATGGGTCATGCCTCTCTTCCCTCCAGCACCATATTGCCCAAATCCTTCCAATCACCCCTACACTTCCCACTACCACCAGTTATTTTTGTCTTGCCTATCTGCCTGGCAAGTACCAGCCTACACTGTAGCTGTAATATTGCACTAATCAGTCAGTAAGGTGACATGAGCAGAGTGGCTGACAGTGGTACCTGTTCTGAATGGCAGACCAGAGTGGTTTGCATTTCTGATGTTTCTGAGCTGCACAAGCCCTCAGACAGGCTACTGAGCAGGCCTTGTGTAAAACTGCAGTATCAAAACAGGCTCCTCTCTGTTAACAAAGTGGTGATCAGTTCAGAGGTTGTTAATGAGGACATGAAAGACACCACACAATTGAGTAATTCCCATCTCCTTAGGAAAACAGGTTCAAGTAGAAGTTTGGGACACTATTTATTTCAAATCTGCTTCTTTTTTGTGAAACTACAAAACCAGTCAGAAGTCTAATACAACAGCACTGCAGTTTGTACTCTGAAAGCTTGAGTTTTAAAATAAGAGATCTACCACAAAATTTCTTTGGCATACAGGACATGGGACATGTTATAACTCTGATTGCTCCTCAGTTGACTCACAATCCCAGATAGGGTCTGATCCAGTAAATGTTTCCAGATGTGAAGCTCATATTTAATACTCCACCTACAACTAAATCTTATTCCCACTAGTTACTGTTTGTATAACCTTTCTGAGTTCAGACTTAAAAAAAAAAAAAAAAGAAAAAAGTGAAAAACAAACTCCATATCCATTAGAAAGTTATTAACTTCCTTATTCCCTGACAACAGATAAAGGAACACAGGCCTAGGCCATCAATCAAGGTATGATGATCATCCATTTTAGTAAGATAAAATTCCCACTAACTTCATGGAACTTGGGATCTCACCCAGGTTACTGACAATCTGACCCAGGACCAACTGGGAAGGGGAGCGTGGGTAGAGAGTGACAATCTCCTGAATCTTTCCACCACTCCACAGAAATAGCTCACTCTTACATGTTTTGCCTATGGCACTATGCATTGCTTGCTATCATATTGTGAATAAAAAACACCCCACAAGATATATTAAAGGGACAGAATGAGACTCTTACTCCATTTTATCCATGCAACAGAAAGGGAGAGCACTCAGGTTATCTACAGCATTCTTTCATTGGATAACAAATGGGGACAGCCTTCAGTTGCTTAAAACACAGTAGATTGCTTTCCATGCCATCTACCAATCTTTTGGGCATCAATTCAGTTATTTCTGGTTTTTCCTATCACTTCTAAACCTTCCTTGAAACTCAGTCCAGAAACTCACTAAGATAACAGATGTGGTAGTGCTAAAAGCTTTTTTCAGAAAACCACTGTAATCAGGTCTACAATGCTGATAAGTCTTCTGTGTCCCTTCCTACATAGAGATAAGAAATAAAATGGAGCCTTTAAACATTGGCAAGAAGCACAATAGGGTCTCTAAGACTTAACTCTTAAAAAAACCCCCCACACAAAAAAGCCCCAATAGCCACAAAAAACAAACACATCCCCTCCTTCTACCACTATCCAAAAATCCAAAGAGCCTCTCACCTTTGCTAGACAAGCACAAGTACATATAAACACTGAAAACTGCCTATAAAAGGATGTCAAGGGATCTCAGTGGATTCTTTGTATTCTTTCCCCTGATTCCTTGCAACCAAATAACTGACCATTTTTGGGTGACATCATTTTGCCTCTTTTGAGGAAAAGAAATCAAGGTTTTTCTCCTAAAAATTATTTTTAAAGTTGCATTATTAACTTAAGAAAACAAAAAAACTAAAAGTAACAGCACATTGCAGATAGTTCATTAAATAAAACACAAAAGCACCTCTTGGGTGCTGGAAGCATTCATGCTTCAGCCTTATGCCTTTACAGTGGCCCCGCCATGTGTTAATGATTACATATATTCATTCACTACCAAAAATAGTTTCCTCTAGAATTATGCACAAAGAATATTTGTCCACAGTGAATTTCAAGCTTGGCTAGTCTGCCTGTGTTACAGTTACTCCCAATTTTACAGTGGCAAAAATCCAGAAGTCTACTTTGTCTTAGCAGTTTATCTTTCATGTCAGAATATTTTATTCATTCATTCAAAAGCTAGGAAAGTAGCAGCACCTAAAAACTGAAATCTTTACTCATGGAACCAGTTATCACAATATACAGATTACTATACCAAAATCCTAGTTATCTTATCTGGAAGGAGTATCTTTTTCCCTCTCCCAACTTTGCTTCTCCTCTTATTTTGGTCTCAGGAAACCTCAAGAAGGATCCTCTTTATCACTTTCACATGCCTTAAGAAATTAGTAAATGCCACCAGCTGCAAGCCTCAGTGTGTTTTTTTAATATGTTGACTGTCTTACAAAGTAAGAGTGCCTCAGGGTGGGGGGAAGGGTGTGCTGCACGTTTTTCCAAGTACAAATATATTTTACTTAAAGTGTAAAACATTCAAAGCATATTGTTAAGAGGTAGCTGCATAGAAATCTCTCAAAGATTTCTCCTGTGTTGCTGTGAAGCCCTCTACTCCCCCCCCGCCTTTTTTTTTGGATGCAGAGAAAAATCGCTCCATTCCTGCTTGGAATCCAAAGGAGAACAGGAAGTAAAGTCTGAACTCCATAGAGATTCATTTTTATTTGCTTACAGGACGTGGCAGACTCAAAAACTGGCTTCATTTCTGAGTATCCTTAAAGGACCTAACTTTTTTTCCTTTCTTTTTGGCAGGGTGCATGGTTGGAACTTCAAGTTCAGCCAAAATAGACAATAAAACAGTAAGAAGGCATAAGGCCAAAAATGCAAAGGCATCAGTGTCCAGAGCATAATTCCACCCTTTTTTCTCTCCCTTCCCCCCTTCAATGATTTACAGAGGAAAATGTAAAAAACAGAAAACTCTCTTTGTCCTAGAATGAACTCATCTTTTCAAACAGCCTATGAACATCTCAGACCCACTGGAGGCAAGCTAAAGAATGATATTGCTCATTTAAGTTGACAGATTTTTTTTATCCATATATTTTTATTGTTAAATTCTTTTGAATATCATACTTTGTTCTGCTTCTTGAGAGAAAACATTTGCATGAACTAACAACATGTGGAATCTCTCACAAAACACAATATGAGATTTGGTTCAAGAGTAGCCTTTTTTCCTCCTCTCTCATGATACGCAGTTTTAAACATTCTCATTGGCAGTAAGTCTGTGCTAGCCTGTAAGCCAAAAAAGGGTCCCAATTAATGTAAAACTCTCAATTTTTTGCAGCAAAACTGATTTAATTCTTTTAGGAGGGTCTAAGCTTCAAATAATGCTATGAAAATGACATGCAATGACCAACAAAGAAGTAAAGCTTCTCTATGAGGATACGTGCAAATGCTTCCTCACATTTGCAACAGGAAGCCAGGCAGGATGGGTCTGGGGGAAGGTCTGGAAGCTGTATAGCAAAAGTGGAGGGAAAGATAAAAATAGATTTTAAAGAGGACATTGTCTTCCTTACTGCATTAATCCTTGTTTGGAATTAGAAGCTAACTAGTCAGTGCTTCCTTTCCATCATATAAAATTGAACCTATGTAATTTGCAGAAAATATCCAGAAGCCACACAATGCCTTCTATTTATTAACAAGAGTCAAAGAACTACCTCTGCAGAAGCATGTGTCCAACTCGGAAACCAAAAAGGCAAAAAAAAATAGAGGCTGTTTTATTCAAGAAGTGCAAAGTGAACCTGAAAATGTTAACTGAATTCTTCCTTCTGAAGAAAGAAAATAAAGAATAACTATAACACATTAAAACCAATTCAAATGCTAATAGGAGATAGAACACAGGCATTTTGTGAAGGTGTAAAGTATTTTTGCAAAGCATTTGTGAGGCCAAACACTAAAACTCTGTGTAACTATAAGGAAAAACACAGAAAAAACTATCAAATCACTGAGGATCTAACTGCATGGTTTTCAGAGGAACTGCAGTATGAACTCTCTTTGAAACAGGTGGAGCAAAATGGCATGCTAGGTTGTGCTGCTGAAAACACAGATCATCCAGCGGGATTACCAGAAGCCTCCTACAAACGAGGAGGGGGAGGAATGTGATTAAAAGGGAAAAAAAATAATCTGAGAAAAGTTTTATGACATGGACATTTCAGGTTGCTGGGTTAAGAAAAGACCCACTGTAGTGGGTGCAAACCAGATGGCATCTGCCTAGCCTTGTGCTGATCATGTGAGTAAAATACAGCAAACTTTCTCCCCCCAAAAACCAACCAACCAAAAGAAAAACCACACAGACAAATCAGGAGACTAGGCCTAGTAAAGGATGAAACAATTGGATGTTACAGATTATTTAACAAATCCTACAACTTTAAAAAGATGAACACCAGACTATTTTGATGCTCAATGCACAAGTATTTGCATGAGATGCATCTTGCTGGTGTCACATCAAAACCCACATGACATTACATGGGCAAAGGTCATATAGCATTTTGGACTAATATGGACTTCTCAAAGTTAAAAAAAAGAAAAAAATCACAATGGAAGCCAATGACATAGCAGGCAAAAATATATCCACTAGGATGTCTAGGTTTCCAGAAGACAAATTAGGCTTTTGATTCCAGATGGGCTGGACACAAAGCTCTGCCTTATCTGAACCACCATGGTATCTCATGAAAATACAATTTCAAGTCCCTCACGTATCCATTCTACGAAGGAAGTCCTGCTTCCTGGCTGGACTGTAACTTCCCTTAATGAACTATAGCAAGCAGCACAATTACTGACTCTCCTGTGGCCACTGGGTTTGTGAGATGTGTACCAACACAGTCTTTTACAAGCAAATTCATGCATGCTCTGCTTGCTCTCCAGGTTGGCTGGGTGCAAGTAAAGCCTGAAGGCGGTTCTGTCTCAGTTCTGTACTGACAAAGATCTATTGTTTTGAGGCAAATCTCAAATGTTTTGTATTCAGTTGTCTCCAACCATAAGGCTAACCTCATTTAAAAATGACTGCATATAGGTACGCTTTAAATTTTCAAGCGATTTTTTAGTTAAATTGGCAGCTTACATCCCAAATATTACTCAAAACTGAACTCCAATTTACCTCACAGATAAGTAGATTACTCTTCAGCTCTAACCTGGAAATCTTACAGAAGAAATAACAATAGTCAGTATCAGAGAAGTAGCTTAAATCTTCGGGATATTATATATCTGTGGAGTATGAACTGCTTTAGAGTGGTAGACTTTTGCTGCAGTATGCTCTAATAAGAAATGTTTATACCCTTAGGATCTGTAAATGCCAAGGGCAATCACATCTAAAGAACCTGGAGATAGGTGTTCAAAGTGAGGTCCTGTGTTTGGGGGGGGGGGGGGGGGGGGGGGGGGGGGGGTGATGGTGTGCATCTGGTTTTGGTTTTGTTCTCAGTCTTTTCGTTTTGTTTTCACTTCTTTTGGTTGTTTTGTTAACTTCCAATATATGTACAAACCACAGTTGAAAGAAACAATATACTTCTGCAGTGATATAAGGTGAAAGGACTCCTCTAATTTCTAGGAGCACCAAAGTAGAAAGAAACCCGATAACAGAGCTGACAAATTTCCACTTTAACAGGACTCCTGTCACCCCCTGTGTGCTTAGGGACCAGCAGCACATTCTCTGTTAAAGACCCAAGAGAAAAAAAAGCCCATCCCTGTATACTCCCTATCAACCTCATCAACACACTTCAAATGACAGCACAACAGTTAAGTGGCCTAGTGGGCCTACAACCAAGAAAGCAAGCTAAGACCGGAGGAATGGGAACCAAGCCAATTGTCTAGACAGCAGGCAGAAAACCCACGCTGGCTAAATTTAATCAGCTGCCTCCTTTATTTTGTAAAGTGAATGGGTAGATTATAGCCAGGGTGACACAATTTGTGATTGAAATGGCTTGTTTAATTATAATTTAAAAAGAGATGAACTTCATTTCAGTTCCATATCCATCATTCTCATACTTGAACATCAAACCAAGAGCCATCTTCAAAATAAACAGCAGCTGTCGAATTTGACTCCAACTTCACCAGTGCCTCTGCACTCTAACTTTACAGGTTCTTTTGTTGATTCCCTCATTCCTGAAAGGGAAAAAGAAGCCTTTTTTCAGGCTACCATAAGTTCTCTGCTCTCAACAGAGGGTCTTTTAAGATTCAGACTGGCAGCTTCTTTCTTGAGAAGGGGGCAAAGTTGGCAAAGGACAAACAACATGATTTATAACATCTACTGACTACAATCAGTTGCACAGACTGCAGTACAGAACAGCTGGCAGGATAGTGAAGAACAGTTCTTATTAGACATGTGCTATTTAAACTCAGCAACTATATCCAAATTTTTATTCAAAGGCCTTAGAGGACACATGGTGGAATTCTAAATCACTGGGGTGTGGGGAATAAAATAATCTGCCTTTGTTAGTACAGATGTCTAAAACCCTTACCACTCAATTTAACCCTTCTGTAAAATTTAAGGTGGAATATGTGATTACAGACCTCAGGCAATACATCACCCAATGGGAAAGAAAACGGAAAAAAAATGAGACAGTAACAGATACAGCTAATGAAGCTAATGAAGCAAACTAATCAATCCCAAAATGAAGCATTAATGTAATTTAAGTTGCCCCTCCCACCACCTTTTCTTTGTCTTAAACTACTGAATTTGAGAAAAATCAAGGATGAGTTGGTAAGATTATCTCCAATTGTTTATTTTTCATCTATAATGCAGCCACTGAAAATCCAAGTGGAAATTTTAATGAACATTTGAATACTGACCAAGTCTGTTGTTTCAAACTTTAGATCTTCAAATACTTTGATGTTACTGCTTACGACAGTGAAAATATCTCTTCAGCAACTGTAAAAATAATTGACATTTTTGCTTCCATCTACTTTTAAAAGTATTTAAATGAAACATTTAATGCTGAAATTGTCAGCCCTGTAAAAGTAATAGCACCCTTAGTAATTTTTTTTAAGAAAATCAGAATTGCCTTTCATCACACTCAGGTTGAAGTAACATAGTGTATTATGATCCCTTTTTAAAGATATAGTATCAACAATAAACTTACTGAATGCAAGGATACGGTATAAGAAGATAATGATATTAGTTTGGGGTTTTTTTAATCTAGAAAAATATAACAAATATTTATAATTAACACTATTTTTAAAAGTGTACTTATCTGTATATGCTGGGGATGTTTTCTGAGGAACTCCAATAAGTTACTGTAAGCTTACTTATTCAAACAGCAATAGCTAAGTAAATATTACAGAATATGCACCTAAACCATATTTGACCTTCATAACCACAAGCACTGACGTTAAGAATCCCATCTCCTGCACTCAGAGAAAATAAGTATCATGCAATTCACACTGCAATTAAAATAATCTCTATTTCACATAGGCTCAGAAGTGACAGACCAAGAGCTGTTTACTGGCTTTTGATCAGATGTTTGTAAAAATCAAATAAACATAGGAAAATTGAGTCTGATTCACAGACAATCTTGATCAAAGAGATTATATTTAAGTGAATTGCTATGATCACAGCAGGTTCCCATTATCACCTCACAGTATAAAATACCAAAAAATAAACACTCTACTGCTTACCAAAGGAAAGCACAGATATAATTTATTAAATCAATACATTACCTCTTAAAAATACCTGGTAACACTTAACTGAAATATGCCAATAACAACAACAAATAATATATCTGTGTGATTTGTACACCTTTAAGCCTTCCTGGTTTAAACATTTTCAATAGGTGAAAATAGTCACAGGAAGAAAAAAAACAAACCCAAACCAGCAAGTGACTGTACATGGAACCAACATACCACTCCTAGGTTAATTTAGAAAATGCAATACTGCAGATGATTTTTTATTAATTTGCAGGCTACTAGCTTCTGCATCAGGGTTGCACAGAGTTTCATGCAGCTGCATAATGCAGGCCAGCACAAATGAGAATTGCATCATAGGCAAGAAAGGCTTAAGAGAAAAAAAAAAGGAATCTCACATTTGCCCTAGGAAAGATCTTGTTCCTTGGTGCTCTGTACCCCTTCCACAACTGCTTCACCTCTCAGCCTCCAATACTTACCACAGTGGATAAACTAAACTTCACTACAGGGCACATATATTGTCAATCTTTTATTTTATTCCATATTCAAAGCATATAGCATCTAAACTACAGTCTTCACATAAAGTGGATGTCATCTTTTGTTTACTAACTTGGATGTATAGAAGAACAGGCCAGAAAGCACACATTACGAACACCAAAACAGTGAAAAACAAAATGAATAGGCGAAGCAAAAGTCTTGGGCTCATGTGAGAGCAAACACCTGCACTAGAAACTTTCTAGTAACGGTAAAATCATGCCAATAGAACAGATGTAAAAAAAAGTAAGGAAGAGAATATGAAGAAACACAAATGATATATAATGTTTGTATAGCAAACTGATACATACTTGATTCCAGGGATAAAAGTTAAATGAATAGTCATGGATTGGCAAAAGGCCATCTCCTAACAGAACGCAAACATCGTAAGATTTGAGTTCTGTTTCTAATTTCAAATTCATGAACTTTAAGTGGATTTGAAATTAGGCAAAACCTGCTCATCCATTCCTATTTATAATGGGAAAGAGACAGGCAAGCTCTAGCTTGGGCACTGGAAAGGAAGGCAGTGACCCAAATCATCCTTTTGCTTCCCAACCTGAGGTCTGGCAGAGCACGTGAACCCTGCTTTGAAGACAGCACAAAGCAGCAGCTCACAGCTAGCAATGCTCCTCCTGGAACACTGCAAAGTTCACAGGCCTGCCTATTGTCTCAAAAGCTCTCTCTTGTCTGTTTTAATTTATTTTGTTGTTGTTAAGTTTACAAGAAAAAGTTTCCTTCAAAGAGGCAAAGAAGTGGAGATAGGGTTGAACCTCCTGTAGAATTTCAATGCAGGCAAGTTTAGTTGGAGTCCAAGAACACTGGATAGACAAATTTGCAGAGATCACTAACAAGTCTTATTTGGCAAACAGATAACTGTGAAAGAGAAACAACATCTCGGGCATACAACAACTTCTAATTGAGACCTGAAGAAAAGCTGGTGTGTCTAAAACCTCGCTTCCTTTTCCCAGTCTCATTATCAGGTCTACAGCAAGGTATTATTCCTTTCAGCAAAACTTTTCTGAACAATTTTTTTTTTAATTATATGTAAAAATACATTTACATTTGGAAGCCTATAAAAGGTTTCAAAACTGAATGGTAAGCACACTTAGTTCTGGCTCTGACACTTGTGCCACAACTTCTTGTACATTCTTGCACATAACACATTCTCTTCGGACAGAACTATCACCACCATACTTGGAATTAACTAAGAAAACCACATAGGAAGAAGGTATTACTGCAGCTGGAGTCTGCTGCAGCCCAATGTCCCATGTCATCCATGCTAGGTCTCTGGAACTCTCTCTGGCGTAGCTGATGTTTAGTACAAGTAATGCATGGTGGTTACTGCCTTAAGCAGAGGATATCAGAACTGTTAATGACAAAGAGGAACATGAAACTCATTCTTCTGCTTTTTGCTTCTTTCCAGAGAGTTCAATCAGAGCAAATTCTTTGGCAAAAAAAGTTTACAAAAACATCCAAGAAACTGAACATAAATCTGGTAATCTGCCGAGAGGCGAAGAACAGAAAGGAAGAGAACTGGCAGGGTTTATTATTAAATACACTTTGTGTTATCCAGCAGGTCCAAGATTAACATACAGAGATTGGAGTCTGTACAGGAAATTTATTGTACTGACTCTCTCCAGTTATGTATGTTGATGATTTAAGAAAGATCAAATGCCTAATTCTGGATGCCTCAGGAATAAACATGAATAAATTTCTATTTTCTTAAGTTTGAGATAGACCTAGTCGAAATTTTTCCATGGAAAAGTTCCTCAGCAGTGGAACAGGGTTTCAAGAAAACTTTTTCTTTCTGTGAAAAGTATTTGCTCCTGGATGCTTTCCTAAGATGTAACCTAGCTTGAAAACTAAGACCCTAGAACAAGTAAGTTTACTTTTATATCAAACCCCAAAGTTTTCAGTTTTTCATTTTAAAGTTGTAATTCTCTTTGGTAGGACCCTTTTCTGGTTAAGACCTCTTTTTGAGGACATTTCTATGCAGGGATTCCTTCAGAATTCCATAATATTGGTACATTTTACCACTTAGATTTAAAGCATGTAAACCATTCTTTCTGCCAGTTTCAGTTTTCCATTATGTAGAATTTGTAGAAAATACTGATGATGTGAGAGCACGATCTGTTCTGACCTTATTCAGAACTAAGGATGCTTAGTACTCATGAACTTGCAGCATCAATCATTGACCTTCCTGCTCAAAGGGAGCACCATAAGAGCTCAGAACACCATGGCTTCCGAATATTGGACCACCTTATCTTCCCCTCACAATTGGCATCAACTCACTGCTTGGTCCTTCTGTGAAGCAACAAAAACCTGCAGAAAAAGAGCTTTCATTGATATATAATTAAAAATGTTAAAGCAATAAAGACAGTCAAACATCAGCATTGATTGCCTTGAAGACCTTAGATTTTTCATCACCTACTTTTTGCTATTCCATCAGGAAAGAAGTGCTCCCAGACAGAATGCACAGGACCAGTCTACAGCCAGAGCTCTGTGTTTATGGAGAAAGTGGTAAATCCACAAAAAGAACTATCTGACAACTGAAGTGCTGCCACAAACTGCTTTGTAGCAAAAGAAAAATAAACCAAACAATTGCTTGACACTTGAGAAAAATAAGTGACTAGAAAATCTGCATCTAATACATATTTTTTTTTAAACCTATTATATCAATACAGCAAGAATCAATGCTAACTATGAAGCAGGCC
Source organism: Galbula dea (assembly GCA_013399015.1). NCBI lineage: Eukaryota > Metazoa > Chordata > Aves > Piciformes > Galbulidae > Galbula > Galbula dea. The sequence goes on from VWZX01006702.1 coordinate 1,552,843, forward strand.
ATGTTAGATTTAAGAACTGACCTTTTCAAAGTTTTCTACATTTTTTAGTGAAATATGCAGCCCTCACATGCTAGATATTCTGGACTGAATTAATTTCAGTGATATCTAGATTAATTTTCTCCGTTGAAGGATACTTTAAAGACACTGATCAACAGATTCCTAAGATTATGTTAAGAACTACATTCATCATTAGCACTTTGTATCTGTTATTCACAAAATAAATACATGTAAATACATACACAAAACACGTAGTAAAAATCTTTCTCCCTTCCCCAAACTTTCAAACAGGCAAATCTTTCCACAATAACAACTGCAAAACAGCAACTGAAGCTGTGAAACATTCCTACTATGAAATTTAGATTAGAGCATTAATTCTGCTGGTTAGCTACAGCAAACATGCACTTTTAAGCTGTTTTTCACATGTAGTTAACAGTTTTGTGCTAGTTGCAATGCCTCAATTGGATTTTTTAAGATTGCAATCTTGTTCTATGAGACAGCACTGATTAAATTCAAAAGGACTCCTCAAATGATCAGATTTTCTTGGCTGCACAACAGAAGTTCTAGAGTTCCAAAGAGTACTATCTACTCAGTTTAACATGCATTATATAGAATTAAAAGTGTATATTCATAGTGGCTCCATAACCATAAAACTTTTTAAACTGCCTTTTATGTCCCACAAAGCAGATCTGTGTGGTCCCAAACTTGCAGTTGAGTAATACTGGGGATTCACAAGGAACTCCTCTGTTTTGTGACAAAATGAGAAAGTTGCTCTCGAAGCAGTTTCAATCATGGCATCGCAACCCAAAGAGTTTAGAATAACTGGTTCCAGGTAGTAATATTGCACACTTTCTAAACCTTCCATATGACAGAATATCTGTTCTAGCCCTCTCCAGTCCATTCTCTCAGAACTTTCATTGCACCTACATAGCCGTCTTTTCTTCTTGAGAAATACACTGCTTCTTCCTGTCTACAAACCATCTTCCTCCTTCAAATTCTACAGCCTGCAAGGTATCCCATGTTTTCACCTTGTTTGTAGTGTTCTCCCTCTCTTCCACTCCTGGATATTTTTCTGCTGCATCCCTTTCTTCACTGTGCTTACACACACTTAAAAGTTTGCATAACTACATGGAGAAAATTAAGTGGTATAAATAGAAGTGGTATTACAAAATAAAATAAAAAGCATTAATAGATCACAATGTAAATAAGCAGTACAGAAGAAGAATTAGTAGACCAGGTAGCAACTGTAAATAACTTTGTCACATTTCATAATCTCATAATGTTCAAGCAAAACCACAAAAAGCTACAATCTTCCCTTATGTAAGAAACCAGCATTACTCCTTTACTGTCTTCTCAACTTCCAACGTTTTATGAAAAGCACTGATCTTAGGCCAGCAACAGGATGAATTTAATTTGAGTAATGCATATGTCAAATAAGACAGAGAAACATTCAGTTTTATAACAGATAATGACATTCAAATTGGAAAAACAGCCATAGTATTTTCCCTTTGTTTAAAGGGAAGTACAATGCATTATAAACACGACTCCTGCAGAAGCATAAAAATAGGACTAAAATAGAAAGATTTCCTAGAGAAAGGGGTGCTGAGGATGACCAATACATAGCTCAAAAGGCAAATCCACTAAATCCAGCTTATAAGAATCATGTGTCTGGAATTAAAGAAAAAAAAATATAGGATTTTAGCATGCTTTTCCCTACACAGGAAAAACACCCCAAAACTCACTTCTCTCAAATCTCCCTCACTTTCCCAAACACACACAAAAAAATCATAGAAGATACTTCAAAAATGTATAGCCCACTGTCAGAAGTGCATTCCATACAGCTCATGATGAAAGCCTGTGCCATGTTTATTAGGCACCACTCAAAGTATCTCACATTTTGCTGCTTTTGTACTTCAAACATCAGCATCATATGGCAGCATACAAACAAGTTCACACGTAGGCATTATACCATACAGCTACAGCACAAGATTTGATGCAGCATTTGGTGTCTAAGACGTGCTCCTGAAAGAGGTTCTGCCACCCCCTAAGAATTTCTGCATACCTATTTCATTAATTATTCTAATAACTAACTGTTATTAGAAGTTAAGGCCAGTTAAAGGAAACAGTCCTAACTTTCTTTAGGCACCAGCAGAAGAGGCAAGTGCTATCTGCCATTTCAGCATCTTCAAGTTATTTTAACACTTCTGGAAAGTTACAGAATAAAAACAAAAACATAGAAGCTGTATTTCTGTATTCACAAGAATTATTCCTAAGAAGCCAACACATCCACAGCTTCTCTAAACCATTTCAACACTTCAACTCCTTTTTTTGTTGCAAAGCAAAAAATGGAGCCTTTGAGTGGAATATACGTACCCACTTTCTCTCCCTCTGTATGCTTCTTCCCAGTATCACTATTAGAATATATATAACTCAAGTTCTTTCCAAGTTATCTAAGCAGAGGACAGCCTTCACTCTTGGCACATTATTCAAATGCAATGTTTTTATAACCTCCATTAGCTGTCATGCTTGTTGAAAGTGAAAAATGTTATCTAAATAAGAGAAGTGAGTGGTGGATTACAGCAGAACTTTGTCAGTGTATATATATATATCTTTAAAGCAATCACTCATTGCTAGGCATGACATTCCTGCTGAAAGGATTTTTTTTTAGTTTATTTTAAGGGTACACACAGAAAATGACAGAAGTCAAAACACTGACATTATCAATTAACCACCGCAAAGGATGGGGCAAAGACTGGTTAACAGAGCCACAAGACACAATAAAAGCAATTATTTTAAGCTCATCAAGGTGACAATTCTGAAAAGTTTAAAATAATTTTTCCTAACTTACTCATGGAATGTAGAAACAACTTTTTCTAGTGTGCTGTGTGGAAACCAGGCAGTATTTGTTGCTTGTTCCTACGTACAGTGACTTTGCTACTAATAATGTGGCACCATTTCCACATGGAGGCTTTGAATAACCCACATGCAGCAGAAGCATGCTTGCTGAACTAGCTCAGGAAAAACATCAATACATTTCTATGCACTTCTAAAATCAGCTTGGAGGATAACTTTGTTGTTGCACAAACAAAGCAGTGATAAATTAACAGTTTGGTCTTAGAAAAAACTTAACAGAATTCAGGCTTAAAAACATGCATTAAAATACAATTCACTATCCAAGCACTGCAAAAGGAGAACACTGGCTGAGTCTTGACAATGGTAAAACTCACCAAAGTAACTACAGACTTTTAAAAAGTCTTACTAAAAACGTTTAAGCTAGCCAAAGCAGCCTTGACTGAACCAGGCTGAAGCAGCTACACCTCGAGTTACATTAGCAGAACAGAAGGCTGGTAGCCTTTGGCAAAGTTAAAACCAAAACAAAATAGACCAAAACAAGGCAACTAACTAACAGTGAATTAAGCCTGTCATCACTTCAGTCCAAAGAGATGTAGCCAAGGGCATACTTGACCATACCTTACATCACTAAAATAAACTCTATCAGGAGAGCCTTCTTTTTCTCCCCTACTGAAAATGTTTAGCGGAAACACCTTACATTTTTAAAAGGGGCCTGGTGAATGAAGCTTCCCCTTTACACCTGTCCCAATACAGAAACTGGTATCTGGCTACATCCTGAAGGAAGAAAGCAACACATCTGAGCAGAAGTTATCAACATGTGCCTGATTTTTCCTCACTTATTAGAAAACACTCAGTTCCACTCCTAATAAAATATAGACAGTTTCTTTAGGAACTAAAGAAAAGGAGGTATATGACCAATAAAAAGAGACTAGCAAACCAGTAGCTGGATCTTTAATGCATATTTCGCTGTATTAATCTACTCAGAGCCTGTATTTTTATCATAGGCAGCACGACAGAGAGCTGCCAGCAAATACAGGCAGCATTAACAACACAGACTGCTCATTTGCTGTGGTCATAAATATATGGTAGTTGGGCGAATTCTTTTTATTGACAAGCCAAAAATTGTTCAGTATTGTATTTTTCTCCTAAGCTTCTGTGTACTATGTTAAAATACCAGCAAATGCTATTAAGAAATAAAAGAAGAAATAGCTGTGAGAACAACCTCAGTTTTTGCATTTTGAAGTTAAAACCTCTAATGTTCCCTCTTCCCTCATGACTCTAAAATACCTTGGACAGAAAAGAAAATAAGGTTTATTTTACTGGAAGTATTAGCAGACATTAAGCATTATTTACAGAAGGAATCATACATCCTCCAACCTTGTTCAGCTGTATAGATCTTCTCCCTAATAACAGAAATAACTCATGCTAGTAGTCATGCACTCATCATGTACACTCTTCTACTACTGAGCCAAAAGAAACGGGCTTGTGAATCAGTCATTTATGCAAGAAAAACTGTTATTTGGTAGAATAACATAACAAGCCACTGTGGAGGGTCTGGTAATGGTGCCATCCAACCACAAGTTACTACTACTTTTTTTAACAGAGGTAATGACCTAGACTAATGTTTCTCATACCTGAACAGCAACTCCCAATGAAGTAAAAGGAAGATTCAAAGAGTGGGAGTCAAATAGGTAAGGGAAACTTAATTAAAAAATTAGCTGTTAAAAACTAACAAGAAAAACAATAAAACTAAATTACCCTGATTTACAGCTGGAAGCAGCTTATTTCCTCCAGGGGAGTCAGAAGCAGCTATAATTATCATCTGCATGTACTTAAACTAGCTAGGGAACTACCAGCTCCCTTAAACTGCTGGCAGCAGCTTAGTTCCGCCTGGGCAATACAAAGAGTATTTACACCTGCAGCTAATTGCAGCTGATTTTCATGCTCCTCCCCTCCTCCAGCCCTGAGGAACGTAGTTGCTGCCAGCAATTAAAGTAGTATAGTAGTAAATTTTCCCTTGGGGATTGCATAAGAGCAGGTAAATCCAAACAGTCATATTTCCAAGGAGTTTGTGAAACACTCATCTATCCTACCCACTACATCAGGGAAGAAAATCTGTTAGTGCAATTAAATATACCTGAAACTAGGACCACAGTGTTTTTCAAGGCTTATAAAAAACTTTTCTATTTAGATATAAGAGAGAGGTACAGTAACCCAGGGCCAGAAATCCCATTCAAACACTAATTACAGAAGACTTCAATTTCATACTGGTTTACTTCGTTCCACCTGAGCATCTGATCTAGCAAAAACATTATGGCTGTCTCCTTAGGCCATCACTGTTTCCAAGAAACTATCCAAATCGCAAAGGTGGTATAACATAAGCTCACAGCAGTGTGGACAGCAGGTCAAGGGAGGTTCTCCTCCCCCTCCACTCTGCCCTAGTGAGGCCACATCTGAAGTACTGGGGCCAGTTCTGGGCTCCCCTGTTCAAGAAAGAGAGAACTACTGGAGAGGGTACAGAAGGGGGCTACAAAAAATGATTAGGGGACTTGGACATCTCTCTTATGAGGAAAGGCTGAGAGAGCTGGGGCTCTTTAGCCTAAAGAAGAGAAGACTACAGGGGGGAATCTTTTCAATGCTTATCAATACTTAATGGGTGAGTGTCAGGAGGATGGGGACAGGCTTTTTTCAGTAGTACCCAGTGACACGAGCAGAGGCAATGGGCACAAACTGGAACATAGGAAGTTCCANAAGTACTGGGGCCAGTTCTGGGCTCCCCTGTTCAAGAAAGAGAGAACTACTGGAGAGGGTACAGAAGGGGGCTACAAAAAATGATTAGGGGACTTGGACATCTCTCTTATGAGGAAAGGCTGAGAGAGCTGGGGCTCTTTAGCCTAAAGAAGAGAAGACTACAGGGGGGAATCTTTTCAATGCTTATCAATACTTAATGGGTGAGTGTCAGGAGGATGGGGACAGGCTTTTTTCAGTAGTACCCAGTGACACGAGCAGAGGCAATGGGCACAAACTGGAACATAGGAAGTTCCACCTAAACGTAAGGATGAACTTCTTTCCTTTGAGAGTGGTGGAGCACAGGGCCAGGGTGCCCAGGGAGCAGGTGGAGTCTCTGCCTCTGGAGACATTCCAAACCTGCCTGACACCATCCTGTGCAACCTGCCGTAGGTGACCCTGCTCTGACAGGTGGGTTGGACTAGATGATCTCTAGAGGTCCCTTCCTACCCCTAACATTCTGTGACTTCCAGGGAGAAAAGACACGGTTTCCCTCCCCAGCCACGAGGACTGGGCCACCGTCTACTGCTGCTCCCCGTCCCCTGTCTTCTCCCACCTGCCCCTTCCCTCGGACCTTCTACACAGCCCTGGTGAGCCGCAAGCACTCCTTCAGCCCCACTTCCCCTCTCCGGGGGAAAAGGAACCTTGTCTTATACCTTTTGTTTGGTTGGTTTATTTTTCTGCGGGGGCTGGTCGATGGGGGAGGTGAGGTACTTTTTAATTTGGGTCGTTAGGTTTGAGAAGGGCTCTCCAAGATCCTTCTAACCCCCGTGACAGCTAGCAAGCCACCTCCAGAGGCAGCTCCAGCACACCTCAGACGACCCTGCTCGCTCNCTCACTTAACTTCCCACTTAGGAAGGGCGAACGTTCTGGCGGAGCTCGGATCACCCTGTCCCGTTCCCTCGCCCCGGAACGGGGCCGGGCAGGATCTGCGAGCTCACCTTAGCGGCGGTGTCGAGAGCAACCCCAACTAGCCCAAGGGGAGGGCCCTGACATTGGCCTCGCCTCACTCACCTCTGGCTCCGCGTCAAGTCACGGCGGCAGCGCGGAAGCTCTGCAGGGGAGCCGCGAGCCGAAGCGAGCGGCGCACCTGCTGCGACTCCCTGAGGGAGGGCACCAACGGCCGGCGCAGAGGGGGTGCGAGTGGGCTGAGGCGCTCGGCGGAAGGAGCTGGGGAGACACAGCGTAAACCTGAGGGAGGTTTAACACAGTCTTTAGCGTTGCCTCCGAGCGTCCATGCAAGAAAGTTCGCATGCCTGCAGCCCGCACTTCCCCCCTGCGAGGGGAGCTCCAGTTAGCGCGGCCGTCTGCGAGCAGAGGGAGGAAAGGAGGAGAGATGCGCGGCAGTAACTGTGGCATGGTTCTCAGCTAGGTAATTGTGGAGGTAATGCGCAAAGTCAGTCACCTCTACAGAATACTCATTTTTGTGATTTTTATTCCACCCCAGTTAAAGGATGGCTTGGGAGGTTTCATATTTCACGGCACACTGAACAGCCCATGAAAGGCTCTTTATATATTTCCTCAAACAAAATTCATCTAAACCCCAATGTTCTTAACGTTTATGCAGCACTGTTTCAAAACATTAATTGGTAAAACAAAAATTCTGTTAAGAGCCTGCAGATACTGAGGTACAGTCTATTTTAGCACGAACTGTGTAGAGCATTTAATCTTGGTTTACCTGAATCATTATTTATTTACACAAAAAATGTAGAGTTGAATTTCATAGTAATATATTAAGCTGCAAGCATACATACCACCCTCCCACTTGCTACCTTTTTGATACCATGTATTATACAAAATATTAAACTCAAACTTCAGTTCTGTTTATCAATTGTTTTCTACTTTGTTTACTTTGTTACTTTAGGCCTGAAGTTTTCTGTATTTAGATCCTATATAAAAGATTTGTTTTTGAGATCGCTGCTTTTTCAAATGTAACCATAGGTTCAGTATAGCTTCAGTTGGGTGATACACATTTGTGGCTTGCATATTCATGCCTTGCATTTTTATATCTCAAAGTTAGATCTAATGTACATGACATGTTTTTAACCCACAGGAAGGATGAAAATACCATCTCTAGTTAGGAAAGAATTTTTTTAAGAAAACAACTTCATAACCAGTGCTGGAGTGTGCATGTCTCCACCAATAGCTTATATGATAGCTTAAGTGGATGTGAATTTTTGGTAGCAGTGATTCTCTCCAGTGTTAAGCTGTTTTCATGTAGGCAAGTCCTTAAGAGCTGAGCCATCTTTAGGCAGCTCTGAGATTAATATGTGGAGCTCAAGTCTGAATAGCTGTTAAAGCTGCTTTAAGAGCCATACAGCTTTTCTATGCCATCCACCTCTCCTCCTGATCAGAAGTCAGACCAAGTCATGCTGGGGTCACGCCACACAGACAGCTGCTAGTTCTCTCCAAAACGTCCTTTAGTAACTTCCACCTCATTTATTTTTATTTGCTACATGTCACTTCCAAATCAAACCTAGCCAAAGGACTCTGCATTGTGGAGAAATTAAATGAATGAATAGAGAAAACCTGCTGCTTTTATCTAACTGTGGAGATGACCATTTACCAGGTATATCTCTAAGCTAAACCACCATCTGAGGAAACAGAAGATAACAGCATAGTTTCTTAAAAGATTTCCTAAAAAAGCAAATCAATGCTGTTTGTCGTTTCCCAGGATTGGGAAACCAGACCAAAACTATTGTGCCAAGCTGGATAATCATAAGCTATTAGCACTAGCTTCATTGTATTTATGAAATGAGAGCCAAGAGTAAAATTTCTTTGGAGGATCTGCTAGAAATGATGAACAGAGTAGAGTTTTACAAGGAGAAACATCAGAATTACACATTGTGTCATGTCAAACCCCAACTGCTATACTGAAAGAAAACTTCAAGAAACTATTGAAAACCTGTAATTCAGGCAAGGAAAATTACATAGGTGAATATAGTAGGTTATAATATTTTTTCATTAATCCTTTTTTCTTCAAATTTTTTAAACATTTGCAAAACCTCAAAACATCTCTAAAGTTAAAATAGATAATGTCAATGAGATCAGACACCCTGCTTCAGACAGGATTAACTTCTCATCACAGATGCTTAGTTTTTGTTGATTAAAAGCAAATGTGTGAAAACAGACTTCAGCACCTCATGTTGGAATTAGCTGTCAACAAAAGAATAATGGATTGCAATTCTGGATTGCATACCACTCATTTTTACTTTTTTGACACTTGGCTATACAAGAATCTGACTGTAGTTGAGCAACTGAATGATGTACACAATTCAGGCCAACTTGGAATGGGACCAAAGATCAGGTTCATACTGAACAAGAACTAATTAAACTAGTTAATGTTAGAAGTACTATCTGGAAAGTTGTATATGTTGGGGAGTTAGACACCTTACATTTTGCAATTAGAAAGTCCCAGTTTCCTAGTATGGGCATCATGGTTTCCTTATAAAAAAAAAATAAGGCACCAAGAGGAAAAGAGGCTTTACCTTTTTAACACCAGTTTACACCCAGAGTATTTTATCATAGGTTCTTTTAAATTAAAACAGAAGTTGCTCTCTGACCACCAATTAGAACACAACCCTTCCCTTCAGTGCCTTAAACACCAGGTTACAAGGTCATTCTCAGTCTTGGCTTTTCCATCTCTGGTCCAGGGAGTCCCTAATTCCCTATGGACCTGCCAGTGTTTCCAAAGACTAAGCAAGCAAAATGCTGCTAATTTCTGAAGCAGCAATCAGAGCAAGTTCTACATGTGTTTTGAACTTGACCTGATGTCACCCCACACAGTGCAAAGTGGCCCAAAAACCAGAAAAACTGGTTTCTGCCTTTTTTTTCCCCCTGACTTGCTATCCCTATTTCAGAAGGAGTAAGAGAATCCACATCTGTGCATTTTTGGCAATGATCAGTTCTTAATCCCCAAAANCAAGCTGAACCAAGCAGGTGGATTTCTACACCTCTGGAAAAAAAACACAGATAGCAAGGAGCTTCAACAGGCTCTGAAGATCTACCTGACTGCACAGCTGTGGTCATAGCTCCAGCCTGACTATCTAGATTTCCTCCAGCACTGCTCTCATTCAGCCTCAAAGGGTTGCATCACTTTGAAACCTACTAATGCAAATAATGGCAAAATCTCCATTTGAGATTTCGGTAGGTTTATAATAAAACCTCATCCTCAGCCTTTTTAATCCTTCCTCCATGTTGGCTATGTAGATGAACTGCACAGCAAAATAACCTGAGAGCTCACAATCTAAGATTCTTGGAAACAAACATCAGAACTTAAACTTATTTAAAAGCCATCTACAATTACAAACAGAAACATTAAGAAGTTACCAAGAACTAAACTTCCACAAAACCAAATCAGAAGCAGTGTTCTGTGGCTGCTATAGTCATTAACTATTCTGCATTTGGCATGGGTCACAACAGTCAGCCACACTGCTAAATGATTTTAACTGGATAGTGTGTCACAAGAGTGACTAGAATTTTGATCCATAGGAAGGCCACTATTTTGAGGGTACCCAGACTAAGAATATACTAAAGCATCAGATTTTCTGTCTGCTTTGCTGTATTAGGAAAGATCTGTATGCTTTTCATCAGTGCTGACGTGGAATCAAAGGGAGCCAGAAGATTAACACTGAACACAAGTATGATTAAAAGTGTAGGCACAGACATTGTTGGCATATTTTTTGTGCAAAAGGGCAGTAATATATCGATCACTGGCCAATGATTGTACACCACATCAATATTGACATTTCTGTGTTAATTCAGTTATCTTACAGGTCCAATTCAGATACAACTTTCAGCTCTTCAAATGAAGGAATGAAAAGGAAAATGATAAAATCACTACTAAGAGAATGGAATGTCAAAAACTGCAGCTAGATTTTAAAAAACACCATTGCTTAACTTTTCGTCAAATAGCATAGTAATACATATTAAAATGTCAGTTAGCTTTTTCTTCTACACCATGATTTAAAGTGATCATCATAGGAGTGAGGTCAACCCAGAACGGAGCATTGTCCAATTCATTAGATGCAGTATTGTAAAAGGCCATAATATAAGGCAGTATTTTTTATTTGGTAAACCAAATCTGTACCATGTTGTGGCAAATACTATACTTCCAATTTTCTAATTAGTCAGCTCCAAAAACAAACAAACAGCATAAATACAGCAAAATAGATTAGATTATTTAGCACTCTGCTATTTTAACATGTCAGAGCAGTGCTACTAGCGCAGATGCAAGAAGCTTTAAAAACCTGGTATTTTTAACCAGGCAGTCTCTGTTTAATGGCTGAACAAGGAGAGGGAGAGGACTGACTGTACTGTAATTATATTGCATCAATCAACAGTATCCACCAAATTGTAACGTGACTTGGCCTGCTGCACAAGAGTGATTCAGCTGGAAACATTTTCTAGGCACCTGTGGGACAGATCTATAACAAGAGTGATGGAAACCACAAATTTAACAAGTTTTATTTAGTGCTATCATATTGCACTGTACCAGAAAGCACGAGTGCTTTGAAAAGATGACTTTACCAGGTAAGCACATTGTCAAAACTTGTTTCAATAGTATATTTGTTTTTAATAACACACTAGTCTATAATAACCTACAATAGTTACTCAAACTGACTTTATAGATAAAGTGTAAGCTCCAATATAATTCAATTAAATATCAATCTAGCAATTTTTATGCAAATTACTTTATTCTATCTTGCACATTCCTTTATCTCTGGGGATCATCCTCAATTTCCTTTTCTGTAGCTTTTCCAGCGCTACAGTGCATTTTGGTAATAGCAGCACTGAAGCCGAAGACAATATTTCAACTATTAAGCCTACCAGAAAATTATAGTTAGATTTATATCTGTTTTAGTTATACAACTTTGCTTTCCAATGATTTTTTTTAAAGTACTTTTCAATGAAGACCAGAAAGTTCTGAGAGGACACTGGTTTTGGTCTATTCTCACCTTCAGACTAGTTTTTTGAGTATATGAATAGCCTTTGTACGAGCACGTTCATTAGAGAGAAGGTTCTTAGCACATCCTAGATTGCCAGACCCTTACCATTTTAAGAACCACTTCCTTATAACTTTGCCAAACATTAAGTGCTTGGGCTGAAATTTTCCATGCAGTGTCTGTGCCTCAAGCTGAGATGTGTTGGAAAATTTCAGCTAAAAAAAAAAAATTACTGTTTCCAAGAATGAGGATAGGGGAAAAACATTGTTTCACTCATGGAAAGCAAAAAAAAAAAAAAGAAAATAAGTGAGACATTTTCACTGCAAAGCTCATTTGCTCTCATGCGCTGCCCTAACATTGGCAAGAAAGAATAATTTTGTTAGGAATTACTTTTTTCTTAGTTTCTTCATGAAAATAAACTCAGTGTGGGCTAGGGAATCCTGCTGTGGCAGGGAGGTTGGACTAGATGATCTTTCAAGGTCCCTTCCAACTCCTAATATTCTGTGATTCTGTGACACTTATAAGCCTTTGAAAAATTGTGCCCTATGTGAATTTTACTGCAACATGGGCTTGGAAAGAACTGCCTAACGGACTGAAATCAGTCCCATGCAGTCATGACAAATGTACAGTAGACATTCAGGTCCAAGAGCTCCACAGATAATCTTGGCATGTGCTCCTGCAAACCCTTGGCCCCGAAACACTGTTATAATACTCTATTGCAACACACTGAAAATATGAAGCATGACTTTCAAGTCATTATGCCAGTTTGGTACAGGAAGAAAGCAGTATAAGCTGGAGGAAAAGGTAGGAGAGAATTGCTAGTATGGTCACTGGATAAAATTTCAAGGTGACCTAAGGACCAGACTGCTGGGCAAACCACAGGCTACAGGGGATGGCAAGGATCCATTGCAGTTTGACGTGTGGAGAAGATTCCTCTTGACTCTAAGTCTGGACTTCAGTTCCAGCAGCAGCCATCACTGGCAAGTACATCCATGCTAACAAGATTTTAATCTCTGGTCTTGGCATTACTGGGGCATATTTGTGAACAGAAAACATGGTATCTGTCTCTCCAGTGGTTTTAGTGACCTGCTGCTGCTGACAAAAACAAAGAAGGTGATTAATTCAGAAGAGCAAGACCTAGCTCTGCAGCAGCAGCTGCGGTGCCTACAGACAATGGGAGTCATTGGGATTGGACAATGGGAAGAGAAACATGGAGTGGACTGATACTGGTTGAGTCTGTAGGGGCAAGGGCAAACTGCAGTGCTCAACAACCCACATATGCTGCACACGTGGCATTTCGAACTTTGATATCCAAATGATTTCAAGAGTCAAGTCTGTCCACCACCAGCCTTTCAAATACACAAGCCATCACTTTTCTGCAACCACAAAATAGCAGTTTTTTAAAAGTATGACTTCCCTGGGATATTCAGCTTCATAAACCATGACAAAAAAGACAGGCAGGATCCCCAGAATCATGATTGGCACCGAAGTTCTTACAGGGGTTGGTTATAAAGAATGAACAAAATTCCAGTTTATCTGAACTTCCTTTTTGAATTGTGTAACTTACAATTGCTTTCTATTTTGGTATTCTTAGCAGATTTTGCCCCCAAGTTACACACAGCCCTGGCACAGACATTATGCTTTTTAGTACCTCTTGTGGTTAACAACCTCTAGTTTCTTCACAGGGACAACATAGAGACACAATCACTCCAACTAAGTCCAGAACATGACTGTTATTTTACAAAGGCAGCTGATGCAAATGAAGTTTTTTTTGTCAGAATGTCATAAATGTCTAGCTGCATCAGCCCTATATTTGAGTTGCAAGAAGGAAATGAACTAGTCGCAGACCTGGTGAAGACTGAGAAAACTTCTACATAGTAATCATTGCTCATTTCTGTACCAGCTCAGGTATTACAGTAAATGCTGAAGTTCAGGGGGTTCAGGGTGGGTTTCTACCCAAGTTCATAAAAACTTTTTGCATGTAAGAATTCTGGAAGCATTGCTGGTCAAAATGAAAAATCATAATGAACCCATTCTTTTTTTTTTCTCCTCATATGCATCCTACAGCTATGCCACATGCATTTAAAGAGAGATACAATTACAGCATGAATCGCATCAGCCACATGCTTGTTTTCTCCTGATTCAAAGCTTCACAGCACTGCTCCGAGTGACTGCCCATCATGAACACTTGTGGTGCAAGGGCAAAGTGCTCCTCTGCTAGATTCACAGCTGGTTTATTCTACCACAAATAGGTAAGAAATGAGCACCCTGCTGAGCCATTAAAGACAGTGTACCACATACGGGTGCTTATTCACATTCAACTTCAGATACCATTAGGACAGCTGGGATGTTATCCCTGCATGCTTTAACATCACCTACAAGAATTCAGAAACTGAAGATGTCTGGTATGTTGTGGTAATGAAGTTGTGAAAAGAGAGGGAGAGCTTGTAGGCCTTGAGTTCAGGGCAGAGCCATAGTTTGTTTGCTGTGCAGAAGTGCTAGAAATTAGAGGATAAAGAACTACATCTGCTTCTGCTGTAAAGGTCCTGGACCATGGAAATAAACTTTTTCACAGCTGAAGTAACTGAGTATTGCAGCTTAGGCATATAAAGTGCAATAATAAAACTTGGAATTCTTGAAGCTCAGGAATCTTGACTGCAGACTGAAATTAGTGAATGCTTTTAGCCTCAGATAAGTCCTATGATAGACAAGAAAGTTGTTTGGCAGATGAAGCAGTTTCAAAAAGACCATGGAAGAGTGATTTTGTTGTAGAGGAGGGATGCCCTTTATTACCTCTGGCTGCCATCCTCTGTTGTTCCTGAGTTGTGTCAGTATGTGTATTTGTATTTATATGAAACTTATGGATCATGTGGGAAGACACATTGCAAATTATCTTCTCAGAATAATATCATATGTCACAAGAAAGCCTGAAATAATAAATTGAAGAAAGAGAAGCCATTTTCCTACATCAGCCACAAAATGCTGCTTTAGAAACAGTATTTTGTTCTCCCTTCCCACAAAGGCTATCTTGCATAAAAAGGAAAGAGTGCAAGCTTGTTATTTTGTGGCAGCTGTGGTAGCATTTACATATATTGGAGCATCTTTAAAAGTGATCCTGATACTACTCTGAATTATTGGATAGATAAATCTTTTCATCTGGAAGACCCAAAAGGACTGCCTGGAGTCATACTGGTAACTGCACTTCTGATTCATCCATCAGGAGTAGAATCAGAATTTTTAATTGAAATAATACAATTCTCAGTCACTTCAATATTGATGCTTTAAGGAAAAAGCATAAGCTAGGCACAGCAGCAGGCTCAACAATATTCTGAAGCGGCTTTCTTGTTCAACTGGCTCAAGATGTACAACCAAATGTTTTTATGAAACAACCTGAGAAGAAAATGTTAAGAGTTCATAAAAAGGTAGTCCCTCCATACATTAAGTTAAAGGTGAACAAACTAGGAGATCTGAATAGGCATCAGTTCAACATTAAATTACACCACTGTTACCAAAGCCATTCCCCTATTAATATGTATAGCTCATTCTCATCACTGATCTACATTATGCTACCATATATCAGTATGATCTGTACATTTAAATTCCTAATCTGATTTTACTTTGCGTCAAGGTGATCTGTTTAGGATGAAAATGACAATAAACTTCAGACTTTGCTTTTTCTCCCTTCCAAGTCCACTTTCTTTTGGATCCTATTTTGCTCTTTTCTTGCCTTTACTAGAAACCTGAAAACTCTAAGAGGGCTTCATTCACAAAAGGAACAGTTGTAGGATGAGGACCTTCATGTGATTTGTGAACCTGCTACCAGCTGCAGTCTGCGCTGAAACCAGAGAACATTTGAAGAGAAATCAAATCAGAGAGCTGTATAGGAACTACAAATATTTTTCTCCTAGAGGCAACAAATGTCTTAATTTTATTTCTTTCTTGCTTCTCTCCTCTCCTCTCATAAGTGCATGAAAATTCTACCCACTTTGAGCATCACATAGTCTTTTGGTTTGTGTATGGACAATTTGAAACACATTTTTGACTTAAAGTGCCCTAAAACTAGAGGACTCAGTGCCATTGAACAATCTGTCCTAACTTAGGTCTCTTTCATCCAAAGGCTTTATAGTTATTGACCTGTGTAAAAGTTAGCAAATACCTAACTCTAGGATGAATATGTTTATAAAGAATATTTTAGTAATATAGGTGCTTGTATAAATGCAAGAAAAAGAAAATAGTGGGATTCTAAGTTAAAAAAATGAGGGGCTTTATGGTCAAGGAATTTAAAAAAAGAAATTAAGTCATTCAACACAGTGGTGATTTATCAATGCAGGAGAGTTTCCTCTTGTGGGATACCCTGAACCACCTGGTAGAGGTTCCTTTTCCACAAAGAAAAGGTCATATGCAGTCATCATGCCTGAGTTAACTTGGAGGTTAATATCTCCTGAATTTCTCAAGTAAGAGCTTGATGTCTCAAAGTCAAGTTGCACAATTCTTTGCATTTGTTTAGAAATTAAGAAGGAAACCAGGTGCAACAACAGTGCATGTAAGTTTTGTTCAATATTTAAGGAACCTTAGCACGGTTGAGTCTAATAGGGAAAGAAAGCTTAAGTATGCTAAAACTCTATAAACTCTCAAGTCCTCTTAGGAGTTTAGAATAGCCCACCCATGCTAGAATACTGCAAGAGCTTAAAGAAATTTTAATTGGTTAATAAGCCATAAGTTCTTAACTGATTTTAAAAGAATTAAGTCCTATAATCCCACATGCTTGATTCTTTTATCCGGTCAAAACAATCAATAAGGTCAAAATTGTACACCTCTGAAGTTCGGTATCATTTTCCTTTGTATCACTGGGTCAAAGTCTGCAATCCATGCTCAAGCAACTCTTCAGTGGTCTGTGAGCTCAGCCTGCTCTGGATTAATATCTCTTTGCAATTTGAACTAAGAGGTCAGTCCTAAATACTGGTTACTTGAAATGTCACCTGAAACCTACCTCAAGCCTTCTTGAGGTACCCAGTAGGTGAATTTAAGTAGGGTTGAACAAAAAAGTGCAATCAAGCACTGAGCTGCCTCCCAGTCTCTTCATTCCCAAACCAGTGCCTAACCTAGTGGCATGTCCTGTGATCCAGGAAGATTATAAAGATATATCAGTTGTATGGTTGAAATCTGTGTACAAATAAAACTGAATTATCTTTTGAGAGAACACAAGCAATTACAGTACTTCCAATTAAACACCAGAGAGTGGCTGCTGCTAGAAACCCGCTATGCATTTGTTTTGTAGTTGCACTCAGTAGGCCTCATTTAGGTCATTACTGTTGCCTGTGTTCAGTAACAAGAGACAAATAAAGAGCTTCTTTCTTTTCAGAAAGGTCACTGGTTGTGTTTCTACCTTTGATACAAAAAAATTGTACTGTGAATTCTTAATTTATTTCATTATTTTGACAGCTTTCATATGTCCCCACAGCTATTTATAAAATAAAGGTTAGGGTTTTTTCCATGGCATGGTGACTTTTCCCAGCTATTTCTTAGTTATCTGGTGCCACCAAGAAAATAATTAAAGAATAGATATCTAATGAATTTGAATGCACACTTACATTCTGATGAAGTCCATAGGTCTTAGGCACACAGTTGAGTACTTGGCTATGTGTCTAAATCAAAGAAAATCCACAATAAAAAAAAAAAGAATACAAGCTTTAAACTTAAATATATTCACGACACATTTTCAGAAGTAACCTCTGCAAAGATGCATGTTTTTCCGGCAATATTGTCTTTACTTAATGGTTGTAAATGATTCTGAAATTACCTGCTTGTGACACTACAGAACCACCGACATGCCTTCTTCTCTACCCCATTCTTCATATGTGTGTAACAGGAGTGTCAGTTTTCTGACAGACAAACACAGTTAATAATGTTTGCAATACTTTTCTAGCAACAGGTATGTTTTATAGATTCGGTAACATCAGAACAATGGTAGCCTATTGTAGTTGTTTCTTTAATAAAAGTCTGCTGGAAAAAAACTTCTATTTGTGCAATTTGCAACAGCAAAAGGAAAATGGAGCTAATTCTAAAACCCTGTGCTGGTGTTAAAATAAATAAGCAGCACTGCCCCTATTCGAACTGTTACAACAAATGCCTTACAGCAGTACAGTGCAGTACTCATTTTACTTTCTGTCACCAGCTAGCCAAGAGACTTGCCTTAAGATGGTCAACATGCAGACAAATATGGTTGAAAAACCAAAAAAGGAATGATCTTTATAAGCAGCGTTTTCTGAGCTCTAATCCACATCTCTGCCTCAACCTGTTGTCGGTCTGCACACCTTGCCTTTCTTCTGTGGCTTACAGCTGAGAGGCAAGGTAGAGCATAGTCCTCTATGACCCTCAGAAAGCTGGTTTGTTCCTGCATCAGGTAATCAGATCTGCAACAGTATCAGAAACTTTAAACTGTGGACAACCTGCCTCTTGTTTCTTCTAGGTAATGCATTCCATGTCCCTTAAAGGTCAATGCTCCTGCATACCTGCCAGGGTCCTGCTTGCTACCTTTTGAAGGCAAGTTGCCTGAAGCTGCTAGCATATATCTTTTTATGCTCTGTTTGGGGAGATAGTCCTCAGGCTCGGTGGAGGCCAACCTAGAAGGACCAAACAGAGCTGTCCTCCTTTGGTGAGAATTTATATTTCTGGACCTTTACCCTGATGAGTTTGTGCCCTACCTGTGGTGCAATGTGGGCTCTCCAGCAGCACCTGGAAGATCAGCATTGTGGCCATGGATTTAAGGGTCCCTATTGCTGGAGGAGGAAGAGAGGGCTGGGATCTCAAATAGCCTATAAACCAAAGTGGCCATTAAGGATCTGTGTTAATTAAAGATCAGATATGCTATGAATTCCTGATAGGTGGCTGTTATACATTATTTATTCTTCCTGCTCTGTAAGTGCTGTGAATAGCATGACCAAACAGTTAATTCATATAACAGTGCTTATATAATCTGCTTTACAAATACAGCCAGGCAGAGACAATATCATTCCCAGAGCTAATTTCAGGAATGATGTCAGCTAGCTCTATTTATACATTACCCAACAAACTATTTTCTGAAATTACAGCAACAAGCAATGAGAGATATGACACATGCAAGCCTGTGAGATGGACAGACCTGCTTAGTAGGTCCACAACTCAAACTGATGAAACAGGTTTGGATTGCCTTGCTGAAGTTGCATCTTTAACTTGTTTTTCATTATCAATAACATTTGGAGCTATTACATGAACCATAATGCAGGTGATTATGGAACAGAGTTGCTGGGTTTGGTTCCCTGAATAAGGCTCATTTAATTATCAATATTGAAGGAGTTGGAATAAGGAAAAACTGTGTCTGGAAAGGAAGGAAATGCACATATGAGGACTTCAGGTATATCACATCACACTGATTTTAACCTAAAGAAGAATTTCATATAAGGAAAATTCAAACCCCAGTAATTAAGCCACAGTAACACCTCTGTTTAGCTAAACGAGCAATTTTCACTTCTAGAAGTCCAAGATCATTCAGCTGATCTTACACAGATGTATATGTGTATAGCCTTAACTTCTCCATCAGTTTCTGGTTTGAGCAGGGAGATGGAGACATATGGGAGCATCACCTCCAGTCAGGACTGCAATAAGCTAAAAAAATTATCCTTTTTTATGAGTGAGGTTGGCATGAATATGGTGAGTTGTCAGACCTCTATAGTCTTTTCAAACTGCACCAGAGGTGAGGAAAACAATCTGCTTAAGACAATATCCCAAACAAAGTCTTTGTGGTGACATAGGGGTTAATTACAAACAACAGAGGCTCATTATACATTCCAGAATGTTGTTCTCTCACACAAAAGGCTCTCTCACTTGTTAAATGCCTAGCCTAGACTACCAGAAATTGCATTACATTTGCTGCCCCTCCCCTTACTCCTGGACTTTCTTACCCTGGCCTTTTTTTTTCCCCCCTTCCTCCCATCTCTATTGAAAGATAGTAATTAAACACTAAAGCCTCTCAGTTTCTGCAGCACTGCAGGGGAACTCCTCCCTGTAATAAGCTCCAATTACTGGCTGCGACTGCAGCTGATGAAGGATTATCCTCTCACTCAGCTACGGCAAGCTCTAGAGTATAATCTTCAATTAGTTCAATTCATGTAGCACACTGGCAGGCAGGCCACTACATTTCCCACGACTTACACAAACAGCCTTTCTTTGACACCCCCCAACTCTGCACAGATGGTCCCAGGACTGTCTGTTGCAAAGTTCAGTGCATCTGGCCCCTAAACCCACCTAATGCAGGCAGCAGAACAAAGGCTGGGACTCAAGTGCTCTACAGTACCTAGTTGTTTCAGTAACAGCAGGCTTTTTTTTTTTAAATAAAAGAAAGAAATTATTCAAGGAGTCAGAAAACAGGTGGGTAAACAAAAAACAACCAACAAATCTTCTGGACTGGCACAATAAATCGCTTCTAGTCATTTTCAGTTGTGCTTAAGTTTCTAAAAAGCCAATCTTATCCTAATTTAAGTTATATGGCTGCAACAGGCAAAAATTTAAGGAGGGCAAAGTTAAAACTACAAGTCTCATTTTAGCTCTTTCCCTCTGTGCTTAGGTACTGCTCCAAGAAAGCTGATTATTCTTTTTTCCCCCAGCACGTCTGTTCAGCACTTGGAACAAAGGCTGTTGTGAATCCAGATTTACTCTGGGATCCGACGACTTCTGCATCCTGACAGTTTAGGTGGTCTGTGCACCAACTTTAATTGCTGACTCTCAAAAGAAACTGTGTTACTTATTTAAAGAAAACACTTAACAGCAGGTAAAGTTTAATTAGTTGCTGATGTGCCTTTATGTTTTGATGCCAGAAGATTTTGCTGTATAACAACTAAAACCCATAATTAGACTAAAACAGATTCGTTTCACTGACATCATTCTCCCACTGCTTTCACTTCAGAGAAGCTGCCAGGTCTGTAAGGAAGGCTGTACCTAAAGGCACACTGCTCCTCACACCGGCTTTTATGGTCCAGCATTTACACCTGTCAGATGCAATTTCCACTGCTGCCTCCATGTGGCTGCCTAAGCAGAAAGAAGGGATTCTTTTCTAAGGTGGGGGTTTGTCTTTACCTGCAAAAAAAGTTGTGAAACCTTGCAGGATGAATTACAGCAAATAGCCAGCCATATTGTAAAAAAAACAATGATACTGCTTTCCCATAGAGACTGGATGCAGAGGTTTCCATTTCCAAGCCTAGAGGTCAAAGAAATTTAGCAATATAAAGACAATCCTTAAAAAAATCCACCCTACCCATAGCAACAAATGTCAAGTGTGCATTTTTTTAGATGATTCCTTATCTCAGGGCCTCTATTCCCAGGATGCTAGGCAGCAGCATCCTACTCCATATGTCATCCCACAGAGCAGAGAAGCAGGATATCCCTGCTCAGCCTTAAGGTATATGTGCTCTAATACCACCAGGGAAAGCACTTATGTCTGAAAGTGTATCTGGGTTTTGTTTGTTTTCCTAACTATGTTAACTGGGATTTAAACAGATACTATTTTAATCCATGAAGCTTGCTTCAGTCACATCCTTATGCTGTCATTTATATGATCTTGATGAGGATACCATCACATACACTTCAATCCTAAAACCACTAAATCAGACTAAATCCCCATATTTGTTTTAGCTGGGCTGTTTACTTCAGACAGTATGACAAAAGCCAAGTGTAGGTCCCTGCTTGCAAAATGTCGAATACCTCATGCAACTAAATGCTCTCTAGACACGAGCCTGAGGGCTATCTCCCCAAACAGAGCATAAAAAGATATATGCTATATTCTACACTCTTTCACCGCACTTACTCTTCAAATTATGCAGTGCTGTAGGTGTTTGCACAGAGAATAAAAAAATATCAGCCATTGCCTTAAGGAACATTTAGTTGATAATAGTGTTTTTCAGGATAGGAGTTACATTTGCAGTTATTCAGACTTTCAGACTTCAAGTACCCTATAATAGTAAACACACCAACTTCTAGACAGAGGCAGAATACTAATGAAGAGGATCTGGAAGAGAATAATCCTGTTACCTGTAGACCCAGGAGCTGAAGGAATCCAAGTTACAGCTTTCTAGTATCTGGGGGGGAATCAAGACATCTTGCCATCATGAAAACAAGCAAACAAAAAATCCATTCCATAAAATTAACTTTCCTTTCTGCTAGGAACTTCAAGAAAAAAAATAGCACAGCAAACAATGGACAACCCTCACTTGTCATGTGGATGGTTTTCAAGTGAGAGGCCTTGCATGCATGCTCACATCCTACATCTGGATACTCAGTTTTATTAAAATTAGAAGACTAATAGGACCAAATCCTACAGTTGGGTACAACATGTCAGGTTTAAAACTGGACTTGAGTCCCAGTTGAAGAGCATGGAAAATTTCTCTTCTAACTCAGCTGACTAACAGTGAACTGAACCTGTGATCACATCAAGCTCACAAACCTTGGATCTAACCAGCTGAATTCCTGCCTTAAGTACCTGAGCAGTTGAATTTTAAAGGTAAAACTTACCTGATGAAGCAAAGATGCATCTGGGAGAAAAGCAGTTTGTGTCTGAGCTTTCCTGACTTCAGTTATCCTCTTTTGCCTTCTCTTTCCATAATTTCTTTCACATTGAACAACCCGTTTGTCTCACTACCTAGCCAGCTAACATACAGCACAAAATGGGCCCATGCTCTCCTTCATTCACTGGGCATTTTAGTCTCAGAAAATCAGAGAATTACAAATATGAAAAGTTTCATCCAAGAATGCTGTGACCTCAATTTTGAGGAAATAGTAAGCAATCTAGTGACCATCAGTGGGAAGAGTCAAGTGAGCACTAATCACTGATCCGTGTCAGCTACAGCCAGGGGCAGGCAGCAGGTCACAACCACCACGAAATGCAGGTATTGCTTTTACTGCATAACAAAAGGGGCCACAGGTATTATGTCTCCGTTCTCCATTCGGTTGGGAAAAGCAAGTGAATAAGGAAGGCAAAAATTATCAGGCCTGTAAGGTTTTTTAAAAAAAGTAAACTACTGAACATAGAAACAGACTGTATAGAGTTCACAAAGCATTGAGGGAAGTATCACAGAATGTGTCAAGTAGGAAGGGAACCTGCCTGTGTGCTAAGTGGCATTGGGAACGAACAGAAGCAACTGGAGGTCTGTGTGCCATTGCAGGGCCACAGTCTCATTGGGATCACAGAGATGTGGTGGGGTAGCTCAGACAGGAGTGTGCCAATGGCTGGATACAGGCTCTTTAGGAAGGACAGGCTGGGAAAATGAGGTGGGGGGGTGCTGCTCATTGTGTGTGAAAACAGCAGTTACTCTTGGAGCTCTGCTTGGGACAGACAGCGAGTCAGCTGAGAGCTTAGGAGGGGTCCAGATCAGAGGGCAAACAAATACAGGAGATGATGTGGTGGGTGTTTGCTATGGTCTGCCTGATCCAGCAGCTGCCATTTTCAGACTACTGGAAGAAGGAGCCTCACATTCACATGCCCTTATCCTTATGAGAGGCTTGAACCTCCACAATGTCTACTGAAAGGCAACACAGCAGGACACCACAAAGTTTCTGGAGGGCATCGACAACAGCTCTGTGATACAGCGCTCTGCTGGACCTGATGCTTACAACCAAAGAACATCAGGTCAGGAAAGAAAGTTTGGGGGCAGTGAACAGTAACACGTGTGTTTAAAACACAAACCAGAAAACCAACAACTTTCAGGGATACAATCACCTGCTTAAAGTTAGGTGCATGCTTAAAAGCTTTCCTGGATCAGGGCCATTATTGGCCATTAATAGATACCCTGGGGAAAAAAAGCCATGCCAAATAGCTTATAGAGCATCTAAAAAGCAAAGAGTCTTGAACACTGCACGTACATTGTTGTGATCTGACTTGATGAAGCATACATAATTATAGTGTTTGCTTTAAACAATGTGCTGTGTTCGATGTAAACACTATAAATAGAAGGCAAGCTGAACAAAGAATTATGTCATACCTTTTAATTGAGAGCAGCAGGATTTAAGTTTAAAATCTCTTTGGATAACACCAGTCATGCCCCTTTATAAACTGCTGAGTCGTTAAAGGACAGCTTTCTCTCTAGCCCCCTAGGAAATACACATAAAGAATGATGTGTTATTACTGAAAATATTGGTAAGACATTAACAAAGTTTGCAGCCAGCGTTAACTGCAGGATAACAGAGGCTTCATTCATCAGGATGTGCACGTAATTTATTCCGTGTAAACACTCTTATCACAAATATCAAACATGCTGTGGATAATAAATGACAGGGCAGGAATAAAACAAAAAGAGCTTTGTTTCAGAAGACAAAGGCAAGATGACCCTTTGATTTATTTATTTTTCTAAAGGAAGGAAATGCTCATTTAGTAGATTAAAAACTAAATAAGGAAGTTGAGTGACAAAAATCTTGATGAAGATGGTACTTATAACTGTATGGAAAGATAAGAAGTGATTATAACAGAAAACGTGAACACTCCAATAAAACACAAGTATGATCAAAGCTGCGAAAAAAGCAATTAAGCTGTTTTGACACTGCACTGGTGTGTTGAATGTGTGTGTGGATTTGAGGCATTTAAACTATGTTCACGGACAATTCTGTTTAGAGAGCACCCAGTAACAACTCTCTCATTTTGCCATATAAAGCAAGATGGAAAGTATTTAAGGAATAGTGTCACTGGATTAGTCAGATTTTGCTACTCTCTTGGAATACATGTGTTTTATATTTCTGTAGGAGTGACACCTTAAAGTTACTGAATAGTTGGAAGATTTATTGTAACACAGGGTGGAAAAGGAGCTCCAGAGCTCATGCAAATTTCCTTTTGGACAAGATTCTTTATGTAAATAACTGAGCTATCCAATATGCAAGTTTATCAAGATAACTGGAACTTCCTTCTTTCCAGGCTACAGGGGGAAAAACCTGTAAAGTTTGTTTAGTATCTAAATCTAAGACAAGAATTGGATCTAGAAGGATTTTTAAATTCCAATATAATTGAATAAAATAATTTAATTCAGATTATCGTCAGATTCAATTGCCTTAGACATTGGTTGGAGATGTAATTTTAAGAACTAAGGTGGTAAAGAAGACACTAGTTTAGTTGTTACTGCATTTTTAGTGCAAGATATTAACTGCAGGAATTAAAGGGAGCTTTTGCAATGATTTCAATGAAATCCAGGTTTCATGCCTATTATGTGTACTCTCAAATGCTTTTGCCTTTTTTTTTAGAAGTTACTGTATGAGATCTTTGACAGGAAATACGAAAAAAGGTAGCAAAGAAGGTCAAGACATGAGTTTTCCAGCATTTTTGTTGTGTACAAATACAAAGCAGGGCTTAAATATTAAACAGGGCTTCGCCTATAGACATTTCTAGGGAAACTTTGGGCAAAACATGATATCCTGTAACCTCGTAAAGGCATCTCTACTCAGCTGAGATCCATTATACTGAACAGAAATACCTCTGTCACCCTAACAAGCAAGTAGAGGTTGCACTACAGAGGCAAGGCTTGAATACAGGATTCCTACATACACTATCCTGGAGAGCTAGCGATTTGAAAGACAGGAACATGACAGAAGTTCCCCCTCAAGAAAAACCACCAAGGCATCAGCCAATAAAATCCAATGGCCCCTATTCTTGTTTGCTTGTTGCTTTTGACAGAGTGAAAAAGCAATGCAAAAAAAGATTTCTTTCTGCAAATCAAAGAGGAAAAAGGCCAGGAGAAGGCTCATATCTTGCCTTTTCATTGACAGCAGTGCTGACTGCCTCCTTCTCATTGTTCCTTTGCACTTAGGAGTGGAAAAAGGCAAATAGATAAGTATCTCTTACATTGGTTTGACCTGATGCCATGCTAAAAATAGACTGTGAAATGGAGCTGTATAGAAGTGGGTAACCTTGTTTTAAGACTGTAGTTCTGAACAAGGGCTTAAGGACAATGAACTCTGAAAAGTGAAGATGACTACATCTAGTACATCCAAATTAGTTAAGCACATGCTGACAAACCTAAATCAAAAGCTTCATGATTCCAGTTAGAGACAGCTGTTAAGAGTGGTAACTAGAGCGCACTAAAGACAAGAGAGAAAGGTAGAAAAAAACTAGCCACAGGGAGCCACTGATACAGAAGATTTTCTGTTCCATGCAGCCTCCTATAGACACCTAAAACACCCCATAAGCCTCAGAAACAAAGAGTTGCAGATATAAATGTGGATTTGACAATTCAGAAGGAAATTACTGAACAAGCCTTAGAGAAAGCTATCAGGCTCTCCGACCTAGCGAAGCCCAAAACACTACATAGCATAAATGAGAGCAGAAGAACAGGCCAAGTACAGCTTGGGTTTGGGTGTCACGTACAGAACAAGTCACAGCATCACCCCAGTTAGTGTGAGATTTGCTCAATTCTGTACAATTTCTTAGTGAGGCATGGAGGAAGTTGCCTCCCAGAGGGGTCTTACTTCCAAATGAACAAATTACAGCCATTCTTGCTTTGAGAAGTTTACACTCTCTCACCCCGTGCAAAACATGTACCGCACAACATAGCGTGCAACTGAGTGTTGCAAAGAGGCTTTACAAAGAAAACTTCAAGATAATCTCTGTGGTGCATGGCCCTTCACACAGCTGGCTGCCATAACCTGGCACTTCACCCTTGCAGGGTAGAGCTGAGTATTGCCTTTAGCTACCCTCATCCCTTGACTAGAGAGGGCAGCTGCCCAGTTTACTTTTGCCTTCTGCTCTCCTCCCCTCAGTCATTCGGCCCCTGACAGCTCCTCTTCTGTTTCCTACACTTCACATTTTCCTTTTGTGCCTTATTGTCTTCTGCCTGCTTCTTTCCTTTCTGCATCCTCCAGCATGTTGGTGAATATACATCCCTCTCCTCCAACAGCATTTCCAAATTTCTTGTAACATGCTGGTTAACTTCTTAAAGCACTACTTCTGCTTACTGCTCCTGCCAGTAGCCTAATAACTTCACATCCACACCACCCTGCCTGGCCCCCTGTCACAAGTGGCATGCTGCCTCATTTCTCTACAATTCACCTGCATTCATTTAGGAACAAGTCTTGCCAACCCTAGCTATTGAGCAGTCTTCATAGTAGATTGAGCTAGAGATTTTCCAGAAAACAAAGCCACTGTAGAATAATATTTTCTAATTTTCTTCAGCTTTTGTCTTGGACTTCTCAAACTTTCTCCAAGACACATAAGCATTATAATGCTTTTACTTTTTAATTAAAAATGTAATTAACTCTTTTCAGTGCCATAAATGGCATTGCCAATACTAATACGAACAAAATCCGAAAATGTTACAACTCCATAACCTTTCAGGAGTAGAAATTATTCTGCTGGGACAGTGTCTGAGTCCTGCCAAGTGTCAACAACACCACATGCTAGCAACCACAATGGTGTCACTTGGCACCGGTTTCTTGTAACACGCTTTAACTTGTAGTTAAGTTGTGTCTCAAAGTTTAAAGGAACAATCCTGTGACTGTGACTTCAACCATGTTCATGATAAGAGTAGTGAGCATTTTGGGTTATGCCAGTTCAAAAAAACAAAAGTAGCAAGTTAGTCTCAAGAAGTGATTAGTGGCAAGAAATGGGGAAAACAGCTCAGGTGGGAATGCATGATATTTTTGGTCATCATCTTTGCTACATGACTCAAATTATTATTCTGGCACAAATCATGCACAACCAAAAATTAACCTACCAGGACATAGACTAATTCCTCCAAAGTGTGTTTACACTGCTTCCATGTCTATTGCAAAGCAAATATAAGACCTTAAGCTAAAATGTTTTAAACACAAACTAGTTATAAATAAATCAATGAATAAAGGCACAGCTAAATTCTGATCTCTCATGTCAGGTAATTTAATACTTTTGAGACTTGTAGCAGTTGCATTTGAAGATACTCACAACAAGAATCAAATCTATGTTTCAATGCCAAACACTGGCAACATGCTGAGAAAAATGTAATTACATTTACTAGGTGATAATCCCTTTGGATGCTGTATCTATGGTGATATCTTTTTTTTAATAAAACAGTGACAAGGGAAGAAGCCTATTGTCTGAAAGGGAAGCTTATAGGCAAATGAAATGCACTGCCCCAAATTCCACCCTCGCATCCCTTTCTCTGGTGGCTCTTGAAGGAATAATCACACCTGAAGTGGAAGGGATTGCTGCGTGGGATCAGCCATGAATCACTGCTAACCAAGGTTCTGGTTCATTTTTAAAGTCGACAGTAAAACTTCCCTGTGTCACTGAGAGCAGATCCAGGATCCTTAAGTTCACAGGAAAGAGAAATGAAAGTAAAGAACAGGTAGATAGCACTCTTTGCTACTCGTGTGTTTTGGGCTTGAAAGAAGTGAGAAGGGGCAGCATTAAAAGTGAACTAGAGATTCAGACTGGAAGAGATACGTAAAAAGTTCCACTCATACAACAGGATGGATCTGCTACTGCCAGAAGCAAGCATAGATCAAAACATGGAGCTGAACGTAGGCAGAAATAAAATTGTTGTTATAGAATCAAGTTTTATTAAGAGTTAGGTCATTCTGCTCCTTTTTGCAGCAGATAAAAATAGGAGAAAAATGCCAGTACTGCAGGTGTTTCACCAGTACTCAGTTATTCCAGCACATGAATAACTGATGTATTTGCCAAGAAATCATTGAAACTTCAGAGCTGTCTTTGGCAAATAGCACAAAAGACATAGAAAGATAATTGCAGAAAGAATAAATTTAATGTTCATGACAATTTGACACATAGCTGCAAGTTTGAGAGGGAAGAAATCAAAGTACACCGAGCTGTGTTTGGTGGCATCAGAGAAAGGGGGTGAAATACGGAGTGCTGTGTCATCTCTAGGGGGTAGCAAAAAGCATTTTGGATTCAGACTAGGAGCTCTTGAGGTAGATAGAACCTAGTCATCTGGTTAATTTAATTGACCACAAGTTCACTATGAACTGCTGGTATGATGCAGCTATGGATAGATATGTTTGGAATAATTATTGAATTACAACATTTACAACAAAAGCACTCATGACACTCCATGCAGAATGTGTGTGTTGTGCTGGTCATATGAAGACAAAAATAGAAAAAACTTGTTAGCAGAGGAATAGAAAGTAGACTGGAAAACCGCTTGACTTGCTTAGTCCAGGATTAAATAAGACTCAATAGGGAGTCTAACAAACTATAATTGCTCAAGATCAATAATAGGTGAGGAAAAGGATCATTTAAATGAAAAATGTCAGCCCAGTACAAAGTGATGTAAAATAGGAATAAAATGAGGCTCTAAATTAGAAAAAGATTCTGGATCTTTCAACCTCTTGAGACAAGAGCCACCAAGAGTAAAACTCTGGTTTGTTTACAAATTTGGGTAGAGAACTGAGTTTATGTAGTTCGGATGAAAGACTGCAATAAGGTAACTAAAAATCTGAAAACCACAAGTGATGGTTTATCTGATGGCTGAACATACAAGGTAAATTCAGACAGCAAAACATTTTTACTGGAGTTTAAAAATGTTGTTTTGGAGTCAGGCTGAAATTCTTTGTAGTTTTAGTTTCATAACACTGCCCAGCTGGAATTTCCGTTTCAAGTTATTATAATACAAAACTTCACAGTGGTATTTTAACTGTTCATTTTAGAAGGTTTTCACCCACAGAAGTTTACTTTGAATACCAGATATACTGTAAACACACCAAACATCTGGTAATTAAGTATAGTGTACAGTAATCTCTATAAAGCCTGTATCTGTGATGAAATCTTTTTAATAAAGAGTTGATAATGGAATGAAGCTATTAAAAGAATTACAGCACACATGGTGAAGCACAGTGACTATTAATTCTGTAGCATGAATAAAAGCTTTTAACTGTCCATTTTACCAAGAAACATTCAGATGGAACCATTCTAAAATGTGTGTCAGCATAGAAATATCCCCTTTGTGACACAAAAACCCAGACTCCATAATTCTACTAGATCATTTTCATGATTATTCCAAAAGCCAGTGAACTCCATGCAGTTCTCAAACTGTTCATACCCCATAACCTCATAAGTCTTCTCTAATCTGGTTAGGACACCATTCACTTTACAAAATGGGAATGGAGAGTCAGGTCTATTTTACTCCCTGGTATAAGAAACATATCAGCTAAGCATTGGTAGCCCCATCGGTTACCTGTTCACATTACTCTAAAGTTACACAGAGTCAGTTATCATCTGTCCTGCAGCTAGCACTAAGCTGGCTCAAAAGCAAAAAGGCAGCATAGCCTCCAGGTTCTGCTCCCTGTCTACTTTGATACAGATGTGATAAAGTGCTAACGTCTGACTCAGATTCACTTTGTAGTGTGGCTCACAGTCAAAGCTGGTGAAACCCAGGTGAAGTGACTGGTACAACTCATAACAGACCACTGCAATCAGATCACCCAGTAACAACCCAACTCCTTGTGCTCTGAGCCCTATAACTTCCAACTGAACTAGGGCACATCCAGAAAGCCTTTATTCCTTGATGCTTTGCAGTATGGTGTTGTGCTACCAGATGAACTTTTGGCTAAAACAGCAGAGATTAACCTTAGGTTCCTTCCCATACACAGTAATGCTGTCTCGTGACATGTCCAGTTCAGCAGATTCAGCACGCTTCAGGTATGGATGTGAAACGTCTTAAGAAAGTTGTTCACTTTGATCCAAACTAATTGTGTCTATGACAGAGCAGTTTAGACATGTTGGCCGCCAAATGCTGCTTAAACATTAAATCCTATGGATTTACACAAATGATAAACAAGTCTAACTGCAGGTGCTGCCTGCAGAAACTGAAGAGATGAGCCTTCCCAATATAATTCCTTTACTTCAGAGGTAACATCCTGGAGTACCACATTCTAGCTGTTCTAATGTTCCTGAGGTGAGAATAAAGCCTGCACACTGAACTGCTAGCCTATATTAATAAACCCCATTTATTACAGTATTCTTTTACCATGGCAGTTCCATTATGGAAAGTTTTTTTAAATTCAATTTCTTGCAGAATTATTCATGAAAAGTTATTGGGGAATGGAGATCTATGCTTTCTTCCATGCTACCAGTTGTTTATTATGTTACATTGGCCTTCAAATTGACCTGGGTCCCCCAAGTCCTGAAATAATTTAATTTCTCAATGATACAGTCAATAAACAAACCCAACCACCTAAGTATTAAAGCATATTTTAAAAGGACCTCAAGTAGTAGCTTCCTTCTTACAGCAACCACATCTCCCTTCGCATGTCCAAGATGGCAAACTGAGAGCTATAACCACAGAAAACTTAAGTAGTTTTGTGGATAACCACAACACAGGAGGCTCTCCGAATGACATACATTCTGCTGCAATATGGTACTTTGTTTTTTTGCAGACTGCTGTCATACTTTCTACTTCAGTATGTCACTTATCTAGCAAAGCTTTCACAGAGCTCCAGAAGGTATGCGGATGCAGAACTGTCAGTAGTTACTTACTAGCAGTGAACTAAGGAGAATGAGAAAAACACCAAGCATATAGCCTTAAGTGAAAGGCTACTTCAGATACCTTTCATGAAGAGAGGGGCACAAGGTTTGCTATGCAAGAAATTGTGATGCTCTCTGAATCAAAAATGTTTTCTGACGAGATTAAGACTGAGTTAGACCTCAATGTATTGTGAACCAGAGTTGTTCAGGTGAGTTCTAATCACCTTTTTAATCAATTCAGGCTCTAACCTGGGACCGATGGGGATATTTTTTGGTCTGTGTGTGGTTTTTTGTTTGGTTGGGGGTTTTTGTTACTGTTTTCATTGGTTTCTTTTGTTGTTTGTTTTTTTTTTTTTAGAGATGGCAAGTATTTATTTGTTGCTTTTTCTGTAATCAGGAAGAAACTACATGAAGAGGAACTGCACAGGTTAAGCTTGCATTCTTTTCTAAATGACACTACAGTATGAAAAAAGGTTTTATCTGGGAATAGACTCCACAGTAAAGGTGGAAGGAAAAGGTAGAATATAAACCCTCAGAAATTAGACTTCAACAGAAAGTATTTTCCCTCAGTTTATACTGAAATGCTGCCTTTTCACAAAGATCTACTATTATGCATTTTTCTTCTACTGCAGTTTAGCCATACTTCTGCCTAGAAATCTCTAGGTTTGGACTATGGTGTTTGAACTAAAAGTCACATGTCTCAAAGTAATTGTAAGCACAATTATCTTGCTTTTACCCTCTTCCTCCTCCGTGAGCTTTAGGTATTTACGTTGAAATGAAATAGAAACAGTACCCTAATCCTGAGCTAGGATCCTTATTCTTCAATACACTGTGCAAAAAAATAGAACAAAAGACACTGTCTTTAAAAGGCCTTTTAGAAGTGTGTAACTTACGAAGATGACCTGAATGTTCTAGTTTCATTGGAACAAATTCAATCCATAGCAAATATGAAGGCATAAGGGTCAAACACGGGTGGAGATTGATCAGGAAGAGGTGTCTAAGGTTACTGCACAGGGCAAGTGGGAAAGAGTCCACCCCTGACTGTATGCTACAAGAGACCTTCATAAGAGGAAAAGTTGTGTAGTCTTACATCCCAAGGAAGGAGTTAAATAGGTTGTAACACAGCAATGGGATGTTCCCCTCCTTTGTCAGTGGGGGAGGGCGAAGTGCATACATGACTTTGTTTACTTGGTTAGGCAAGTGAGGTCTCAGACTTACAAATGTGCCTCAAAAGCTTCTTTGTCTAATGCAAATTTAAAAAAAGTAGGTGCCTTAGGCAACTTTGTCAATAGATAGACAAGCCACAAGGACAGAGATTTATGCTATGGGTCTATCCTTACTATAAAAAAGTATCAGTAAGTCTTCCCTTGGCCAGAGCAACAATTTCTTGTCAATTAACTATGATAACAAACTGACAAGAAAGCTAAGGAAACCAGCTACACTGCACTGTTACCAGATTTTTTCCTGGGTCACATTGGGCAATTTGAGAGAATGAAAGTCTGAAAGAAAAAGCCTTTCCCTTCTGGAAACAATGCAAAGACTATAAAAAAGGAATAATAGATGTTGTTTGCTCCCCCTCTAAACACATTAGC
This sequence comes from Galbula dea, assembly GCA_013399015.1. Taxonomy (NCBI): domain Eukaryota; kingdom Metazoa; phylum Chordata; class Aves; order Piciformes; family Galbulidae; genus Galbula; species Galbula dea. The sequence continues at coordinate 1,585,479 of VWZX01006702.1, forward strand.
TTGCTTTCAAAATGAACACTTCACCCAAAAATACATAGAAGTGCATGACTTAAGGTCCTAAATACACTGCCATTTCAATTCAAGTGAAGTTTTTAGGGGTTTAGCATGTACCTCTTAAAATTAGTGCCTACTGTTTTGTATCCTGCAATTCAAAATACCTAAAACATCAAAATAAATCTTTCTATACTGGCTTTTTATTGGACTATATGATAGACAATACATCTCCCACCTGCCAGTGTGAATAGTACCTTCAGTCCTCAAAGATTCCATCTTAGATACTGGCATGATACCACTAACTGAAACGCTTTAGTGGCTGGGTGTTAAGGATCCACTTTAAAAAGTATTAATCACATACTTCCACCCCTCTCAGCTTCAAATCACAACATACAAGTTTGGTAGTATACACTAGGCAGTCTAAGAATGAAAAAATAATAGCACACACTCAGCCTGTTGGTTGACATTTGCACTCAAAAGTAGGTATCATGTTGACAAAAACAAGAGTACTTGAACAAAGGAGCTACTCTGGTGTCTCCTTGCACCTCACAGTTTGTATTTTCACATAATTATAGTCCATACCATGGAACAATTTGCTGAAATATCTCCTGATTCAGGGTCTTGGGTGCCCTAGGTAAAAGCTTATAGGGCAGAAGCGGTTTGGGGGTTTTTTTCTTCCCATCGCTGCAACCCCTTTACTCCAAGCCCAAAGTTACACCTCTGAGGAGGCTCTCAAACATAATGAGGTCCTCTAAAGAAATTCAGCACCAAAATAGAGATGAATTATCAGTAAACAAAGCTCCAGTTACAGAAGCAAGTGTTCTCTTTGGATTATTATTTTTAAATATCCCCAACAATTTTATTGCCATGGCACCTACATTCCTCGATCCTTTTTAGAGGTGGTGCAAGGTATATTTCTGTGACAGATCAAAGAAGTTAGTGTGGACTAAGGAAAGTGCAAAGAACAATTTTCCCATCTTAAATACAAAAAACAACATTACCTGTCCTTCACATTCAGTTGAAGACAAGCCACAGTCTCATCCTCATTAACACCTAGCATACCATAACATCCACCAGTCCTGGCCTTGGTGCGCTGCACAAAAGCAACCAAGCTAACTTGGCCATAATTGTTCACAGTAGACTGTCTTCACCTAAGCATTAATGAAAGGTTGTACACATTACTGCTTCTGTATTGTGTCCACCCATTTAAAGCAACATGTTAAAATATGTCTGTAATCACCACAACAAAGAACAGCAAAATACACTTGCTAATTTTCCTCTGCATTAGTAGTGACAAGGTATAAAGCAGTTGTTCTCCTGCAGTGAAACGTGGTTTACATCACAAAACTAACATTTCACACCTGATTTTTATCTTGCTCATCTGTCATCAAACTGATGAGCGTAGTGAAACTTCAGTTATCACTGCCATTGTAACACACTTGTACAGGTACAGAAATCCCCAGCAGTGTCAACTTAGGAGGCTGCCCACAATAATTGTCCATTGCTAAGTACAATTTGCTTCCAGTCTTCCTGGCCCAGAACATTGTGGAACTTTCACTTGTACTTCCTTTATGCCAGGAGCCTCAGGGAACTGCAATAATGGCTGACTGTTTTCCATTAAGCTAGGTTGTTTTCCGGTACTCTTTGTATCTGGATTCATAATTCCATTCCATTTTTGTCCTTTTCTTCACCTGTGAAACAGCCTCTCCAACACATCCCCTTGCACCTCTTGAGCTCCTGCTGTTTGGGCCCAATACCACCAGACCAATAGAAACAACCTACAATAACAGCTTGCCAAAATGTGCATCTCCACAATCCTTTACAGGTGCCTTCACACGGCCACAACAATCTTTCTGCAGCTCAGCTGTTGAGGCAGAGACAGCTCTGATGGGGCAACCACACACTGCCCTGGGCTCTTCTGACAGGTGACTCATTCATGCCTTTCCCCCACCATAACTCTATACCTGTATTTAAGTGGTTTCTGGTCATTCTCTCTGTAACCATTGAGATCAAAGGAGCAATTGGTGATGGTCTTCCTACCTGAATTGTAGGCAAGAAATAGATTGAAGATGGTTAAACCCAGTCATTCCCACTTCTTCTCCAAGGCAAGCCACAAGACTGATGGATTTGCAAGTCCAGTTTCACAGAAATTGAACAGGGAAAAAGCAAAATAGCTCCCCTCACCCTCCTAGACCTTTACTTGGCTAGAGCTAAGGTTATACATAGCCCCTACAAGCTTTAGCCTACTAGACTGTCACCTATATTGTTCATGAAGTGTGCAATACATCGATAGCCCTGTTATATCCAATTAGTATCTTGTTCTCTATTTCTTGCTTGCAGGATCTGTCTCCTAGGTGGCCTTTCTGCTAATAATTCAAAGCAACTTTTGATAGGGTTGCATTTAAGTAGGATACACAGCTGAGCAATAGAAGATGACAGGCAGTGCCTCATTGGGCAATTATCATATGCTTCAGGTGGCAGCAAGAGGCAGAAGTACAAGTAACATCAACCACTCAGCAATTTGGCAATCCCCCCTGCCATGCACAGTTTTGGAACTGCATCCCAATGGGAACATCAGGGAAAGAAAGCAGCCATATGAATTTAATGGGCATTGTGGGAAGAAATACTGATGTTTAAGAGTTCACGTAGAGACAATCCATACATCAGAGGAGATACTGAACGATGCTCCATTTTTTGTTGTGCCTTTCCACAAACTGTGTCTTATTGACACAACTAACAACAATCACTCTCTCTTCCCTGCAAGAAAAAGTTCCCCTTGCAACATAGAATATATCCAAACCAGAGCCTGCTCTCCTTAGAAACACCACTCATGAAAACCTAGGTGTTAATCTAAGCAGCCAGCCACAGTAAGACCCTTAGAGGAACAAGCCAACTGCTGAGAGTGACCACAGTGCAGGCCATGCAATGCCCTCACCCCTCAGAGTGTGGACAGGGCTTGGGCAGTCACAGTGCTCTGATCCACCCACAGTCCCAAGCCAGGGGAGATAATGAGCTGGGCTGGGCTCAATCTGGTGGAAGCAGTCAGAATCAGCACAAAATAAACCTAGAAATAGGGCTACCCATAATGAAATTTCTAGCCAGAAAATAGGACCAAAGACAGGACTGAACATAAAGTTACCTGCAACACAGCTTTAGCATCTACCCAGGAGGACCAGCAAAGAAACCAGGACAGCAGAAACTAGAGCACAAGCACATCCATGAAGCAGCCCAAAAGAGAACTTAAACCCTCAAGCTGAGCTTAAATAGTGCTCCTGGAGTCATAGGTGGTGTTAGCACACATGGAAGCCCCAGGTGTATCCATTCAGCATAATTAAGGCCTATTAGTGTCCTTAGGGTCCAGACCAGATTCTCTGACATGGCAACAGGTGGGAAAATAAAAGCAGTAACTTCCTCATATGCCTCAGTGTTGTTCGCTTATTCGATATCCCAGCCTTCTGCTTGGCCCACTTAAAAGTGAAAATAACTGTTCGTAACAGTCATAAAAGACCTTTTAAATAGATTTGCTGAAGTAACTCAGAAAGTTGGTTTTGTTTCAAAAGAGAGATGAGCAATAGGGGCATTTGAACAGTATCACAGGTGGCTTCCCACACATCCAAAGCTGTTTTAAAACAGCTGCAACAATTCCCTTACTGTGAATAAACTTATAACTTTAAACTTTTTTGGTTCTATTCTGTGTTAAGATTTTTTTTTTTCCATTTAATTCCAACCAGTTGTGCTAGGCTTGGTTTCCTGTCTCTGTAAAAGCTGGCTTAAAGCTAACTTCCTTCATTTCTTCTGCAAGCATAGGTATAGGAGCCAGGCACTCAGAAGCCCAGTTCATACATGATCATCTTAAAGACAGCCAGGTTCCCCAGCCTTCAGATCTGATAGGAAATGGAGCACTTAGTATCATCATAGCTGCTTAGTCAAGCGAAGAAGCTTGTTGCCAATAGCCAAACGTTGCAAATACTGCTGGAAGCTCAGTTACCCATTACCTGTTCTGAAGGCTGTCCTGCTGAAGAGATGATGTTAATATTGTTTCAAGTGTGGCCTAAATTACCTCCCCTGTTGCAGAATACCTGTATACTGGGACAAAAGTCTAGCTAGTCTCTGCCTAGGCACACTGCCGCCAGAACAGATGGATGTGAATGTGGGCAGCGAGGAGTCATCTGCTTACATGTACTCAGTGTAGACACTTGGAGCAACATTAATAATGGGAATTGTCCAAATGTTCCTTCACCCTGACTTCCTAAATCAAGCTCTATGTGTGAGTGTGTGTTTAGGAAATCTTCATCAGTGAAATCAGACAGACAAAGAGTGACTGCGATGATCACATGTATATAACTTGCTCTCTCTGTCTCTCTCATACCTACAAACACATACTTAGCAATGAGAAATAACAAAAAAACCCCAAACTTCTCCAGGAAGTAGAACTTTTTTATTTTCTATTGCTGATCTTGGCTGTGTTTACTGTGACAGAGGTGCTGGTCAATGCCTGTGTGATTCAGTGTTCAGGAAAGAGGCAAGAGTTTACTCTTCTTATATAATTTGGGAAAGCAGGAGTTCAGGGGCTTCTCTTTACATCCTGAGCCCCCAGATGGCACCGTGTTAAACTCTAAAAAGCATTTTTATCTTCAGGGAAAGAATGGCTTCACTCACTGTTGTGGGAGGAAAAGGGCTTTCTGTTCCAGAGAATCTCCAAAGCCCTGTAGCACTTTCTCTTGTAGTTTTCCTAACAGTCTTTACTAGATTTCCAGTCGCTCAAGTCACATTCAATTCACAGGAGGTCCTCTCCTGACAGAGAAGTTAAAGAACTCACTTTGACACAATAGATGGGCATCCAGGGATGTGTGGAGAAGGCAATAAGACCTGTTAGCAGATATGACTGGATGGGGTTGTGTTGCTTTTCTCCAACATGAGACTTCTTGGTGGAACCACCAAGCAGCAGCTGGACCTCTGTGAAGCACAGGGCTGTTCTTCCAGTGTGTTCCTGCAAAGATATTCCTAGAGCTTCTTCCTCTCTGGTATTCAGGACCACATGCAACACTGGATCTACACTTTGGCTAAGCAAAGGCATACGTGTACAGAAAAGGAGCTTCCACCTGCATTGGGCCCCATGGAATTTTCCAGGACACCTGGCCAGAGTTTTGTGTTTCTAACAAAACCAAAACAGTTTTAATCCATCTTCAAGCTTCATTGCAAATATTTCACACAGCCCTCTGTAGCAGGAATAATTGCTGTCCTTATTTATCGGGTAGATTATGCAAATCCTCTAGTAAGTAAATTGTAGGATTAAGAGAAAGGTTAATGTGCTAGATTAAATTGACACATTTATTTACCTCCTCCCAGAAGGAAAGACTAAAGGACAGCAACCTATCATGTGTTTTAATTCAATATTTTACCCTTCCTCCACTCTGGTGATTATCTCTGCAAGTGCCAAGTCTCAGCCTAGCAGATCCCAGTGCAATGCTCCATACACTGTCCTGTTGTCTCAAATATTTTATCTGTTCGGCTTCTGATTTTTCAGGTGGTTGAGTGAAGTACTTTCACAGTGACTTCCTTCTACAGTTTTGAAGGGCTCACAGTGAATTACACCTGCATTCACCCCACAGAAAGCATTACTTATCCTTATTCTACAAGCATCCACTCTAACACAGAGATTAATGCCAATATTTTATATGACTGGTCTGGATGAAGTGGACAATTTGTGCATGATTCAAAGTCACTGGGTTTTTTGGGAGTCTCTTAGAGTGATTTTTCCTATTGTAAGAGCCACAACCCAGGCTATAACAGTGTGGCAAACAGCACGTACTTCAGAGCAAAGAGGCCACCTGGATTTCTTTCTACTTGCTGATACACTGGTACTGCAGTCATGTTGCCAGGGGATAGATGCTGCAGTTGAGGACAGTAAGGAAAAGACAGATAGAGACCTTACCTTCTGTTAGCTCTATGACATCAAGGTATGTATGCCAAACAGGCGCTAGGTTGCTTTGCTTTTCAGATGAGTGTTCTTCTCATCTGCTTTCCTGTGTTGAAGGAGGACTGAGACTTCTCCTGAGTTTAGCCTAGTCAGGAAAGATTTCGAGGCTGTGCAAGATACTGGTTTTATACTAAGCTAAGTGGTTTTGTACAAAGATAGCAGTGGTTGCATCTATTCACAGGAATCTAAGCGTGAATGTAAGTGTCTTCAGTGACACTGCAGCATGAAGCACAAGGGGAAGGTTGGACACAGGACAAAAAATAATCTCTCTCTCCATTGATGGTGGTACAGCTTTCAGTTTAATAATGCAAAAGCCTAGAAGAGTAGCAGGATGCCAAACACCTTATTAACATGACAAATATGAAGCTTCAGCTCTGTCATATGTAGATGTTCCTGCACCCCTCATATAACAGCTATTTCTAAACAGAATATCAATCACACATACCCAAGAAAGATGTCTTCTCCTCTGAATTTTGTTTGTATTTATATCTACTGTACATATTTTTGATGGAGTTCCAATAGACTTCGTACTTCTGGCTGCTCAAAGCACACTGACTTTACTTGGCATTGGCAAAACACAGGGAAAAGATCAAGCCTAGGAAAGAGCAACTGATTTTTTTCCTTAGGTTTTGTCATGTTACCATTTAAAATAAGTTTGTACACTTGTATGTATGTACATACATGTGCTTATCTGCAAATGCATATAGAAAAATATGAGGCAGAAGTGTCTTTCTCCTTCCGTCAGCTACAAAGGGATTTTAGATGGTGGCATCACCTGTCAACGTCTATCCCATAAGTGTTCAAATATGGAGAGATGAGAGTGTCACTGATTAACTGGTTCCTTTTTTTCTGTAGACTGGAGACTAGATGAATACTGGTGTACCAGGAGAAGTATGAACCCACGCAGGAAGCTGCCAGTTGCTTTAAGTCAGCTGAGAGCTGGAAAATTGTATTTATGCCTAGCCAGCAAGTCCTAGGGAAGTTAGAGATTGGTTTTGTTGGATTCAGTAGCCTTCCCTTCCTATCCTAAACTGTTTCATTGCACTGTCACCCTTGTATAGGCTATGCAAATTCTTTCTGTGTTTTGACTTCTCTGAATTTTAAAAACTGTTGTGTAAACTGCAATTGACAAAAAAAAAGAAGACAAGAAAAAGGAGCACGCAAAAAAGCATGCTTTAAAGCTCATAGAGGTCACTTGTAGATATCTGACTTCAGAGGGCTCTGGTACAGTGCCTATGACTTTAATTCTGCTTGAAGTGAGAACATAAAACCTAAATGGAAGGAAAAAACCTTCCTATGCCAGTGTAATAGAACTTCTAACATGTGCCTGCTCAGGAAGTTTAGCTCTTTGTGGGACCAAATTAACAACTTCTATCCCTGAATGAAAGAAAACTGAGCAGCAGCTCCTTGTGGAAGACTTTCCAACTATTTATTAAAAGCATACAGAGCTGATACATTATGATTCTGCTCCAATTCATTGTTTCTCCAGGCTACTGCACTGGTTTTTTTCTGTCAATGCATTTTCCAGGACTGCCCTTTTCCCTTGTCTTCTGTCATGGTAGCATCTTTTGGAGGTCTGTCTCCTTCGGGCCTCAGGGCCATCAGATCCTGCAAATCACATTTTAAACTCCATGGGTAAATGGCACCAGCCTTGATGGAGTTAAAACTATTTGGAGATATCAAGAGCAATGTGCTGGACAAACGGTATGGAGCAAAATGAGGCTTGATGCCAGGTGCTCATATAAAGTCAGTGTTCACTGGCTTCAGGAGATTTCTCAGTAATAGGCCTGCAAAAGAATGCGCAGTATAGCTGTGATAGCTCAGAATTTTATTGTGGCACTGTCCACATATAAACCTACAGACCAAAATGTGCAAGTGAAAGTATTCAGACTGCGTCTATGGTGGCAACAACTTGCTCATTCTCTGTTTGTCCACCTGGAATAAAATGTCTAAGGACAAAGAAATGGGAAATTTCATCTGTAGAGGCCTTTTAAATAGAGAACCCTTACCTACAAAACAATCCAGTTTTCCTTTTATAAAAATATGCTTTCACATATCCTCCACCTTTTTGAACTCCATCTACATAATAGTTCTTACCACATCAGAAAATTTTTAAAGCCTGATAAAAAAAAAAAGGTGGTTTCAACTAGTACAGTTGCTTTGGCCACCACAGAAAGAGCAATTTTTCTGTTAGTACTTCCCCTGCATTCCCCCTTCCATCCCCAAAACCCACAGTGGGATCACTGTGTGTTTAAATGTGGTGTAGCCTATAAAGCAGACACAGAACAATCAAGGGCAGAGAAAAAAAAGGAGCAAGGAACTGTTTGAAGAGAGGGAGATCATAAAATCATTGGTTCTGCAACTAAAAATGTGGCAACCCAAAGCTTCAGGGAGACTTGAAGTACCTGAAGTTGCACAATCACCATCAGTAATTATTTGTGATTTTTGTGTTCTTGAAAAGGGCAGAGCACAGGAGCTCTGTGTTACTATGAAGCTGATATTGTTGAAAAAGGTGTCATGATTTGCTGTAAATGTACTGAATAAGTATTTATTATTTCTTTTATTGCATTAATTATATTTATTATTACATAAGTATTTCAGTATTTAGTATTCAGCTCTAAGTGCTTAGAAAAGTCATAGGTTTTTCTAGAAGAAAAAAATATGTTAGCTTTGAGCTTATTTTTTTAAAATAAGTAAATAAAATAGGGGGTTGGGATCTTCTTTGCTGTCTTTTTTTCAGATGTTAGACTTCATATACCCAAGCTTCCTCTATAACCAGGAGTGGTTAAGCAAGGAAATCCGCAATTCTGCTTTCGGAACAAGGTTTCTTTCACAGGAGATGCAGAAAACCACTAAGTGTAAGACCACCAAGGTTGCTTTTTTTAAGTGTTCACTGTAGGGTTTTAATTTTTTATTGCATTTTCTTTTAGCCAGCCATGATGTCTGTCCTCTGAAGTGTTCCCCAAATGCATGTCATTGTTTCTGCCTTTCTATATGCTTAAGCAGACAACAGATCTTGGTCTCATTGGGTTTTATTGAGTAGGGGGAAGTGTCTCTGACCACCAGTCCCCCTAGTCTAGCAGACTGTTTGCACCAGCTAACTTCTAAATACAGGGGAGAGTTGACTTGTAAAGAGTTATGTGGGAATTGTATAATTAGGTACAAGTAGCATGAAAGGAAGCAGGCATACACATCTGCTTCTCTGCAATCATCATTTTGTCAAAATTCATCCAAAGGATCAATGCTGAATTGCCATCTGTCTTTGCCACTGCCTCTGCATCAGAAATAGATCAAGTACTGCCTGCTAGGGAGAATATAGAGCAAATGGTTTAATCCTACTAATACTACAGTTAAGAATAAATCATTTATGCTACTGTAATGCAAACTGAAAGAGGCTAAAACCAGAGCAGCACGTAGCAATCATGCTACTTGAAGTCTGGCTTATTTGTGCAGTCATGAGGGCTAAAAATCAGATGAGAAGACTGAGCTATCACAGGTCAGTGGACCACCCCAGCCACCAAATCTAGTGCCAAGCATCTTTATCTACTGCTGCTTTCAGCTGTTGACAAATTCTCAAGAGGGTGCAATAGGTGAGATAATTTTACCTGCTCAGAACAAGCAATCTTTCAGAGTGCATGTGGTTACACACTCATTGGCAGAAGCTTGCAAAAAGTCTTGGGTAATGAGCTAAATGATAATTGCTCTGTATAAAGGATTTTTTAATAAAATCCACATTTAGAAAAGTCAATGTAATACTAGGTGCTTAAAGTTAAGCATCCTTTAAGAAGAAAACAGTCACAGCTTCACTTTTCCTGCCCATAAAATGAGGGTAATGTTACATAGCCATTGTCTAAATTACTCCAGGAGTTTAGTTGGGAGCCTCTCCATTAGGACATGATAGTGCTACTTTCAATCTCTCTCTGCACAACATCAAGTGTGATGCTTGTGAAACATGCCCTGTCTCCACTGCTGCAGAGTCAAGTCTGATTTTAAAGAAATAAAGGGGGGTGGGTGATCAAGCACATACAACAGCTGTGCCACTGGGTCAGTAGGTGACAAGTTAAAATAAGAAGTTCATTCAATAAAATATTGATTCTGGAAACAGTTTACAGGAAATCATACTGTACCACTACCTTAATTTATGAATATTTATATTGCAGGAATTATACCAATATATCAAACACAATGCCTTCAACCTTAGTCTAAAGAGAACTTCATCTCTGAGCTTTAAGAGGGCTGAAAATAATTCAGATTATATGGGCAGCATTTTAGCAGCCCATTTTCATCTCCTTTAAAAGCAACACTCTAATGCACGATGGTTAAAGATCAAGTTGGGATTATCTGGAGAATGTTAAACATATACCAAATAATACACCTGTTTTGAATAAAAAAATGGTGCATAGAGTTCCAGTTCATTTTTTCAGCTCTTTGCTGTACGTGTTGTAGATGCTAAGTGAAACCACGCATTAGATAAATCCATCACTTCAAGAACAGATTGCTAATCAATTGCCTGACGTGTTCTGAAATATGGGGGTCAAAAAGACTTGGGGGCAAAGGCTTGTCTAGTTTGGAAAAAAACTTTCATGTTATCTTGCAGTTTGTTCTTTCATCTCTGAGCTGCTAGGAGTGCTACCATTGTATCCAGGCTGGTGCTAGATCATTTCCTCCATGGTGAAAAAGCAGCAGACCTTATATTGTGCTCCCTGCCCATTTACAGAAGCTAATCTGACTGGAGTCATATTTGCTGACTGCTCATTCTCTGACCAACAATCAGGTTGCCCCCAGTAAAAGAACCATTAATATACTCTGTTTAATTGCTGTCTCTTACAGCATCAACTGTATTTTGAAGCAACCAATTTTTTAGAAAATTCATTTAGAAATTTTGCTGCTTGGATTTTTTTTTTGGATTTTTTTTTTCAGTCTTCAACTGGAGTAGGAAACTGGAAACTTTCATAGCACATTGTTTGTGCTAGTCTGTAGCCACTCTTCTGGTTCCTCCAGAACTTCTTACTGAATTTGTGGCAGTATTCCTTCCCTTTTCTTATTCTTGATACCCTTCCCATCTGCAGCCTCACCTTCTTGTTCTCACAGGAGCTCTCTGTCTGCTCCCTCCAAGGACAGAGGAGAAAGGTATTTAGATTCTGATTTCCTAATGAGGAAGAAACAGGAGCAACTGCTGCCCTACAAAGGCTTAGAGCCTAAGACCAGTGCAATTATACAAGCACTCACCTCCAGCCTCTAACTGACTTCACAGAGGAACCAGAGATATTATCTATATATTGAGTAATTCAAACTCTAATTGATGCCTCCTACTGCTCACACTGGCAAAAAAAACCCCACAGCAAACAATCAATCCCTCTTCAGCTTCTTCACTTATACCTATTGTACCATCATTCAGTGATGTCTTCTCCATGCTGAAGTGCTTTGAACGATGGATTTTAGTAACCAAGCAAGTTCATGTACACCAAAATGTCCTGGAGCTGCTGACTCCCAGGAACACAACCATTCCTATATCAAGAGGTATCAGAGACAGAAAGCTCAGTAAAAACACAATCATCACCTGTCACCCAGACTGATCCTGGGTTGACCTTCAAATATTTCCACAATGGTGTAATTCTCTGTGGTTTTCTGATAACCTAAGGCAGATGCATGTGATGACAGAAGAAATACTTTGAACCTGATATACTGCAGGGTTATGGGTTTGCACAGTCCTCTTCTGTGACTGTGAAGCAGGCAGAGAGAGTTCTTACTCGCTGTAGTATCTGTTAAACATCGGGGCCATTTACAGTCCCACCGGGATCTGGCTGCAGACCCAGCTCCTTTCTCCTACACGCACCAATCCTCCTTGAACAGAGTCTATAGCATAAGAAAGCTGCCAGTGCAAGGACATAAATACTCACTGTTTCTGAGGCAAAGAAAACCTAGTCACTCCCAACATACAGATGTTCCTGCAGCCAGTGGAAACTGGCACACAGAAGAAATGTGACTTCCAGGAGAAAAAGAAAATGATTTATGGAGTGGGAAAGTTTAAAGGAGGTTCTTGCAGTCCAAAGGAACATCTACTACCATGCCTGCCAACAACTCTTGCTGTCTCTTTAGAATCCTGTTGTCAGCATCTTTACCTGATACAACTGGCCTCTCACAAAACTACTGACTTAAGCAAGCTTCGGACTAGAACCTGTTTGCAGTTACAGTCACCATGAGTGTTACACCACTGCAGCCACGACTGCAGAACTCTGCAGCATGGGTGCAAGGTTTGCCACTAAAGGCAATTTTGTGCCACTGTAGTTATGCTAGGCTCTGAACCCCACGGGTTATCCTTGCAGCAGCTTTCTCCTGGAAGCACAGATGCGTCCACACCAGGAACCTTTCTGGTTGAGCTCCACTAGGCAGGTGGGATTTATTTTTTTTTCATACCCAGGCTAACATCATGTGAGCAAAACTTTCAAATGAAGACCTAGCCCTAACAGGAACATCTCCAACACTCATCTACAAAGCTCACTTACCCTCTGCTTGTATCAATAAGATTGCTTGCCCTCCAACTACATAAAAAAGTGACGGTGTGCTCCAAAAAGACGAGGTGAGAAGACTGGTGACACTGATGGGCAATAAGAAAAATCGAACTGCTTCACTAGTTTTTCTGCAGCAGCAGCAGCTGACTGCAGCAGAAACAAGGCAAATTGTGAAGCTTCATCCTACTGTGGTATGTGAGAGACACAGGATCATGATGCACCTAAGAGCAGAATCAGCTTCAGCTTTGGAAAGCAAAGAAAAAGCATACAATTATTTTTTTTTGGAACCTGTAGAACTACTGCCATGCAAAATCTTCTTTAAAAAGGCATAGTTAATTTGTTTAATTGCTGGGCTTACAGATGTCCTACTTTCAATTCTAGTACAGGGACGGGAAAGTTACACAAATTAATACACATTTAGCAATGAATCAACACATTGAACATTAATGCCAGATTATCTGTTTGACTCTTGATGTTCTTGCTATAGGACCACACTCGCCTTGCCAGGAAAAAAGCCCAAAACTCTTTATATGAACCTCCTCAGAAAATACTGTTTGATAAACAGCTTTGAGTACGAAAGAGTAGGAAATGAAAGGGCTTTTCTTCATGTGCCTTGTGTTAGAAATGACAGCTTGTTCCTCCCTATACTTACATGTGGGTTACTTCAGCATTTTGTTTTGAAAAGCCACAGTATATCCAGCAAACCACTCTCCAGAGAACCAGATAAAAGGTCTAGTCAACAAAAAAGACAAAAAGAATAAGAAAGTAATGTGTCACCCCTCTACAGGTCAGGCTCATACCACTGTACCCATCTCAGTTTTGACCTGCTGTCACCAAGTGCACCCTCCACTATCCTTAAGCACCTTGTAGCCTTTTACAGATGTATTTTTCTGATTCACTTGATTTGGAAACAAAGCAATCTTCACTGAGAGAAATTCCGTGACTTGTGTGGCAGATACCTTGAGCAGGTCATCTTAAGTCATGTCAAATAAACAAACAAACAAACAAACCAACCCTGTGCCAATCCAATATTATGACTACAGGCCTGTAAGTCTTACTTCACTGCCCAGTAAAATTGTGGAAAGGGTTGTTTTGGGAGACTTTGTAAATCACCTGGAAGTCAATGCTGTCATAGGTCATAGCCAACAGGGTTTCATGAAGGGGAAGTCCTGTTTGTCTAATCTACTTTCCTTCTATGATAAAGTAACTCAAAGAAATTGTGTTTCCCTCAACATGTCTTGGTGTGAGAAGACAGGGTGCTAGGCAGGACATCACAGGAACTCAGGGGAACAGAGAGATTCAGTTTTGAACCCTTGAGTCCCTGTACATCTGGAGAAGGAAACCTCCTTGACCTTCTTAGAGTGTGATATTTTGAGGGCTTTTTCTGCTATTGCTCTCTCACCTAAGCTTTTTTAAAGCCACCACCAAGGAGGGGAGAAGATCCAAAGACGAGAACTTAACGGTTCTCTGAGGTCCCACAGGTGGAAGACTTGGTGCAGCTGGAGAGAAAGATTGTTTCCTCCTTCCATGTCTCTCCTCCCTCTTCTTACCTTGTCAAGTAGTGCTTCTGTACTCTGAGAATATTTTGATCTGAGCATAACTGTAACCAAATCCTACCCTACACTCCAGTAAGGAAAAACTAAAAGGCCTGATGAGGAAATGCTGCTGGGAAACATCTGTGCTTTGTTTTATAGAACTGAAGAGTTAAAATTATTTTCATAAATATCATAATGGATAAAAGCTGTGAACATCCAGTTGTAGTGTCTGACTTCCAAATTGTATAAATCTATTTGTCTCTCCTATTAGTAAACGTTATTTGAACAGAAATAGCACATTGTAACAGCCTAAGAAGAAGCAGTCTTTCTGATGATGTTTCAGCCTTCTTTGCTCCACTGTATGGAAATATTTAAGACTTGAAAGATTTATATTACAACATAGCATTTAAAACGGCTCATTCCTGTTCCCAGTAAAGCCAAAAAGGATTTTTACTGTCAGCTTCAATGGAAATGGCATAAAGGACAAGAGGCATTTTGACATATTTGGGGTTTTTTTCCTATTTTATTCTAGGAGTCCAGAAGTTTCTCCAAAGGCCTGAAAAAAAACCCCAAACCCAACAAAAAGCAAGTTATCAAGCATCAGTCACTGTCCTAGCCAGAGGTTAATGTCCTTTGAGATCTCTGTGCAGGTAACAGTAAGTGGGCTATGACTATCAGAGCTCCACCGCTGACAGCACATTGGGCAGGGAGAAACAGTGTATTTCTAAGATATTATTGGAAAGATTTTGTTGCCTTTTTGAATCCTTTCTCACAATATCCAACACCCTGTCTTATTTGCTCTGAGGTAAAAATTCTTACCTTATGCACACTTTCCAAAGATAAAACTCAATACGGACTAGTAAGTGATAAAATCTGATTTTTGAAAGGGGTTTGTGTTTGAGTAAACTCAGCAACCTTTGATTCAGTTTCTGTTTTAATGATTGACAGATGCCAAACTAAATAAGATCAATGACAAAACAGTCTCATAAAATATTTTAATCTGTGTTTTAATTTAGGTAACACAAGACCAACACTATTTCTCTTCAGCTGAGTTTTTCTACCAGCCTCCAGTACTAAAACATTTTTATGGTTTATGTCTTTTTGTTTAGTCGGTTTTCTTAAGTTTTTTTTAGATCACTCATTTTACATTTCTACTGGGCTTGTAATGATAAGGGATTACCAAAATCATATCTAGCTTCTTGACAAAAGTTTACAGGAAACATGTTAATGACATATCCTTGTATTTCATTTATTCTTCTTTCTGGTTTTCGGTTTGGTTGATTTTTTTTTCCTCTGCTACTTTACCATAAATATTAATGTGATAGAAGAAGATATTCTCTGAAGTGTCCTCCACTGCATTTCTTAGTAGCGTATTTTCCAAAAAGATTGTTTGACATCTCTTAAAATATCAATCCAGGCAAACTGCATATCTGTTGGGTTTTTTAGCAACATCCACTGGATTTATCTATCCACAGACATTTATCTTGAACAGCTTGTTTTCAGTTGGTACATCTAAAAGCTGAAATGAAGAAAAACTCGAAAACACAGGAATGGGGAAAAAAAAAGACTTAGCTGTATAGTTTCATATATTTAAAGAAAACTAAAGGAAAATTAAACTTGTAATGAAGAAATGAACTGGAACAAAGGTGATTTTATGTTTTAGTTGCTGTTTTGAATACAGATTTTTGTAAAAAGTTAAGGGTTGCTAATATGAAATTCATTTTCTTCAAATCTCAGATGGCAACAAAAATAATAATTATTATTATTATTATTAATTTGTCTTCCTTTTTGTTCTGAACATTTATTTAGAATTATAAGCTCTGTTGGAAACTACCTACTGTCCATATGTCCAGAGCCCACACTAATGGGTCCTTGATCTAGTTTAGTATTGCTAAATGTAGCAAAAATGTATTGGTCCTGAGGAAAATACATATGTGTGCTTCCTTAAGTTATATTAAACAAATAAACAAAAAAATCTGAGCATTTTTTAATTGGTTGTATGCATTGTGTTGCATATTGTGGGTACTGCAGAACAGGAATCAGCCAATAGCAGCATTTGGGCCTATGTCTTCTCTTTAATGGGTAAGCACTGAGTAGTCTCTGAAATATTTGCACTGTAGTTTTCAGGTGAGCACACTTCACTGAGTAAGGGACAGGTGTGTAGGGTAAGCAGCTAAGTTGATTCCTAAATATTCAGGTGGGAATGAACATGAACTGCTCATCAGAATCTGGAGTATGATGTTTGGAAACAGGCTGCTATAATAAATCCATCAAGTAATAATAAAAAGTTGCCCACCTGCTCTTTGTTTTAATTTCTGTTCAGTACTTTTAGATATATGTATATGTGTATGTACATGTATACACACCCTCATGTATGAATAGAACAAGTTACACTGAAAAAACCTTTCAGATCGACTTTGTGATTTTTTTTTTCAGTGAGTAAGCAACCTACTTTGCCCTGAAAACTGTATCTCTGTGGGTGAGCAACAATATTTACATATGCAGATAAACACAAGAACTGTTCTTGCTGAAGTTTAGTGTTTCTAATCTCCTGTTACTGGTAAAATCTTCTATAATTTACTGAAGTATTTGTTGTTTGGGCCGGGGTTGCTTATTCTTGTGCTACTCTTTGAACTGTGGCAAACTCCTTTAGTGTGATACTTCCCTCCCACCAGTGTTAAACCAAGCAGGTGCTCAGTGCCAAACACCAGCCAGTCTTACCTGTGTGCAGGTGTGCCTCTGCCAGCCCATGGCTCTGAAAAGTAAGGGTGGAACAGCACAGCACCACACACAGTCAGTAAGGCACGGAAACACAGCAGGCACAAAGATGATGTCCTTGCAACATTCCCCTGGGACAGTGGCCATCAGAAGCATAACCTGGAATTTCCTTAGGTCTCACTGTAAAAAAAATTGGACTATGTAGCAGTCAACAAATAATAATAATAATAATAAACAGGGGGGTTGGCGTCGCACCTTATAGGCACAAAGCTAAACAAAACAGGGGTTAAAGTGAAATCTGTTTGAGAGTTTTTCTCTTCTCCTCTTCTGGTGTGGTGCTTCAGTGCTGTTCTCTTTAAAAAGCCCTAAGTGACCCTTTAAGCTTAAACACAGCCAGACAAACTTTTATTCCAGACAATTATGAGGGGAAACATGGTAATGTCACGCAAACGTGATCCAGTCACTTAATTAGAACCAAGTTAGCAAGGACGGAGAGAAGCTGTAAATCTCCCGGGACTCCTCTGGTGGCTCTTGCGGGAGACTAGAAGCGCTGAGAAAGGGCAATAGAGGGGCAGTAAGCTCCCCCCACCCCAATACAGAACAACTCACCAAAAAAAATCCAATCCGTATTTTACAGGAACAACAAAAACAAAAAAAAAATAGAATAAGGCTGTGTATTTTTAAAAGAAAAGGTTAAAAAAGCCACTACAGAGTGAGCCCAAAGAGTTAATTTCCAGCAGCACTGGGCAGGCAGCAGCCTGGGAAGGCTCCCGGCGCCCTCTGGTGTGAGGCAGCACAAATAGTGGAAATTTCCTTTAGGAATGAGCTTTGTTTCCAAGTTCAGACAGATTAAAAGGATTTAAACGTGCCGACGGGGCCAGAGGGAATTTCCCCGAGCTACGAGGAGGGACAGGGGAAGCCTTGCTCGGGGGTCAGATTAGTTTAGGGGTGATGAGGAGGGAAGGGAGAAGGTTGTTTTATTTTTTATTCTTATTGGTTTGTCTTGATTATTTTTTGTCCCCTTACCGCTGCTCCAGAGTCTCAACTTGAGCCAACTGCGATATGAAGAAAGGAACCTTGGATACCCGTAAGTGAATGAAAACACCGTAAGGTCCTCGGAATAATGGTTGCAGCGTGACAAATATCTAAAAAAAAAAAAATCACACACTAAAAAGCCAAAACAATAAATAAATAAATAAAACCCCAAAATCCAACCACAAAACCATCAACCTCCACGTATGCACGCCTGTTTCCCCCCCAGCCTGGAGTTTCCCAGGGAGGGCTAGTCCTCCCGAGCACGGGGGAGAAATGTCTTTTTCCTACATGACTTTAATACTAAGAGGAAAGAGTCTCAAAGAAAAAAAAAAACATACAAAAAACCCCCAAACCCCAAACAAAAAACACCCTAACGTTTTTGATTTTAAGCACCTTTCCCTTAAATTTGAAGGATTCTGTCTAGTTCTTATTTTAATTGACAGAAGGAGGGAGAAGCCTTCTCTGCTCTCAGACTGAGAATTCAGATATTGTTTTAATTATTCTTTATAGTAAATAATAACTATTTGTAGCTACTCTGGAGAAACAAAACGCACAAGCACACACATAAAATCCTGTCAACGAAAAGTGGCCAAGAGCTCGAAACGGGAGAGCAAAGAGCAGGGTTAATTCTTTAGGTACCTGCTAGGGTAATAGACTCTGGTTTTAACCCCTAAAAAATGGGGGGAGAGGGACTATGTGTGTGCATGCAGTGCTGGGTCCTTGTCGGTACCTGGTTGCAGCGATGATGTTAACAGACTATTTTTAGCTCGTCTTTGCTCGCCTCTCTTCCTCTCGGCATCCTTTCCACGGGGGCAGCAGGCGCTGGGTCTGTCCCTCAGTTACGGACATATTTGCTTTTTAATAAAAAAAAATCTTTCTTAAAGAGGCTTTTTCTAAAAAAGAAAAAAAATTGTGGGTTTTTTTCCTTTGGGGGGCATTGTTTTGTGTTTTGTTTGTTTGGGAGGGGGTTTTTGGTTTGGGGTTTTTTTTTGAGGGGGGTGTTTGTATTTTAAAAAGGAGCCTTTTAAAATAACTGCTTTCACCTTCCGCCCTGAGAACGCTTGAATAGAGTTTGGAGTAATAAGCGGCAATTCCCCGGCGGCCGCCCGGCATTTTGCATACCAACCAAAAGACAATTTCTTGGAGAAGAAAAAAACAAAAAAAGTAACAAAAAAAACACACCTAAACACGGTCTATCTAATAAAAGCCAGCAGATTGCTGCTGCCAAGGTTTGGGAGAGGCTCTTCATCTAACCTGGTTCGTAGACGTACCTGAGGCTCTTCCACGACAAGCTTCCAATCGAGGTGCTTTGAAAGGGAAAATATATACTTTAAAAAAAAAAAAAAAATTATTAAAAGGACCCATTTTGCAGCCAGCGATATGTCAAAACAAACTGTCTCCTAGTATTTGTAGGGAGGGTCATATGCAATTGAATTTGTCCTATTAATAGGACACAGGAAGAGCCGGGAGAGCAAACGTCTGCCCTGAAGCCAACGTGGGATCTTATTTGGGATAATGGATTAAGGACAAACGCTGGAAATCAGTACCTGGCGGCTGCTCAAACGCGTCGTTATTTCGCGTTAAATAATATTTTACAAGAAGGTCCCCTGGCTTTTTTTTTGCTAGAAGGATGAAGGATTACTTGGAAGCACTAATAAAATGGGGAGCAGGGTGAAGGAGACGGAAGGCGAAATAATACAGACGACAAGACCCTGCTGGGAAGCTAATCAACAGTATAGATTATAAAGGTTCAACTATCAAAGGCTGCTTTGCTGCAGTTAGTTTTAAATGATAAACATATAAATAGAGGAACTAATTACGAGACCACTTCGGAGTTTATCTGGAAATGTCAGGAAAGTAACAGCATTCCCGAAAACTGCCAGCACCTTCCAGGGAAGCCTGTTGATACTGAAGAATAGAAAGTCGGCCGTAAAAAGTAGGGCGAGGGGCAGAAAACACTGTCCCTGTGCTTAGAAGGCAACATATGATAGGTTTCTAAAAATCCCGATCACTGATTGCTATTTTTGTAGCCAGAAAATTGGCTGAAGCCGTAGATGTTAAAGATCTCTTAGTAACAGGCTATTACAGACGTACAGAACATTTAAAATATTACTTACTGTTTAAGTAAGCATTTTAGGTAATGAGACGACAACTATTCATTTTCCCTAATTAGAAATAATAGATTTTTTAAATTAATCCTTTCACAACAGAGACTTCAAAACCCTAAGATTTCAGTATTTTTGCTTGAAGGTTGGGGGCTTTTTATTTACTCTGGGCTTTTACTGTTTCTTTTCATTGGCCAGTTTGTGTCCATGATTATTACCATAATAGTGAGAATTTTCAGAAGAAGAAAAAAAAAATAAATGGAGGCGACGAGGAGGGCCTGATTCTACGCTTAGTAATGAAGTGAAAGACAAAATTTCTGCTGACTTAAGTGGGAACAGAATGAGGCTCTACGAGGATTACTGCTGGGTGTCCCCTGTTCTGGAGCCAGGTTTATTTTCCTTTCTCCCTTCTGCGTGAAGAGAGAAATACCGATCCCAGCGTTAGGATACCCATTAGGTATTAGCCTAACGAGCGTGCATTAGGGCAGGGATTGGAGCCTCCTGTGCCTTTCCAGGGCAGGACTGTTAACCCTGGAAGAGCAGCGGCCCTCTCCCTGCCCCAGATCTCCCCGCAGTGTCCCTGCATTGCGCGGCCGTGGGCAGAGGAACCGGGACACACGCGTGTCTCAGATTGCAGAGAGCCGGAGCAGGACTTGCGGACAGCAAGACTGGCTGGACTGACGGACGTTAGTGGGCTTCCAGCTTGCTGCTTTCAGGAAGCGAGTACTCCTCTCGCAACAGAAACGAACCCGGGCCCTGCTTTGCAGATGTTCTTTCCACGGAGAGGTAAAAGGGGCTTAAACTGAATGATCAAGTACCTTGCAATATTGTGCTTTCATTCACGTTTCAAATAAATTATTTTATTAACGACCCATTAACTGTTTTAATGGCCCATGTTATTTCATCACCAATGCTCCATGAAAGTTATTATTTATTTGAAACTTCATGGCAATTTCCAGTCACTCGCCACTTCCCTTGGGTATAATATGAAGAAAGTGAGAGGGTTCTCAAATAGAAAAACACAGTTAGTCCAACATATTGCAAAATGAACTTTATACTTAAGCTGCTAGTTCCATTTAAAATACAATAGTTCCATTTAAAATCCCACTTGCTAAGCGCTCAATATTCTTGTTAATTTCCCTGGAATGTGTTGGATACTGAAGCCTTAGGAGAAAAGAGGACACCTTTCAGCAAAGGCCTAGCTATGGACAGAAATAGCCTAACTTTAGGCAGCTACATTAATAAACAAGGAGCGCTACGACTTCATTTCAGTCCCCAGTTCATGGTACCGTGGCACAAACAGATGTGAGTGCTATAGAAACTGTGTGTGAAAGTTAAAGGGAAAAAAAAAAGTATCATAAACGAAAAATTACTTTAGGGAATGTTAGCACAGTGAGAGCAGCACTTTTGAGCACGCTCTTGCAAACTCGCGGAGACAGCCCATCCCTACCCCTGTCCTACCAGGAGCAGGAGCAGCATTACACTGTCTCGTTCCCCGTAGCACCAGCATGGACCCGCGGAGAGGCTATTTATGGAACAGGAGCCAGTGACTGACAACCTAAAGACTAAATTGTATCTTAAAAGCTGAAATGTTGCTCGTATTTTCCTCCACGAGGAGGGAATGAATCTTCCCCCCCCCCCCCCNGGCAGCGATCTCCTTTCCCTTCACTAGGCCTTGTACAACGTCCTAAACCAGTGCAGTGTTAGATAAAAGTTATGTCCATAGATGAGATATTCTGGTTGACATTTATTTTATTTTAAAAACCCACCAAAAAACCACCCCAAAACAAAACAAAACCCAAAAAAACCCCTAAACCAAACTACTCCCCCGAATCTGCTTCTTTAAATATATCGGTAACAAATTAGACCCGAAGTAGTGCAAAGTCAGTAACAGAAGCAGCTCTTCTAGCCAGGCATTGTCTTCATGTCTGGTTTATACAGTGCTTAGTAAAAGGGATTAAACGGAACGATCCCTCAATGAATCTAAGCAGGATGATAAGCCACGGTGATAAAATATGACCATACCATTCTTTACATAATACCTCCGGAGTAATTGATAATGGTACATTCCCTGGTTATTACTTCTACTCATGACTTACGACCGCGGGGTTGCCTGCCAAAACGAAAATGCACTGTCTAACACGATGAAAGTTTTAAATCCCAGGACCGACAAACACTAAGAAATGTAGACTTCAGGAGGCGTAGCGATAAGTTCTCATTAAAAACTGTGAGAAGGGAGCCAATGCATAGTGTGATCACTTTTAAAGAACCGGTAGGATTTCAGCAAACTTGTCTGTAATACACACTTTGGGGTTCTTGGATATTACGTGTTCAACTACATGGGAGGCAAAGTGCAGACCCAGGGATTCTGAATGTTCGCATTTTTTAAATGTTTTTAATATATAAGGCTATACAAAACGAAAGGAGAGAGGAGCAGGGACAGTCACTCCACACAAGCAGACATTCTCGCCATTTTAAACAGCCACCACGAAGGCCCCGGTTCCAGTGCATTAAAAATAAGGACAGTGGAGGATATGATTACGTTTCATAGTAACAAAAGCATTGATTTGGGGACTAACTGCTCAGGGGCGCACCTGGGGGAGCCGCTCCTGCCCGCAGGGTCTCCGCAAAGGTTTGCCGACAGGAAAACGGGGGAGAGAAGGAGATGATCATCCTTCGGAAGGCGACACCACCCCTGGACTCACAGACCGACGGGACAGGCAGTCACAGCCCTGCCCGCTCCTTTTGAGTCAGAGCACTGCGTTTTCCGAGAGACGAAAAGGTAAAAAAAATTATGAAGAAGAAGAATCGCAACCCCTTTCGAGTCCGCATTTCCCGGCAGGGGCCTCCGAGACAAGCGGCCTGTCACCGTCCTCCCCCCCCCCGGCGGTGAAGGGAGGGAAAATAAAGATGTCTGCGTGCTGCCGTCAAGTCTTTTCCCCCGCTACACCCCCCTGCCATGGCGGAGGGAGCAGCAGAGCGGCCAGCCGCCACCTCGCAAGCGCCCGGATCCACTGGCCGGCGCCTGGCGGGCCCTGTCGCCCTCCCGCGGCGCTCCCGAGCTGGGACAGCCCGCACGTTCCACACGCCGACCCAGAGAGACAGAAAGAGAGAGAGCAAGGGCAGCGGCTCGGGGCGGCCGCGTCCCGTCAGTGTGGCCAAGGGAGGGGAGCGACGGCGACGTTTGCCTGCCGGCGGGACGCGGCGGGTGGGCAGGGGACAGCGGGTAAAGGCCAACGCAGTAAAGGGCAAAGAAAGAAAATGGTGGAAGGCGGGATCTGGGCAGCAGAGGCGGCTGCTGCTGAATGGGGAGGAGCAGAGCGGAGAGGCGAAGCGTTTCCTTCCCGCCTCCGATGACGAGGGGCTAGCATCGGAGCGACCGCAGCGCTCTGCCAAGGCGGAAGCAAACGAGCCTCCTGCTCAGTGCTGGTAGCCTACGTTTAACTGTGAAATTGACTACAGGGAGCCTTGTAGTGTTTCCCCCATGCCTTCCCCGCCCGTCGGCACGCCGCGCCGCCTCTCTTCAGCCGGTGGTGGGGACGGGCTCATGCCTCCAGGCCGCGCTGCGGAAGAGGGTCACCTGGTTAGCAGGGGCTCGGCCCCTCACGGAGGGTATCGGGCCGCAGGGCTAAAGAACCCCTTCCAGAAGGTTCACTGTGCACTGACTGATGGGCCCGAACAGCCTGCGGCGGACGGAGGGTGCCCTCTGCTGCCGCCTAAGAAGCAGGCCCGCCAGCCGCCGGGTTTTCCTCACGGGGTGGGTAGAGCCATACCACAGAATTATAGAATTATTAAAGTTGGAAGAGACCTCTAAGATCCTAAGGTCCTAAAGCATCCTGGGAGTTGTGCCTCCTGCTGCTGGCTGGGACCACTCCTCAGGGGCACTGAAGCAGAGGGAAACAGTTACTGGTTAAAAACTGAAAAATCAGTAATTCTGTGGGGTGGAAAAATAATATTTCAAAGCCAATTTGGCATCCTACAATACATATTCCTCACATACACCTGCTGCTTGTACAATTTTTGTCAGGATTTTGTCAAATTTATTTACAGCCTGAGTACTTCAAGGCAAAAGTGCTGAGTTGCTGAGTAAAATTAAAAGCTAAACTAAACTCAACTGACAAGCACAATGTAGGGGGGTTTTTTCATTCACTTTCAAACTACGTGCCCATTTCATCACCAGTTTGTGATGGTTTGTTGTTCCATTAAGCAGCTCTGAAGATCAGATTGCAAACACCAAAATTGTAAAACCAGCTTGTCTAATCCAGACTTTAAAATATTCTTGTGATATCACAAAATGATGGCTTATACAGTATTTTCATTTAATTAGGAAGCACTAAGAGGATTTCTGCAAGAAAAAGAAGGGGAAAAAAAAACACAAGAGAAGGCAAGGAAGCTCAGTTTGAATAATTTATGTGCTATGAACTGTCATGATTGCTGCTGAAGGTTTTCCAGCACAAAATTGCAGGCTTTGCTTGCTTTTTATTTTTAGGCCCTAATTCTTTAATTATTCAGACATGCAAATTCCTGTGAACAGGGATTAATTATGCAGGTAATCAAGGTTTTATTCTAAGTTTACTTTTAAAGGGCAAAGATGAGCTGATACTGGACAGTGTTGCTGACGCTATGTTGATGAACTTATATGCTGTTTTAAAGTATGACAATGATTTGGGATTTCATGGAAGTAAATTCATGGATGAATTCATGCTTTGTGTAAACCAAGGAACTCAAACTACAGCAACAGCACTGTGGTCAGCTGGCACAACTTGCCATCCTACAAGAGAGAAGGATGTCCTCTGTCTGGATCCAGTGTTAATTGTCCCCTTCCTTTTGCAGTGACATGTACAAAAGGATACACTGCAGTGTGTGCCCCAGCAATGTGGGAAGGTCAGAGGCTGTTTCAGATTAGGAAGAGTCATCAAAGCAAGAGTCAAGAGGAAGACCTTTAATTCCACCACTTTGTAAAGGTAAGATGGCCTCCGTTGGGCTGCTACCTGGTGCCTTCAGTGATCTGTTTCCTCCAGGAAGGTGTTGCCTTCACCACACAGCATTGTGGCTCTTCATTTAGCTATCCTATGCCCACTGACTTTGCTCGTGCTCAGACACCAGAATGGCCCTGAGTGCTTTCAGTTTGGGTGCCAAAGAACACAAATCTAGTGGTGGCAGGCTGCAACATGGAGAAGCTCAACTTCTGTATGTAAACACTGCACTGGATCTGTTAATGAATAAAGCTGTCAGAACTACCACAAAATAACATCAACAGTGAGCACTGTTTAAGTCTCAAAAAATGTTTGCAGCTTCTGGTGGTGTTTACTTGAGTTAGGAAAAGAGAGAGGAGAGAAAGAGAGAGGAGAGAAAGAGAGAAACCAAGCTCCCCCCAAAAAAATCTGATTCACACTTTTATTTTGTCAACACATGAAGAAATGTGAAGAAGCAAAATAAAGCCCATCATAAAAATGCACACAAAGGAGAAGACCATCAGCACTTGGTAATAGAATTGTGACATTCTATTTACTTCACTGTAACAGTAAGGTATCATGTATTGTCCTGCTTTTAGGACAGTTTACAGATGTTTTACAGAATACCTACGCTTAGAGGACTTGCAAGCCACAGGGTTGCATGCTGTGCTGGAGTTACATCAGCATAGCCATCACGGTGCAAATCCCATTGTTGATACTGTAGTATTGGTGTGACTTCTGGACAAACTTCCTGCCTAGGGACAAAAGAGGGTGGGTGCATCAGATATCTCCTCTTTTCCCTTATGTCACATTCAGTTTCTCAAAGCATTGTTTCTCCCACCTCCTGGGGTGGAAGACACTTCCAGCTCTGGATAGCTGGAAGGAGAAAGGCCAAAGAGCTGATCTTCAATTGTATGGAGTGAACAGCAGCAGGTGGAGAAGTAGGAGACAAATTAATTGTTCTTCCCCTTCCCTTTATGGATCTTTCTCTGGATTTAATTATGTGGTGATTTTGTAGCTGCCAACTGATGGATGTGCAGTCTACCAATGTCTGCTGGCTAATCCACTTTTGGTCTCTATTAGATTGGTTGAAAAATTATTTAATTAGAATACTATTCTGCTGTAACATAAAGCAACAGTGGGAGAATGAGAAGTCGATGGAAAAAGTATTACTGGTATCAACAGAAGAAACTGAGTTTCAATTTCTAATAGGTAAATCTGAGTTTCAGTTATGTTAGTACAGCACCACAGAAAGAGTTGGGCTTGTTCTTGTGAGGTTGATAATTACATAAAAGAAAAAAGGAGACAGAAAAAAATTTAGAGGGGAAAAAAACCCCAGTCCTGTGGTTTGTTAGGAATCCAAACAGAGGATATTAAATTTGGTTTGAGTGGTCAGTAGCATCTTGTAAACCCAGATGCAGAACATAGAGAATGGCAAAACAATAACTGGAGTAAAAGAAATGGAAAGTTGTATCAAAAGAAATACAAGTGAGCTCCTTTAAATGAGTACTTGAGGTTTACATAGCTGGAGATTTGTCTTATGCCATGAGAATTCTGTGTGTGTGAAGTTTTTATTCAATGAATCATGAATCATGAATGAAAACAACAACCAAACCAACCAACCAAACCAAAAAATCCAGAATGGTGCATAAACTGAACTGTGTTTTGCACTGTGTATCCGTTCTCACACTCTGATCTCTGAATAATGGTTTACAGTTAAAGCAGTGGTTTGGAGGTGAGCCCTGAGTGAAACAAAGGATATCTTAAGGTCCAAGGAAACTTGTTTAGTATATATGTATTTTTAATATTTAGTACTTAGTGCAACAAACAGTGTGTCTTCTGGCAGAATTGTGCAAATTGTTTCTGCATCAGCCATATGCCTTTATCATCCTGGTTTCCTCTTAGATATGTCTATGAACTGGTATCACCATTTTCTTGGTTGAGTTGAGACTGACTCAGTCTACTCTTCCATTTTCTCTAAGTAACTGGAAAAGAAAGTGCTTTTTTCATAGAGATGGCCTACTGAGGAATAGTGTGCATTTTCTTTGTTCAGGACCCTATGTCTGAACATAACTACTTTACAGCTACTCCTTTTTGCATAAAAAGTCTCCCTGGACAGATGATACTGTCCCACCATTTCCTATTAGCACGAGCAGCATTCATTATTAATGCTTATATAACAGTATCACGTAAAGGTCACAAAGTTGGTTTCCAATTTGCTAGCACTTGTAGGAACATGCAGAAAAAAGTATACATATTTCCACCTTTCTTTTGAAAAAGCAGAAAGATAAACTGGTTCTAGAAGCCACAGAGAATCAAAGACACTGTACTAAGGCAGAGTCATGGAGGCTTTGCTGAAGCCATTAAATAATTGATTTCTGCTTCGTGCTTTCCTTGCTTTGCCATCATGGCTGGTAGGTATCACTGGAACCCAGCAGCTGTTAGTCCAGTGTCTTACAGCATTTGTTTTGCATACTTCCTTAGGTAATCTGTCTTCATACTTTGCAGCTTTCAGGGAGCACAATGTTTAGGGAGAGAGATGGGGGCTGTGGTGGCCACATGAGGATTTCAGATAATCATAGAATCTCATAAAATGGTTTGGATTGGAAGGCACTTTTAAAAGTCATCTAATCCAACCCTCCGTGCAGGAAGCTACTGCCCTTTTGAGTCCTTACTCTGTAAGCCTGTGCTTACAGAGTTTGGAAAGAATTTGTTTAGCATCTTTTATAATGCATGTAAGGTATGTTGTGGCTGAATCCAAAACACTGCTGAGAACCTTTGGCTCCAGTGAAGCTGATGAAAGAGCAGAGGCAGTCAACACCACTTAAAATTTAGATCCTGGTCTCTACAGAAATACTGCGCTGAGATTAATCAGACACTGGATTCAAGCAAAGAGTTAAATCTGAAAAGTAAAGCATGCACTTTTAAACATCTCCTAAATTGCTTATAACTGCACAAAATACCACAGGGTGCATGTGAGCACCCCCACATGAGGCTGAATTGCAGCCAGATAAAATATCCTGCAGCTTTTTTGCTGATAATCCTGATGAAAGAGAGGCTTACTGTGAAAGAAAGAAAATGTAGGAAAGATTTGTAGATAAGTGATCATTATAATTCAATGACCTGGGGTAGGACATGACAGAAACAACGTTATTTGATGAATCATTGAAAACTGTACAGGGAAGAGTGGCAAACCTTTCTAGATTGTTTCCAGAGTCTGGACATTTCTGTCTAAGTTAATATATTCACTGCAATGATATGGCAGAACTGCAGTGTGACAACATAGCTAGGTCCATCAAAACCTGGTACACAGAGGCAAAGATTAAAATACCAGTGTAAAAGGGACAAATGTATTGCAAAACAGACACAGCTGTGAGCATAGAGAACTTAGCTGGGCACAGCTTTATAGAATTACTAGATCTCATCTTCACCTGAAAACATCTTTAGTGGGGCAGGGCTTTAAATTAAATGCAGTCCCTCCTAGATAAGAGCAGTAGATAGTCCTTCATGATGGCTGAGTGGAACAGACAGAAAGCTAAACAAACCAATGTCTTTGTGTTTAGGTACTAGTATTATCAAGCCTGTACTTTCAAAACTAGTGCCTGGGCTCTCCCTCCCCTCACTCCCATTATTATATTTATTTCTAAAATCAGGATGATTTTTAAAATAGCAATTCTGGATGTATTTTCTTTTCTTAGAAGGTCATAGCTTCTGGGAGGAGGGGAAAAAAAAGTCACATTTAGGAGTTTTTCTTGGCATCTCACATGTGTGGAGAAAAACCCCAGAGGTTCTCATCTCATCTGTTATTTAAAAGTATCAAGCGTTGGAAAGCATGCAATTAGCTTTTGAAATCTGACAGTGATGTATATAAATGTGGATCAGCAGAGGAATTTTTAAAAACAGCATACACAAAACTGAAAGATGATACTTGTATTCCAAACAGGAATCAAAATAGTAAGCACATAAAACAAACCAAATGAATAATTTCAATATGAATAAAGGTTATAAACTCCTGTATTTTTATGCAGAGGTGGTTATCAAGTCCTTTAATGTGTTATTTCTTAGGAAAAGACAAATGTTTAAAAGCTCAATTACAAGATATAGAATATGACCCAAACATATGGCTGGTCTTATAAAGTTTCTTGCTGGTTGCAGATATCTGTTGAGTATTTTATTGATATGAGAGGAAAGAAAAAGATGTTATATGGTTTTCTGCATTTACTGTTCACCTTTCAGGATGTTTCCCTAACAGGAGACTGCACCAGATAGCTAGAGCTCTTATAGCAAGAGACCGATGTTTACTTTGACTCTAGACCTGAAATCTCTGAGAGATGTAGTTTAGAAATCAGCAAGAAAAACAAATAAACAGGTTTTTTTTTTTAATACAGTTACTGGCAGTTAGTGAAATTACAAGACTTTTGTATGCTTAAATGTCCTGATGATTCACTGGTCTGGTGACAATCCCACAGACACGTGTTTCTTAGGCTGAGAGAAACACAAATGTGTTTAATGGTTTATCTGAGAGATTATGAGTAGTACTTATGACAACAATAAGATGAACTGCTGAAGAAGATTCCTATGATTAAGCTGTATCACAGTGATACACTGATAAGTGAAAAAAGAGGTGAGTTCATTCATGTTCTGGTCAAGATAATGGGAAGTAATCTCCACACCGCTCAAATTAGAAGTAAATTCTCTCTCACTGTGAGAGAGCAATGAGGCAGGGGCATGGATGGATGGAGATGAAGCAGGGTAAGTGGAAACCTCAGTAGACCTTAGAGGTCTAAATACTGATGTCTGACTCAACAGGAGGAGAGAACCACTGTAGCATTTTATTATCACTAATGCTTTTTTCCCCCTATATTTCTCCCACTTCTTTTTTTTCATGAATGTTCCTACTGTATGCCTTCAATGATTCCTACTAAGAGGCCTCAGCTTCTTACAGTGGAAAGTACCTCTGCAGAGGGTTACCTGAAGAAGGAATCAGAAGGATCTGCAACTCTAGACTCACAATCTAGCTACACATAATAGGGATGCAGCTAACACTGAATGAGGGGACAGCTGCAGTGTCAGAAAGGCTACAGGGTGGCCTGGTAGAATTTTCTGTTTAAATTAAAGGGTAAGAATGTTTCTCTCATATTTCTTCAAGGAAGCAGTCTCCCCTTAGTACTGGTGGCAAAGTGCCATGCTCCCCTATCTGCAATCTCATTCCATAATTTGGCACTGTGGCCCCTCTGGCATTACCTACACTGGGATGCTGCCCTAGTGACAGACGCTGTGTGACTCACTGTATCTGAACCGCAGCAAAGATGCTGTTTGCCTTAATGAGATTTCAAGGTTTGTGCCTGTGATGCAAACAATAAGTCATATTTGAAATCTAAAATAAAAAAATATCACTGGGATGAAACACCTGTTCAAATACACAGAATAGGTACAGCTTTAGTCTTCACAGGCTGATTATCATAGAATCATAGAATGGCTGAGGTTGGAAGGGACCTTAAAGATCATCTAGTTCCAACCCCCAATCAATGCTTACTGGTTTGCAACTCATAGAAGCCACAAAGAATCTTGCCTCAGATAGAGTAAGGTTACAATAGGACGAGATCAGTTAGGAAGAAAAGACTCTCCTATAAACTACTTAATAATGTGCAGCTTCCGTTTTAATATTACAAAAATTTCAGCACACAATAGAAAGGCAAAAAAGTTAATCTATCACATATGACTATTCAGTCATCTAGCTTCTGAAAAGATTTTAAGGGGTAAGCGTAATCTAGACACACCATGACATCTTTTGTACTCATCATTTAAAACCCCATATAATTAAAAAGATGTTTTCCTATCGAGACATGTCTGAGAATATGACAGGAATAAGCATGTAAATCACAACAGAAATTACTTCTGAATCCTGTTTACTTCTGAATTTCATTGTTGCATCTAAGTAGTTGACTTAGAGACTTGCAATGGCTTCTAGAAAAAGGGAAGAGGAGAGAATTTCTTTTTAAATTACACAAAATAACAGTGGAAGGTGGTACTGATTACAGACTAAACTGCTAGACTAAATTTATTTTATCTCAATTCCAGTATAAAGCCTTGCTGAAATAAATATTTAGCTTGCATTTAAGACAAGGCTGGATGGGGCCCTGGGCAACCTGATCTAGTGCATGGTGTCCCTGCCAGGCAGGGGGTTGGAACTAGATGATCTTTAAGGTCCCTTCCAACTCTGACAATTCTATCATTCATTTGGGCTACCTTATAGTAGGTAGGCAAACAGCAGGCTTGGTTTTGATGAGGTTGTCTCACTGAATTACCTAGAACATGGAATGAAAGTTGTTCAGAGTTTCAAAACCTGAAGTCTTAAACCTTAAGTCTCTGAATTGCTGAACTGATTAGAAATATGCAAAGACTCCTTTCATTAGAAATTTTCTTTGTGAGGATGAATGAGAGCACCTGTTGCTGCAAGATTAGGATGAAATTTGTTTCCCCCAGCAGTGCTACAGGCTCGGGGAGGAGTGGCTGGAGAGCTCCCCAGCAGAGAAGGACCTGGGGGTGCTGACTGACAGCCGGCTGAACATGAGTCAGCAGTGTGCCCAGGTGGCTAAGAAGGCCAATGGCATCCTGACTTGTATCAGGAATAGTGTGGCCAGCAGGAGCAGGGAGGTGATCTTGCCACTGTACTCGGCACTGGTGCGGCCACACCTCGAGTACTGTGTGCAGTTTTGGGCACCGCAGTTTAGGAAGGACATTGAGCTACTAGAGAGGGTGCAGAGAAGGGCAACTAAGCTAGTCAGGGGTCTGGAAAAGAGGCCTTATGAGGAGAGGCTTAGGGAGGTGGGGTTGTTTAGCCTGGAGAAAAGGAGGCTGAGGGGAGACCTTATTGCTCTCTTCAGCTACTTGAAAGGTCATTCTAGGGAGGCGCGTGTTGGCCTCTTCTCCCTTGTGACTAGTGACAGGACTAGAGGGAATGGGCTTAAGTTGTGCCAGGGTAGGTTTAGATTAGATATTAGGAAGAATTTCTTTACTGAAAGAGTGGTTAGATACTGGAATAGGCTGCCCAGGGAGGGGGTGGAGTCACCATCCCTGGAGGTTTTTAAGAAGAGGATAGATGTGTTTCTTCAGGGGCTGATTTAGGGATAAGAGTAGTGTAGGGCTATCAGTTGGACTAGATGATCTTGAGGGTCCTTTCCAACTGTAATGATTCTGTGATTCTGTGTGATTCTGTGAAATGTCACTTTATGAAATACACCCTCAAGACAACTGCTCTGAATTCCTGAATAAAAACTGCATCTCCTTTGGTCAAGCTGGATGCTTTCTGAAATTCTTTCAGAGTAAATTGGGAAGGTCTATTTTATATCTTGCCATGCTTTATGAAAGACAACAGAATGTTCACAGCACAGTGATTGAAAGCAGAGCCAGAGAGTCATAGGCATTGGGTCTAAAAGGACCTTTGATGCTTGAAGCCTGAGGTAGGATCATATACTACTGAATTTCTGTAGATGTTTACTTAAGCTGATCTTAAATCTTGGGAAGATTATCCCTAATTCTTAAACTAATTTTGTCTATATGCTGCTCAAATCTATTCATCCCCTGTGTCTGTGTACAATTGCTTATCTTATCATCTTTGCAATGTGTTTCTGCAAATTTGAAGGCTATTATTCTCCCTCTGTTCTGTCCTTGTTTCTGTAAAATAAATAAACACAGCTGAGTCAATGTTTCTTCATGGGCCATGTCTTCTACAGATCTTCCTATTGTTCAACTCTGGGTCAACTCCAGTTGATCTATATCCTTCTTGAAGTGTGCTGTGCAGAAGACACAGTTCATCCATCAGACTAGGCTTCCTACTGCTGCTAACAGTAAAAGGAGCAGCTCACATACAATGTGTACATACAACATGCCACTTTATTCAAAGTAGTTAACTTTTTTTTGGAACTGCATAATATTGCTGACTTACCTTCCATTTTAAGTGCTGAACCTTCTCTTTCAGAGACTTTTTCAGACTAACATAATCAATGGAGTAAGAAGCCAGTTCATGAAGAATAGAAGAAAGAATCTAAGTTAATTAGTTAAGTTCTGTGAAACAAAGCTAATAAAGATCTATTTGGCAAGAGAGGAGTTAGTGACAAATTCTTTAGCTCCAGTTCATGCTGGTATTCCAGACACATTTCTTTATCTTGAACAATGCCTCTCAGCTTTGACGAAACAAGAAGTAAACACAAATTTTCAAACCAGGATTAACCTGAAAATGTGAAACACATGAAGCAAATTAGTATGGACACCTACGTTACTTATTAAGCTAATTTGTTGTCTGCTACACTGATTAAATATTATCAGGCTTAGGGATTACAGGAAGATGTACACCCTGAGAAGCAGAACATATTCCAGGTAATGAGGTGTAAAGGAGAGGAACGAAAAAGGGGGAGAGAAACAGGAAATGGAAAACAAGGAGGGAACTGAGACCAAAGCCAGTGGCAATCAAAGGCGTGGACAAATGCTGTTTTGCATAATAGCAAATGAGAGAACAACTAAGAGTAGTGGTGGATTATTTAGTTGCTCTATAAGAACAGATTCAAACCTTGACCTTGGTGCAAAATTTTTATTGCCATTAATTGGTGCTGTGCTGGACACCTTGCCAGATGTATGTCTCAAGAGCACAATCACTCTCACAGGAGTTTCATGCCCTTCTGCTGAATCAAAGCTCAAAACGCAGATGATTGAGAATGAGACTCAACATCAGAAGCTCACTGAAGGACATCCCAAGTCTTGTAAAAAGCTCTAGAGGGAGACAGTGGGTTTGGTAGTCTCTCAGGAAGAATGGACATCTTAGACCTAGGAAGCAGCTGGGTAAATGAGAGATTTTGTGGAAAGGCCTGGTCTACAGAATATTAAAGACCAGTAGTTTAAGTGCACATAATTAACAGATACATTTGTTGAGAACACATGTAAATTCTGTGTAAGATCCTGGTCAGTTATAAGATATTTCTCTTTGTACACCTCTTATTTTCATTTTTCTTCTTTTACTTCTTTTCCTCTCTTTCAACAACATTTACTCTGTATTCTCTTGAAGGAACGTGTCATTTTCTTAGTTAGATGGGGGCCTTCATCTACTATTGCATGGAGCAACAGTGCCAGGCAGTGGCTGGCTGGGACAAATGCAGCTGGATTTTGCCTGTAGTTAAGCTTTTGGGGACTGTAACAAGGCTACTAGTTACCTGTGACTGACCTGAGCAGTACAGAAAGAAGACAAAAGCACATAAAGCAGCCCGTTGCAAATTAATTATCCCTGTTGTTTACATTCCCCAGAAATTTCATGGGACTATTTTGAGACCCCCAAGGTTGTCAAGTCCAACCACTAATCCAGCACTGCCAGGTCACCACTAAACCATGTCCCTAAGCAGCTACACATCTTTTAAATACTTCCAGGGATGGTGACTCCACCACTTCCGTGCCAGTGCTTGACACCACTTTCTGTCAAGTAATTTTCCTAATATCCAACCTAAACCTTCCCTGGCAGAACTTGAGGCTATTTCCTCTTGTCCGATTGCTTGTTACTTGGGAGAACAGACCGAGCCTCACCTCTCTACAACCTCCTTTCAGGTACTTGTAAAAAGAGATAAGGTCTCTCCTGAGCCTCCTTTTCCCCAGGCTAAACAACTTCAGTTCCCTCAGCCGCTCCTCATAACACTTGTGCTCTAGACCCTTCACCAACTTTGTTGCCCTTATTTGGACAACCTCCAGCAGCTTAATGTCCTTCTTGTAGAGAGGGGCCCAAAACTGAACACAGTACTCGAGGTGTGGCCTCGCCAGTGCAGAGTACAGGGAGAAAATCATCTCTGTAGTCCTGCTGGCCCACTATTGCTGATCCAAGGCAGGACGCTGTTGGTCTTTGTGGCCATCTGGGCATGCTATTGGCTCAAGTTCAGCCGCTGTCGACCAGCACCCTCAGGTCTTTTTCCTAGGGGCAGCTTTCCAGTCACTCTGCCCAAGCCCGCAGCATTACACGGGGTTGTTGTGAACAACGTTCAGGACCTGGCACTTGGACTTGATGAACCTGATCTCCCGCAGCCTACCGTCGCACAGCTGCCCGCGTACCTCCTCACCCCGCCGGCGCCGCCAGCTGCAGCCACTAGGTGGCGGTGTTACCCCGCGGGACGGAGCCGCCCGGCCCTCGCTCTCGGTGGCTGCGTTGCCGGGCCGTGCTATACGGGGCCTAAAGACGAGGCCCGCGGACACGGCCGCGCCTCGTCCCGCACCCCCCGCACTGCCCACCGCCACCGCGGCACGGGACAGCGCCCACTCTGCGCCCCGCGGGGCTCTGAGGGGATATCGCCCCTTCAAAGGGCTTCGAAAAGTGGAGCGAAGAGGGGATAAGGAGGGGGAAGGCTGCGTCTTGAGTGCCCTCTGGGTATTGATTGAAGAATTCGGATGTCAGCTTTGTGTAAAGTTAGGAGGCTCTTGTAGAAATGGTTCTGCAAAAGCGAAACATGGCCTCGTCTTACCTAAAAATCCTTTAAAATAATGGAGATTAAAAAAAAATATATATTTGGTCAGGGATAAAAATAATAAAGGACATTAAAATACGGGTGTAAGAGCGTGAGGGGAAAAATAGAAGTAAGCATTTTAAAAGGACAAATCGTTCATAGTTAACTATTAGGGAAAACGTAGGAGAAGCTGTCTGAAGGGAGAAGCTGTCTGGAGGGGGACGGAGAGGCGATTATTAAAGAGTAAACGGTGAGGAATGCGGGGGGAAGGCAGAGCGAAGCTGATCAGCGAGGAGAGCTAGCGCAGGGTGGCGGTGGGGTGGGCAGCTCGGCAGTCTCCTCCGTCCCAGGGGGACTCGGCATGAGCTCCCCCACAGGAGAGCCCTTCTCTGACCCACTTCGTTTCTGTTCCCCCTCCCAGAGACCGGCTCGGGATCTCTGCGGCATGCCCCGAGGAAACCCTGTTTTCGGGAGCTGGGTGGGTGATAGCAAGGTGCAGGCAGCGTTGGCTGTGGGAGGCATCTAAAAATGACCTCCAATTTCACACTGCATCTCTTCAACCACGGCATCCTGCCAAAGCTTTTAAAAATCCTTTGTTTCTCCGTCAGGATAGAGACTTTATAATGAAATTCTGTGATCAGCCTCTTTTGCTTGCTTGTCACTGCCTACTTTCCTTTCAGCCTCTACTGGCGTGTGTTTAGCTGATTCTCTTTAAGAGATGCCTAGAGCTATCTTTGCTTACTGTTACTACACGTATATAAATGTATGTGTATAAGTGGGCATAGGTGCACGGGTTTATAATATATATCTATATAACTTACCACAGCCCACAAACTTGTATTTGAGTAGTATTTAAGCGTGCATATGCATGCAGATATATGTCTCCAGACAGGCACACGCTGTGTAGTAGACTGGAATAGATAATTATACAGAATGCAGGAATAAACTGATCAGATCTGAAATCAGAAAAGAGAAGAAAAGAGAAAAGAAAAAGAAAAGAAAAGAAAAGAAAAGAAAAGAAAAGAAAAGAAAAGAAAAGAAAAGAAAAGAAAAGAAAAGAAAAGAAAAGAAAAGAAAAGAAAAGAAAAGAAAAGAAAAGAAAAGAAAAGAAAAGAAAAGAAAAGAAAAGAAAACAAAAGAAAAGAAAAGAAAAGAAAAGAAAAGAAAAGAAAAGAAAAGAAAAGAAAGAAAAGAAAAGAAAAGAAAAAAGAAAAAAGCCTTGCTTGACTGTTACTGTCTGAACACAAAGTGAGGTTTTGTCTTAGTAATTAATCTCCCTAGGAGCAGCAAACAATGTCCTAAACTCGTGCTATAAGCCAAGTATATGTGTTTCTTGAAAGAGGAAGAGCTTTTTATTACTGTGGAAAATGAAATCAAATGTAACGGCAGGGTCAGACGGCCAAAGAGAAGTAATCTGGACACATACACACACATGACCTTTTAGGATATGGAGCTGTAAGCAAACAGGGTTTAACACCTGCCTCTTTTTTATTAGAAAGGAAAAAAGGAAAAAAGCCTTAACAATCTCTCCTCTGCGAAGTCCATACATTGCAAATCTAGACGCATTACCATACTAGAGGAAATGAAAAAATTCTTCGGTTTGAGAGGACGAGTCCTTTATTTTCCTTTTTGGATACTTTTCGTGTGTTTTCTCCAACACTCCAGCTTAAAGACATGCCTTCTGAAACACAAACACACACATATCTCGCACACGCACATGAACATAGACAGATAAGGTGTGTATTAGATTCTGACACATACGGGGTGGGGGAAAGAAAAGGAGAGAGAGAGATCCTCCTACCTGGAGCCACAGATTGCAAGATACGTAGTGTTACCTGGGGAAGTCAGAACAAGTAAAAACACATTGAACTTCAGGGCTCTATGAGGCAGTTGATCAAGATCAGTGCTTGCTCATTTTCTCCCTCAGACCGTCTCTTGGGTTTTTGTTTTACCGTTTTGAGCAGCTCTTTCTAGTTTTTTTCCTCCCTCTTTAGCTTTAATATCGGAGTCGGTTTCAGTCACCATGGCTCTGGGAAGAGCTGCTTATCTGCACGGTGTTGATTTTTTACAGTTCGGCTGGCTTTGCTTCTGGGCAGCTTCAGCAATGCTCTTGACTGGGATTTAATCGACAAGATCTGTTCGACTTTTCGTGCAATTTTTATGGCTCAGTCCATTCTCTAGATCATGCACAGAAACTTTCGGAAGTGGATTTTCTACGTGTTTCTATGCTTTGGAGTCATCTATGTCAAATTAGGGTAAGTCCTTGTGCACGACAAATCTCCTTTGCTTTTGGGTCATGGTATTATGGAGTTGTGGGCAAAATTTTGCAAAAAAAGAAGAAAAAAAAAAAAAAGAAGAGGTGATTATTCATTTCTGTCTCTCTCTCACCGCCTTGCTCCCTGGGTGTCCAAGCGGTGGCAGCCCCCCGAGCTCCTGAAGATGCCCATGTTTGTCCCTGGTCCCGAGGCAGCACGGCGGGGCGATGGAGGGAGCCTGGAGGAAGCTGATTGAGGGTGATGACGGATCCTTTTATTTTGTACTACTTCAGCGAATGTAAATATTATCTCTGGCGTACAGTACCCTCAGAAAAAAAAAATTTAAAAAGAGCAGCCTGACAGAGTTAACTCAGCCGCTGCTGCTGGGACAATAGAGCAGAGCATAAGTATTAAAAAGGCGAAAGGGGCGGGAGGAGGGGAATCCCTGCTCTGAACGCGCACTAAGGGATTTGTTTTATGCAGGCCTAGACACAATTTGCGTTTCTATCCATCACACGGACGTGTTGAAATTAACTTGACAACTGGTTCGGCCACCTTCAAGCCGAAGCTGCCGAGAAGCCGAGAGGGCTCCGCCGCCGGGGCTGGCTCGGGGCTCCGGGGGGGCACCGGGGGGCTCCTGGGGAGCCCTCTTTGCTCGTCGGTGTTGGATCCCAGCAAGCGACATCATGCTCTAATATTAGTTGCCAAGTTTCTCTCTCTCTCGCTCCCCCCCTCTACCCCGTACCTGTATGCCCTTATTAATATTGCTCTTCGCAGTAGGCTGGCTTGAGTTGAATTTCCACATTCCTGAGCCCCAGCCGAGTCCTTACCTGTCGAGTTACAAACTCTTTAAAGATCCTGTCTTAGCATAGCTGCGGGATTCTTTTTTTTTTTTTTTCCTAATGATCAAGAATGCATAAGGTGAGTTACAATCCAAAAACCTCTTGCTTCCCACCTTGAAATCAATACGAGGAAGAGGTGGAGGGGGCCGAGGGGGAGCGGGGAGCTAAGGGACAGCCCCCAAAAGGCGGGAGAGCTGTAGAGGGGACGGGCCGGCTGCACCACGAAGTCCTGTCCTAAACCGAGAGGGCAGCGACGCAGCGACAAGCGGGGAGCTGCTGGGCCCGGTCCGGTCCTCCCGGTCTGCCGGAAGCTGCTGGAGCCACCGCGACCGCCCGCCGCTCCGGGCAGGATGGACGGCGGGGACAGCCCCGTCCCCGCTGTCAACAGCCCGGGCAGCGGCGAGGAAGAGGGCACTGGAAGGGAGGGAATCAGCAAGAGACAGTAGGCAGAGCCGAGGGGAAAGAGCAGTTAAATCAGGCTCCTCCGGAATGAGAAGGGAAACGGTGTTTGACGGGGCAGAGCCGCTGTCCCCCAACCGGGAGCGTCCCACGGGGAGCAAGGGCAGGGATGCCTAGTTTCCAGGGCTCCGGCGAAAGCCGCGGGCTGCCTTCTAGGGGGTCCCCAGCAGGTTACTCGGCGGGCATCAACCGGATTGCATCCCTATCTATGTGTGTTGTTTGTTTATTATTTTTGGTACGGCTCTTGGCCCTCCCCCACAGCCACAGGTGCCGCCGCGGGGATGATAGCGGACTAGCGGAGCACGGCCTTGCCCCGCGGAGGATGCGCGGACGCGGATGTGGGCGCAGGAGACGCCCCCCGGCTGTCCCCTGCCCTGCCCTGGCGAGGAACCCCCGTCCACCCCAGCCTTGGATGGCACATACGCCCGGGAGGAGCCTCAGATCCTGCCTGCGGGAGGAGAGTGTTTTGGGTGCTCTAACCTCTGCGGGCTAAATACCTGTGCCGCCCTTTGCCGTAGCTGTGGTGCGCAGCCATGGTCTCTGTCCTCCTCCAGGCTTAGATTGACAAGGGTTTAGATGAGAAGGGAATTAGGTGTGGCTGTGCATCCATAAATGAGGGGATGACGGGGGCACCCCATCTACTTCAAACAGCTGGAGGGCTTCGTACAACACATCCTTCAGAGAGAGGCAGGCGAGCTCGAAGAAAATGCTTTGCAAAATAAGGGTAATGGTATTGCTATTCGCTTTCACTATGGTTTTAGTTTCGAAGGGAACAGAAGACTGGGCACATGTTACAGTCTGAAAGGCACATCTCTTTTCGCAATTGATTGTGACTGTTTTATAAGGGAATTCAGAGCAAA
Organism: Galbula dea; assembly: GCA_013399015.1. Taxonomy (NCBI): domain Eukaryota; kingdom Metazoa; phylum Chordata; class Aves; order Piciformes; family Galbulidae; genus Galbula; species Galbula dea. The sequence continues at coordinate 1,625,204 of VWZX01006702.1, forward strand.
AATCACAAGAATGCCATTGGACTGAACCTGGAAGTAAAACTGAGTAGACATTAGGAACAGTAAAAGCCCCTACAGAAACCCTATCAGATTCACCAGCGTCCCTGTAAGTCAATGAGGATACTTCACTTTCTCTGAACAATAGGAGAGAAATTTACTCTCAGATCCGGGGCTACTTCTAGGCTAGGCATGTGGGATGCAATTATTTCCTCCTTCATCAGCCACTGGAACTACCATTTTGTTGAAACCATATCCTTTGAGTGTAATGATACCTTTTCTAGTGAACTCTGCATGGAAAAAGGGGGAAGATTTAGTCAGATGAAAGGTAGTTCGTCTTCCATTGCATTAGGTTTATTTTGCAGCGTGAAGAAGAGAACCGTTGTGTCAGCTATAGCAAAGAGGCTAGCCTTGCTGTGGAGCACGTGTTCGTGTCTTAATAAAACGTGCTAAAAGCTCCACTTTCAGTGGCAAACATGAGACTGAGGGGAGAGAAAATAACGCAATACATATGCATTCACCAAGATGTTGGAGGGGGCGAAGAGTGTCATATGGCAGAGTACCCCATAAATTTCCAGTTAGGAGGAAAGAGCAAGAATCCGCCCTGGCAGTCCTCTCTCTCGGGGAATTCCCCTAGTTCCCATTTCTATTTCCTATCCCCCAGTATGCTGAAGAGGGAGGTGTGAGGTGAAGTATCCTTTGATATTTTTGGTCGATGACGTTTCCGTCCAGGCACCGAAGCATAAAACTTCTGCAACACTGCAGACTCCATTGATCCTTTCGCGAAAATAGATCACATCAAATATTGACCTGGGTTAGCAGCAGGACTAAAACAGAAATATTTCCTGCGAAGGTCGCAGAGCACGCGGCTCCAGTTTAATTAATAAATACATCGGAAGTTGAAAAACACAGCTGTACCACAGATGTAAATGGCAGCAGATGTTCTGGAGGTGAGCGATGGGACCTTCGCTAAACAGAGCCGCAGGCATTGCCCGGATCAGCGCTCTGGGGGCAAACCTCGCCCTTTTCCTCTTCATCTTTTCTGGAGGGAAAGAAGGAGGGCAGCTGGGGCAGCGGAGAGAACATCCCCCTTCCAGCGGGGAGGAGGTCAAGGTGCGGTTCGGGGATGCAGGCGGTGGGATCTAGCTCTACCCAACAGAGCAACGACAGGCGCCTGCACCCATTCAGGGGGCGACGACAACGCTTCCTTCGTGTCCCTGCGGCAAAGCCGAGCATAGCTGGGGGGAACACTGGGCTAACGGGGCAGGGGCTCCGCTTCCCCATTCCGGCCCTTCGCGGCAGGCAACGGTTGTGGCGCAGCCTTGACGGCGGGCACTGCATGGCAGAGCAGGGCGCCCCGGGGAGGCTTCCCGGGAGGAGACCCGCGGGATTTACACGCTTGAAGCCCCGGACTGTCTGGCACCGTACCCCTGGCAGCCCCTGCACAGGCACCGTCCCTTGGGCTGCTGCCACTGCAGCCTCTTCTTGAACTCCCCGCTCTTGTGAAGAGACTCATCATTTCCTCCCTTCTTTCCCCTGGCACTAGACTTGCAGCTCGGTGAAGTATAAGGAATAGCCGGTTCCGACCAGAAGGGAACCCGGTGTGCTGCCTACCGGGCGTGCCTTAAAAGCTCTTACCGGCTTCTGGCGTGCTTTTGTGACAGACACTCTGCAGGTTTTGGGGTAAGAAAGAAACCGCAGCTGGGAATATACAGATAAAAGAAAAGGGGGAGGAGGGGAGGAAATAGTTTGTTCGTGCCAGTTTTGCTTCATCTGCCCGACTGTGGCGTCGGCAACCATTTCAGCGCCGTTTTGTCCAAAATACATGGGTTTGGGGAAGAAGGAAGGACAGATGCTGAAACGCCCATATTAGATGCTACCGACAGTATCCTCTCCCCCAGTGACACCATTTTGTTGAAGGGAATGTATTCGGCATCAATCAACAAAACAAGTGCACCTCTCACTACCCCTGGCTGACATACGTATAGAAACCAATTGAATGGAATTTAGCAGGTTATTGTTATCATCATCATCATTATTATTAATTTTCCGATGGTATAACCGGCAAGTGGTTTTAAAGTAAAATTTAACTTCCCGAAAAGAAACGACGGGATTTGGTTTATTTTGTACAAGTTTCCTCCCACAGCACAGCTAAGGTGCGGATAAAACCAGCTTCCATACGAAAATTGTGGAGGTTGGTAAAACGGCTTCGTTTCAGCTAGATTGGGTCGAACGCTGTCAGCACCATTTCGAAGTTTTCCATAGCCAGCATTTCCTTTACCATCTTCACAATTCACTTTTCTTTTTCTCTTCTTCTTTCCCCCAGGCACATTTAAAAGGATATCTGAATCCGAACAAATGCTAGAAATAGAACATCAAAAGTGATTGCCCGTTCTCCTAGTTCACGTTCAGCTCCAGCCCTAGCCTGCACGTCTGAGAACGGGCATCAGAGGAGATGCACATCTATGTGTGTCTCTCTATCTATACATATGCATACACACACTTACAGAAGTATAAATACGACAATCTTAGAATCTGACAGAATTATAGATAAGACGATTCTGGGATGCAAAATAATCGTTGAAAGGCTTAAGCTTCTCTCCCTTGTTAATCAAGATTAGAGTTTCTCAAAAGGGCGTTGGCTGTCCCAGCATCTGCACTTGAACTTTGCAGATGAAAGTGGTTCAATTAAATCAAACTCCGAGATTTCTATCGCATATTGGGCAGCATACGACGTTTTGACACCAATTCTGCAGTTCCCATTCCATCTGAAGGAATATTTCGTTGTTTCACGAAGACAGCTGCACCCATGTGCCGGGACTGGTTAAGTGGAGGAGGTGTTCCCAGCCTGTTTGGAAGAGCTCTTGGCCAAGAAAATTCTTTCGGTCATCAGGCAATTAACCTGAGACGAACATTTACAATCCCGACGGACTAAGGAGACTTCGGAGCCCGGTTCTTGCTTATTTCGGCTGCATTTGTGCTAAATTATTTGCAGGGCACGTTTCTCTTTCGGGATTCGTTTTCAAACCCTAAACTAACCCCGGCATACACAGCTCGCGTGTTTCCACCTTTTCTCCCACCGCGATTTTTTTTTTCCCCTCCTCCGAAAAAATGGACAAACTCCCAACGAGGCAAATAGGAATACCGACTGTCTCCTGCACGGCTGGGGCTACGCGGAGCGAAGGGCTCCCGTCCGCTGGGGAGGGAAGGGTCGAGCATCCTCTGGCCCCGGGGCGCGCCTGTGCCAAGCGGCAGGAGCCAGCCGGCTAGGGGCAAAGGCAAGGGAGAGGCAACTAACCTGCGAGGAAACGTCTCTTCGAAATGGCATCTTCCCAGGAAGGAAAGAGGGGAGAGAGGGAAAAGAGGAGACGACTGCTCGTCTTGCGGGAGCGGCGAGAGGAGCGGGGACCCAGGAGCCGCCGCCAGACGCCCCCTGCTCGCCCCCTCCGCTGGCTGTTCACTCCAGTCCTTTCCCTCCCTTTCTCTCACGCGAAATCCAATCTCGACAGGAAGCTACGAGTGTGCATGTCTTTATTTCTCATTCAGGCAGACTACCACAACGTATACGGGGTTTGGGGTATTTTTTTTTAAAGATCTCCCTGAAATCGGAGCTTAATTTTCAACACCGGGGACAAGAAAAGCCAAAGTCCTCCCGAGGATGGAGGGACGCTGCAAACCCTTCAGGGTAACTGGGGCAGCTGCTCATAATAAGGCAACTAACCGAGAGTGGAGCAGGGAGCTGCCAGCTCCTTCAGGATCTCTCCCAGGGTGAGCTGAAAGGGTGCCACGGCAGACGCGGGGGCTCAGCCACCCGCTAAGGGCCGGGAAGAGCTTTGGGAATGCCTCGTGAGGAGGGTGAGGAGTGAGGCGTAGAGAGAGGACTCAGCCAGGGAACGCGGATTCATTGCAGCCCAGGCGAGATCAGTGTCTCTCCATTGTCATACTCCCCTTTAAAAAAAAAAAAAAAAAAAGGGGGGGGGGGAAGGGAGAGCGAGAGAAAAAAGTAGGCGGATTGCAGTGAGTGACTGCCCAATGGCAGCCCCGAGTCTCAGGAGAGTTAGAGAGAGGGAGAGAGAGAGAGAGAGAGAGAGGCACTTTCTGCCATCCAAATCCCTTAAACCATCCTCATTCCAACACGAGAACCCACTGTAACAACTTCCAACCACTGAGACATGACAGGCAGGAGCCCAGAGGCAGCAGCAGCAGCGAGAGCAACAGCAGCAGCAGCAGCACATACTCTGCACAGGGAGCAGCTTTAGCACCAGGGGAATACTAGACACAACAATACAAACAAACAAACAAACAGACAAAGCCCCCCCAAGCCCAAGGGACTGGATTCCAACTCAGATTCAAGCCACAGCTGACACCAAAAAGGGTGGGAAATTACGACCAGGGGGGGCCAGAAAGGAATAACCAAGGAAGCGAACTCCAAGAGTATAAACGGGATTCAGCCATGATCCTTTTCTCATCTCGCAGTGTGTTACTCTCAGTGTATTACCCTCAGATTTTCCTCATCCTTACCAGTGGGAGTTACCTGTAAGTGATCCAGATTTTTTTTTTTTCTTTCTCAAATACTGTTTGCAATGACCCCGCTAGCAGCTACCTAGGGGCAATGCGCAAAGCAAGCAGAGGGAGCCGGGAGAAGCCAGCACGGGAGGCAGCTCCGTGCAGTGCGTGGTGGTGAGGATGACGGTGGTGGTGGTGGCCGCGGAGGTGCTGCTGCGCAGGTGGCGGTGGTATTGGCGCTGCTGCGGCTCGGACCCTGCCCGGGGGAAGGTACACCCCGACAGGTAACTCCCGGGGCTGCCCCACCGGCGGGGCCCGGCGTGCCAGCAACGGGGGCGGTGCACCTGGGGAGGACGGCGGGGCAGTGGTGAGGCACGGAGGGGCTGGCGTCTCCCCTGGGGATTCCGACCCCGACTCCTCCTCCTGCCAAACAGGAGATGGGCATCGTTTCGTGCTCCTTGGGGGAAGTGTATTTCTGCGCCGAGATCCCGGGGAGGGACGTGGGGGGCTGCTGGTGCCGGAGGCGAGCCCCCAGCCTTGCAGCTCTGGGGAGAACCCCGGCCGCCGAGGCGCTTGCTAGCTGGTTGCTTTTGCTCCGGAGGGATCTCCAGTCCCGCGGTTAGAGCTGGCTCCAGGAGCTTTTCCTTGTGAGGAAGGGGGTGGAGGTAGGGGTGGGGGAAATGAGAGTTGGTGGGTGGGACTGCATGGAGTTTCGGTCTCTTTTTTTTTTTTTTTTTTTTTTTCTCCTGAAANTTTTTTTAATATCTTTTTCTGTATCTAACTTTGCGGTGGAGAGTCCATGAGGGCTGAGGAGAGTGTGTCCGCTGTCTTCGTGCTCCGGCAGGTCCCCCGGCAGGTCTCTGTCCCCGCCGGGAGCCGGTCAGGGACCGAGGGTAGTGGGCCGGGGTCCCCTTGCCAACCAGCCGTGGTGCCGCAGGGGGCTAGGCCCGTCCGGGGCTGCACGCCAGAGGCCGGAGAGGCTGCCCGGGAGCTGTCAAAGGTTTCTGCTCTCCCACACTCCGGAGCACGCTTTGGGGCGGCCCTAGGGAAGAGAAGGGGGAGGCAGGTCCTCCGGCGGGGGCAGCCGGGTTAAAATCGGGACTCTTCTTGCTCTTTCACTTGTGCATCCCCCAGCCCCGCCGTGCCGGCCCTCGGGGATAGGGCCCTGGGGGAGCTCCGGGAAGCCAGGAGGGAGGTTCAGGTCTTGCCCAGGGACAGCGGCAGAGGGGCTCAGTCTGTGGTGGGAAAATCCCTCCTCGGTATCCTAATTTCCCTCGGCCTCGGGATCCGAACGGATTTCCCCTCTCTCCCACCCCCGTTCCAAGCTCGGACCTTTCTGCGTCCCAGCTGGAGCAAAATTTGAGCTCCTACCCCTGAACTGTATGTGGATTTGTATATCTACACATTTATTTATGTATGCATTTATTTATTTCTCTCTATGCATACATGGGAGCGGATGCACATGAAGAAGCACGTGTGCGTGTGTTCCTCTGTGTCTGTGTGTGTCTTTTCTGTGGGCTGCAGAAAAAAAATAACCTACCGCTATGGAAGAGAAGTGGGGCTAAACGCACTCATAGAAAGAAACCTAACACCTATTTCTGTGTTCTTAATTCTTAATGAAATGCACATGCCTTGGTTACCGATTTTTAAAGGCACTTCATTTATGGAAGTACGTGAGGTTTAATTCTGTTGAATGCTATTGATTAAACCAAATACCCAGAGCCGCCTGTTTCTATTCACAGGCGGGATGAGTCTGGCGATAGGTGACCAATAGCTTGTAAAAAAAATTGCAGTGCTATTATTTTTTTTTTAACAGAAGGAAGGAGACGTAATAAATAAATAAATACACCCTTCTAATATAAGCGTAGCCATATTTTTTCTCAAAACCGTAGGAAATTACTATCCTACAAAGTTTTCCTTCTATAAATAGTTCGAATCTTGAAACAAAAGTTTTAAACCGCACACCAGATGCTGGGATGCTAGCGGTTTCCCTTGCTGTGTGACATAATTATAAGGTCCGAAAGCAAAAGCTATAGAAGTATAATAATAATACTAAGGCGACTGCTGAGGGGAAATAGAAGGGAAGCAATGCCTGCTTTATTTAGAGCCAACAGCTTGGGGACCTTTTGAGCGCTGCCCCGCGACAATGAGAAGTTGTGGAGGATAAATAATGTTCCCTCGCCTTTCCCTATGCCATCTCCGGTCCTTTCCCTCAGCGGCAGGTCACTCGGAGCTGGACCCGCGTAGTCGGAGCCGAGCTGCCTATTGCAATCCAGCAGAGCAGAAGGGAAAAGGATCAGGAGGTGAAATCCAACAAAGCGAAGCCCCAAACCAAGGCGCACCTCCCTCCATCCATCACTCCAGAGGGATGGAGCCGGCTGCCTCTCCCGGGGAGAGAGCTGCCCGGGTCCCCTCCCGCCCCTCTCCCCTCTCTCCCTCCGTGCCACCCCGGGCTGGTGCTGCTGCATCTCAGCCGCGCCCCCGTCCTCCACCCCCACCACACGGAGAGAGCTGGGCAAGCTGCGATGCTTCGCCTAGTTCCCCATTTGGAAGTTAAAAGGACGAGGAGTTATTTCAGTGCTTAATGGATAGTAGCCTAGCGAACTTGTGGTGTTTATCTTGTGGGTAAATATACTTCTCTGGCTTACTAATGGTAGCTTTTGAAGATTAAAGCCTAGTAGAGCCTGTTCGAGCATTATCTTCCTGGTGTCTGTTTCCGCTACCCTCACTCTCTGGAGGGGAGGATGCTTCCCAACCTGCTATTTACTGAGTTCTCATGGACTGTCAATGGTTATGTTAATTTTGCCAGAGGTCTCTATCATCTTTTGGCTACGGGAACAATTCCCCGGCTTCGGGGTTGCAGGTCCTTTAGGGATAAAGATGGAACTACCAGGGGCAATATGGAGTGGATGAGCAAACGGAGGGAGCGCAGTGTCCGTGCTCCAACTCCCTTGGTGCTTGTGAGTCGGGGCAGGGTGAGGGGGACACAGACGATGCGCCTTGGTTATTCTGCTAGAGAAGCTGTAAAGCAAAAAACATCATGAGGAAATGGTATTTTTCAAAACGAAAAAAAGGCAATGATATAATGAAATGTCATTTTCAGATTGAAAAAGGCACCAGGACCTCTGTGTTTTGTGTGCACTAGCTGGGAAGAAAGTGAAGTTGTGGCAGACTACATTCAAAATTAAAGAACTAACTCCTTTGTAGGACTGATTTCTATATTGTAAGCCTGCTATCTGATAAAGTAATCTTCTTTGGTGTGCTTGCCTACTAACCTTTGCCCTCTGAGACACTGTAAACTTTTTCACAGCCAGAAGCAATTAGTGCCTGACTTTTTGATAAAGAAACCTGTCTGCAGCTAGAATAGCTGGTACTAGAATGATTGATGTGTTTTAATGCTCTGGACGTATTTTGGTAATCCAATTACATATTTAAAGTATGAAACTGACATTTAATAATATCGATGTAATTAGTATAAAAGTCTGAAAACCAGGATTATATATAATACTCTTTGGCACTGTTTCTTGCAGAGCATGGTTGAGCGTGCATGTGTCTGTAGCTTCTCCTAAAGAAGATGATGCTAGCCTAACTTTCCATTTGTGTACTCCTTTCACTCTTCATCTTCTTTAGAATTGGATGCATTCACCAGCAACATAAGAGTTTGTCCTTAAGAAGCTTATTTCAGGGATTATCTGCTGGTACATAGACAGACTTAATTCAGTTATTTGCTACAAAGTGGTTGGGAATAACTCGTAAGAGAGAGTTTGCCTATGCAGCAATAGCAGTGTAAGTCTTCAAAGCAGCTACCTATTCCAACACTGTAGTAGAGCAAATACTTCATATTAGTGAGTAGATATTACTGGCTGGTTAGGAAATGCAGAGTGGAAAATATTCTCTGCACGATTTTGCATCTGTTCTGCTGATGTTCCCATGTCCTTATAATTCCACATCAATTTACAACACGGCTCTCCACACTTGTGAGAAGCGGGTTAGAAGAAACACTTATTTTCATGTGCCTATTGGAAAGTACTCATGCCTAACCCCTACAGATTAGGACTGCTGGTGACAGTCCCTGAAGTTCTTCTTAATCTGTGCAGAGTGGGAGCGAGCTACAGCAGAGAGCAACCAGCCTGCTCTGTGGTGCAGAGCCTTCAAACGGTGGGCATGTCCTCATCAGCCTTATGACTGATGCCCTCGTGTTAGCTGATACAGTCAGGTTGACACTGGCTGGTCCACTCTTCCCATCCTGGTTGGATCATTGCTGTGTTGGCATCCGTGATACAACTGGCTGTAATGGAAACAGGATTGTCCCTGGCTCAGTCACTGGGCTGTGGTGTAAATCTGTGATTGCCCTTCTTTTGCACCTTGTTCATTTTATAACTGAGACTGTGAGGGCAAGCTCACTCTCTTGACCTCTGTTTGTGCAATGTCCCGTGCTCAAGGAGAGCTCTGCTGAGATCCTTAGATGCCCCTTTTACCTGGTACTTTAATAGTAGTCATCTGTAAGAGGATTTGGAGTGGGACTTCAACTTTACTGTTCCCCAGAGTTGTGTTGGCTTAGGTGAAGCTCCAAAGGGTATTGCCTATTTTCAGGACCACCTAAAGCTAATGCTTTACCAGAGAAGAAACAAGAAAGATACAGAATATTTTCATGCTGGGCTGCCATAACCACTGTGAGTTTGGTTTAGCTCTCTGATACAGACTATTTCCATGTATTGAAGCAGCCACACAAAGGTGGAAGAGTGAGTACGATATGACTTCTTGGAAGCTCTAGAAGATGAAGTCCACCATTTCTCTGAGAGATCTAGACTAAAATTCCCTACCTAAAACCACAGAGCTTTGCTAAATCTGTGACTGGCCACCTGTCCCCCTGCCATGTTCTAGGCAAAGCACTCCAGTTCTGAACATCCTTAACTCTGAATGCATTTGGATGTAAGCAACTGTCTGAAACCTTTGTGGCAAGCAAGGTCTGGGAATTAGATGTCTAGCACTCCTTAAAACTGGAAAAAAAAAAAAAAAGTATTGGCTTAAGTAATTATAGGGGAAGGTGGCAGCATCCAGAATTTGTAGGATAACAGCATGGAATTATTACATATGTTGTATTACTAACATAATATAACAAGTGAGTATAAAGCTACATGAAATACTGAGATGAGTAGGTAAGATTAAATGCAGATATGCTTGCATATTAAACAAAGAACAAAGCTAATCCCTCAGAAGACAATCTTTTGAAGGAGGTGTTAAAAGAGCTAAACAAGGTGAGCAGCAATTATACTGTTAGACTGACAAACACATTTTATGCAATGGAAAAAATGCCCCATGTGTACCTGGCAATAAGGCATGCTAAAGGTAGAGTGGTGCCAAGGGTTTTTTCAGTGCGTGGGACTGTGTAATTTGGACTGAAATGCTGTCAGAGAGATTCCTAACCCCCAAGGTGCAGTTTAAACCCCTAGTCCTCCAAAGTCACCACAGCCAACAGAAAGCTGGGACCAGCTCTAGATCAACAAATTTCTACAGGTGTGCTGACACCACCTTACAGAACAGGTTAATGTTGCAAGCCTGATTTCTTCAGCCCATAACCTTTGCATGTTCTTTTACCCTCAGTGGACTTTCATAGGTGTTTTTGATGCAAGCTGGCAAACCAATTCTACCTGCTAACTACCTGACAGATGGCTTTTTTGGGTCTTTCCTCCCTGATGCTTCACTGCCCTCCTGTACAGCATTGCCCCAAGCTGCCCCAGGTATATAACTTATATAGTGTACAGCAGTCTACCACATAGAAGAATTGTATGGGAACCAGCCAAGCCTCTAGTCATGAGAACCATGATCAAAATATCTTTACACAAAAGCAAAATCTCCATGACTTTTGGGTAATGAGATTGTCCCATGCATGTGTGAATACCCAGGCAAGGATCTGAACAAACTCATCACTGAAAGCTGCAGGTTCAGAAGCCCAGAATTACTTGGGAGACTAAGAAAGACCAGGAGCTCAGGTGCCAGAGTGCTCTGGAAGAAAAGCCAAGGGAGGCAGGCTCCTGGAGAGTGTCTTTCAGTCCTTTAAAGGTTATTAGCATCTTCTCCTTCTCTTTTACTCTCCCTTCAATCCTTCACCAAAGGTGAAAGGATATATTCTGCCTCCATTGTGGGGGGTTGCACTGAACTTGCTGGCTACTTCTTGTCACGACAACTCCTATGTATTTGGTTTTGCTACAACACATGCATAAGGAGCATTGCAAATACTTCAGCTAGAGCACATGTGAAGAAATTCTGGATACAGAGACAAAGTATTTTCTCAGTAGGTTTTTCTATCCATATGCAACATATTTCTATGACTTCTCTCTTCTGTTACTGCCTGAATGTTGTTTGGACAAACCTTTAGATAAAATACCAAGTTGTCTTTTCCACGCTTTCCTCTTGGGCTTTCTTTCTGAAACGCAGTTTGCTTGATAAGCACAGTGGAGCTAGAAGTTAGCTGCCTAGTTCAGTCCTAATGGACTATAAGAAGCTTTTCTAAAGTTAGGGTAGTTAAGGCCAAATAGTTGCTCTCATGATAAAAAAACCCCACATTTCTTCCGCTAGGATCCAACAGAAAGGTGATTATCACCTATTAATTATTTTACAGCAAATTATACCTTCTCTAGAGAATCTGAAGGCAGGCTAAATTAGAGAGCTATTGTAACTTTTTCTGGAAATAATTTTAATAGGGAGTACAGTTTGTACCCACTGCATAGTTACAGTTTTGAATATTTATTTTCTTTTCAGCCTATGCTTGTGGATCAGGTTTCCCTGGTGGCAGAAACCCACAAAGGATGAAATTCACATTTATGCAAAAATCCCATTTAATCATCACGGTGACATAGTCTTTGTTCCAGCTCTTTGTCCAAGGTCAAATTTCACCCTGAGTTCCTGAGTAATAAGAAAAAAAAAAAGGACATCCAGTGCAAGCGTGCAGCTGAGGGCAAAAGTTAGCCTCAGAGGTTTAACATGTGGCAGAATAATTTTCCCCTGAGAAGTGGCACCAAGTCCACTGGTCACTGTACTGTGTGTCCCAAATAGTTTATCTGAGGTAGAGCCACTCTGCTGCTAATCAGTAGCACCACTTTCAAAACTGATTGAACTCTGGGAACTTTACTGGCAGATCTGTGGTGCAAAGATAATACTGATGAGTTGCATCTTCTACCACTGCATACCTGGAATGCACAATGAAGGCTTTCAAAAGAGTTTTCTTCTGGAAGGCCATTGCTATAGATCTGTGCAGCAGTTTGGGAAGCTCTTATATATTCTCTTTTCAGCCCTGAGAGCCCAAAGCTTCTCTCCTCTGGGATTATGCCCAGCTCAGCAAGTTAATCAAGCAGCAACAGCTCTGCCGCAGTCAATGGAGTTACTCTGGTACAAGTGAGAGAAGAACCAAACAGAAAGTCAGTACAAGCCTTGTTCTTCCAGTATCCATTCGAGGACAGCCTTGGCATAGGCTGCCATATTATGCAATTTAGAGGGAATGTGGCCATATTTCTTAAGAACATAGAGTGAAAGCAATATTAATAGGAGACCATGTCAGACAAAACCCCAAATCAGTTCTATGGGCTATTGAAAGATTCATTATGGCCTCTGGTGCCGGTAAAAGCTGACAGAAAACCAAAACATTATTTATTTTTTTGAGGGGAGAAGCACTTCAAAAGCACTGAGGCATTTCCTTGTTATGTGTAAGGCATTGTGGGGCAGCCCAGCTTGCAAAGCTGGAAGTAAGCACAAGCCATAAAGATACCAACCTCTGCCTGCCTGCAAGTAGGGCCTGGAAAATGGTTTGAAGTGTATTTAATTTAAAATTGTTTAAGTGCTGCAGTATTGGGATTGTGTGTCAGTCAGATCCACCTTCCTAATCTGGCTGAAGTGAGAGGTGATTATGAAATGTGACTACTATTTAATAACAGTTTCTCTCATGCAGAGATCCTAAGTGAATTAATCCTCCCAGCATTTGAGTGAACTGGGCAAGGATCATTTCACTCACTGGTGGGGTAGAATGCAGTAGCTGCTATGCAGTTCCCAGCAGAGCTATATGGCCATGAAGGACCAGCACTGGCCCTAACACCCCTGGCAATAAGGTGAAAAAGCATCTGAAAAAGCCCAAGTACATCTCTAATTGATCTGGACCCTGGCCAGGGCAGCAGGATAGCTCCTCTAAAGATCATGCTTTGCCACAGTGAGATTTGCTCCATCGTGGAGGCAGGCAAAGTTCAGGACTGGACTGGTGGCTGAGATGCTGAATAGCAGTATCTTGACTTCTGCCTGCCTCAGTTTCCCACAGCTTTAATAGGGCAAAACCAACGCTGGCACAGCTTGGAGGTAGGGGAGGGGCAGGAGAACGAAAGCTGCCACAGCACTTTGAAAAGGGAAAACGCAGTGTAAGTGCCGCGTCATTACTTTCAGTGAGTCTTTTCCAACCGCAAGCAACAGAGAAGGCATGATTCTGTCTCATATGAAACATGGCATCACCACTGTCTACGTCACCACCATGTCCAGAGTGGCCTCAGGGAGAGGGCAGGAGGAAAATGCTGCTTACCGAAGTCAAGCATAATTTTTGACAGTGCCTCCTCCTTCCATGGGAGCCAGAGAGCCACCATGGGCACAGCAGAGCAAGGCTTGGCCAAGAGCTGATGACCTTGGGGTGTGAGGGGGCCGATGGCAGGCTGGGTAACAGGCAGGACACAGTTAAGAGTGTGCTGAGGGGAATAGCAGCATCTCTCATGACTCCTTTGGCTGCTCGCCAGGGAGCCATGTGACTCCCTGGTTAAAAGAGTCCTCTCAACCATGAGACACTTTTTTTTTTCCCCCTCTGGTTGTACCTTTTCTTTTCTGAAGTTAAAAGAAAACAAAACATACCCACAAAACTTTCCACATTAAAGTTGTATTGTAGTCCAGTGACTCAGAGTGAGAATCTCAAAGGGAATGAAGAGGAAGGGGAACATTTCTGAATCAGACCTGTTGTGCTGAGTCTTAAAGGAGAGGAGGATTTTGCTGGATGAAGAACAGCACTGCTATACAGCACAGTGAGCAAGGAGTAAAGGACAGGGCTTAAATCTGTTCCCTACTGCTGTGGACTACAGCTAAACCTGTTAGGGTGGCTTCAAATCTGGTGGACTTTGATGCTATCAAAAGGGCTAAAGGTGCGAGTGCAAAGAAATATGGCTTCATCTGTTTCACAGTAAATTCCTTTTTCTCCACTCCCATGGCCTAAAGGGCACATCATCTAGTTTTACAGTTTTTGGTTGTTTTCCTTTATTGGCACCTCTCAGTGCTCAGTATCTCAGCACTGCCCATAATAATTAGATTGGCACATCCTTAGTAGACTTCCTGGAGTCTTTTGTTCTTCTCCCTTCTCTGTCTCTGGGGAGCTCTACCGAGGATAGGTGCTTCTGAGGGAATGGATGGGGTCAGGTTATTGTTAATGTCACTTTGGTTATGTTGTAAAAGATGTATCAAAGAGGAAGTTCTTGCACTGTGACCTAGAGGTCATCAGGCTCTGGATTAGTCTAATCTCTGAGAGTTTGTTCCCCAGACAGATGCTTTCAACCGAGAGTAACTTACCTTTGGGCTCAGATATTTGTCTTGTGTTTTATCGTCTTCTTTGTTCCAGAGGACCTCAGCAGTCCTGGCAGAGGCAAAGGTTTGGTCTGTCTTCTCTTGCTTGGCCATGATCCACTTGCTATGTGGAGATTAGGCTTCACACCTTGAACTGGGGCTGAAAAAAGGAGAGATGAGAAGGACCTGTATACAGAGGTGGTGTGCATGGCAGAACCTCATGTGGACACTGGCTATTTATTTTGAAGTTGGCATGCTGTTTTCATGGCCAGAGCACTTTGTAGGTCATAAAGTCTGTGTCTCACTTTGGTTTTGCTCTCTTTTGAGAGAAGGGCAAAACATCCTGGAAATTTTCAGCTGAGCAATTTTCCAGGCTCATCCATCTGTTTGGGTCTCTTGTAGGCTGCACTGTGTGGTTGGAAAAGTGGCAAGTTCAGGGGCGTCCATTAGCCAGTAACACAAAATACAAGTGGTGCTGAGTATTTGGGGGTGCTGAACAGGATCTAGAAACAACACCTTGCGCCTTTGTAACCCCCAAACATAGACATACTTCTGAGCAGAACCAAGGCATCATCTTGGTGTAAACACTCACTTTTAAATAATGAACTTGAGACAAGCATGTGTGCCTCCTGCCCCTGTGTGCTCCTCTCCTCTCCTCTCCTCTCCTCTCCTCTCCTCTCCTCAACTGTTCAGCATGCCAAAGCCAGCTCCTCAGCAACAAGACTTGGCAGATGGCACCCACTGAGATAATCACGCCTCTGGGACATTAGGAGGCATGAGGTGCAGCCAGGTGCTCCTAATCTGTCCATGGGTGTGATTTTCTGTGGTAACCACACCCTCAAGTGTTGTCTTACTGTAATTAGGAAATTTGTTAGGTTTAGGTCAAGTATTTCTGTTAGGGTGCTCTTCACACCTAATGTGTTGGCATGGCAGGAGCATGTGGACATCCAGGGTCAAGCAATGTGCTGAGTGGTGCTCCTGCAAATAATAGGGAAGATCCTACCTCTCACTGCTTTGGGCTCTGCTTATTTCTGAACCTGGACCTTCTCTGTGCAAAGACCCACTAATCTGAGCATTAATTTAGGTGCAAATAAAACTAGATGGAAACATCTCCCTAGGACAAGACACTGTTTCATATATGTCACAAAGAAGGAACCTTTTAAGAGTTTGCCACTTTGACTTTGTGAGATTTCCATTTTGCAAGAAGTGCTTTATGAGCTAAACCCTGTGAGGGCTGCAAAGCTCAAATGGCAGTTCCTTCCTGTAGGTAGAAAATGTCTTGCTCTCAGAGGCTGCCTTGCATTTCAGTCTTTCTATAGGTATGGAAGCTATGCATTAAATCAGAACAGTAGCAAAAAATACCAGTTAAATACTCAGCCAGGTTCCTATCTTCTTGTTAAAGTCTTGGTGTAATAAGGTCCAACAGACAGTGAGGTGCCCTGGATATCACAGAGGTCCAGAGGATAGGGGAGGCCTCTAGCTGCTTGCAGAACTTATTTGCTGTATTTTCACTTGGGCAGAGTTGTCACTGCTTATCATGTGTGCTGCAGTACTGTAAAAGGCACAAAATGAAACAGCACAGAAGGGGCTTCAAGTCCTGTCAAGGTCTCGGTGTGACTTTGGGTAAGCCTTTCCTGCCTGTGTGCTCTTGTTCCTCTTCCAGCATCGTCTGCTTGGGCTGTGAGTGGGGGAAGATGTCTCTGTGCCTTCACACAGGGAAGCATGTGCAAAACCTGTGCTCTTCTTTGCCCTTCACTCAGCCAGCCTAGGTGATGCCTCACTGAAAGTTTAAGTTTAAATTTTGGCTCCATCCAAATGTTGCTTGAATAACTGCAAACTTTAGATGACAGTGTTTTGTTAGAATAGGCTGTCTGCTGGAAAGAGAGACCAGTGTATTTTACCTTTCTGAAAATGAACAGCCCCTTTCAGTGCTAACAGAAGTCTTGCTTTTGTTCATATTGCACACACATGTTTTTTGAGGTGTCTCAGATCTTTGTTTACATGATAGTTGCCATTGTCTACCTAATCAGAAATCAGCTTCAGCTTTCTGACAATAGCTGGCCCAGATTATGTTCACTCTAAGACATCTTGTGAGATAATTAAAGCGATGACTGACAACATAGCACAGCGAAAGGAATGTTTCTCCAAGCAAAGCCGCTTTACAGGTTGCTTGTTGGCATTTTGTTAAATGCAGCCCTGATTTAACTCCCCTGACCTTGATGAATTCCCCATAAATGAATCTGGCACCTTATTATTTGTGAGAGTGAACCCTGAAGTTCTCTCAGTTTCTTACTCCTTTTACAATTCATGTTTAAACACACGCACATGAACATACTGCTTATGAAGGGTGCCTGAATCACAGCCCTGGAAAATGAATTCTTCTTACCCACAAAACCAGCACAGCACAAGCAGAGGGTGTGTGAGCTTCCCTGCTCCACCCCGTCCTTGTGTCTCATCCATGACCTAGAGGGGCAACCTCTAGCTAGGCATCAGTGGGGTGGCTCAGTCTCTGTACTTATTTAATCCTTGGCCAACCTGCTAAGGCTGCCAATAAGGGCGCCAATTGTGGTGGTGGTTTCTGTGATGTGGAGAGTTGTCCACTGGGAACTGGATTAAGACCATCAACTCATTTCAAATACTCGAGGCCACAAAGCATCTGCCAAACAGTAACCATTTTTTTGGTCACTACTGACTTGGGTCATGTTTGGATCAGCGATGAAAGGCTCCATGTTCCAATGCCAATCCCCTGAGCCATACAATTTCTCGGAATATTTTATTTTTTTTTTTAACAGAAGGAAAACATTATTTATTGTCCTAGACTCTACTTTGATCTGCTATTTTTTTAGTGTGCATATTGGTCCTTTAAGGTACATAATTCTCATTACTTAATTGTGGAGAGTTCAGATGCTGGGAAAGATTTTGGAAGATGGCAGGTGGTAGATCCATGTGGTGTGATCCAATATGAGCTCTCAGAGATAGTAGGTGTGCTCTGGCACCTCAGCTGACATTATATTTGGATCTAAAACTGACCTTACAGCTTCAGACTTATCATGGAGTCCTTCGGCAGGGAAACTGCCGTTAAGTTGTAGGTCACATTGCCTTCTTTGCTCTTGTTCTTTTGGAGATACCTAGATACCTCTGTCAGATCTGTGGCATCAACCAGCTTTTCTGGTAGCTCTTCCAGCAGCTAATTATATTGTCAATGGTCCCTGCTAAAGCCACCATAAACCTTCCTGTATACCCACTAGCACCCCACGATGTTCAGAGATTACTTATTTCACAGATGCTGCAGAACTGCATGAGCCAGAGACTGAATCATTTGGTTCAAATTGCACAGTCCAGCAGGGCAGGGAACTGGAGTAGAGCTTTCTTGATCTCAGTCTAGCCCCTACACAGTCAGCAGTCCTTTTCTTCAATACAGCTGAAAGCTAGGGCCAGCTGAAACTCTTAGATCAGCTAACAATGAATAATATTGCTTCCAGTGGCCATGTCTCTTACCTAGAAGAGTCCCAGTCTCAAAGAATGCCTAGAGTGAGAAGCACATTGTCAGTGTACTGAAGCAATGTCTTTCTGGCCTTTCTTGGATGCTATAAAGCTGTGCAATATTGCCACCAGCTCTCTCTTGAGCAAATCCTGAAAGGTGACTGAGTTTTTCTTTCCTGAGAGTAATTTACATTTATGCTAGCATGAAGGCACTAATTTGCTTGCATTAGTTCCTCAGAACAATGAGTCATCTACCTTCTTCTCTATTGCACTTGGAAGTAAAGCATGCTATGATATCAAAGGAGTGAATGTTAAGATAAAAGAACATTCTGAGCAGATTCATTACAGCTATAGATGTTCAGAAGAAACACTGAGAGGAAAAAATGATGGTATCGAGTTGAAGATATTGGGAAGCTGTGGTAGAATCTGCTTTTTATCACACAAGAAGTGTCAGGAGTATCTTACCAGTAGATATCTCATGATGGTTTATTACTATTAGACTGCAAAACATACATTTTGCATTTCCTTTTATTTTGTTTAAAATGATAAAAAGTTATATTATTTTGTATGTCCTTTCAGTGTAATTTTTTTTTTCTAAGACAAACAGAAAAGATGGAAAAAGTAGGGGGAAAATATTTGAAAGATTATATGGAGTCATATAGATATGTACAGTGTCCTGATATTCATTCCATCTATACAAATCATAATTATTTAATTCTTAAAAATGAATCAAGACAAAGATCTCCCTCTTTTTTTTTTTTCCTCTTTTTATATTTCTCTGCATATTTGGAACCTTTTTATGTATAGTTTCTCTTTCCAGAATAGAAGCTTCCCTTTTAATAGCAGCTGGGGTTAAAATTCAAGAAAACACATGGAGAAATGTAAGCACACTGGCTTAAGAGAGCTTCTAGATATATGCATATATTTAAGCAGTTGATGTCCCATATGTAAAAAACACATGATGTACATATTGCCTTGCACCCTGAGTAAAAAGGGATTCCAACACAAGGTTAACTCTTTCCTAAACCAAGCTCTGAATTGGTGTGATGGCTCTCAATTTTACCTTTTCACCAGTAAACAAGTGAAAAGTGAGCTGAAAATGTACAGTGTCAGTGTCACTGAAATCTCAGCTTGGCACATATGAGTTTGTAGAAGTCAGTCAGATTTTTCCTTTTAGCCTGTTGGCTGCGTGCAAAGACCGAACTTACCATCTTGGGAGTTTTGAAGTGAAATATGATGAGGAATGATTGGTAGCAAGAGAGTGACAGCCAAGACAGAGCTTCCCCAGGGAGAAAGGAATGAAGTGTGGAGTGAAAAACCCAAACGGAAGGAGAGTGAGCCAACCAGGAATCAAAAAGAAGGAGTCCAGCAGCTGAAGGAAGAAAGTGAGAAGTCAGGGAAGCATAGAAAACAGAAAAAAATAGAGCTGGAGAACAAAAGAAGCTTTAGGATGTTGCCAGAGAGGGAGGCTGTTCTTGGGAGATTCAGTGCTTAAGTGAATTTCAACCACCCTTGTTGGTCCAAGTCGCAGCCCCCCGAACTGGTCAGAAATTTCAACACCTGAGAGCAGCTTTTTTGCATCTCAGTACAGGGACCAGAGCCTGGAGAGGGGCATAGCCTGGAACCAGGCTGCAAGTGCAGAGTTAGAAAGTATGATCAGAATGCAGGAGCAGAAAAGCTCAGGAACCAAAATACAGCCCAGTTACACCCACTGGGCTTCTGAGATTTGTTTGTCCCCAAAAAGGATGTGACTGACCATCACTGGCCAGGAAGAGAGACAACAAAGGAGAGAGCACAACTCATAACTGGCTAATTTCAGCTGGCAGAGGATGATCTCCCTTTTGAGAAGGGAGCTGAGGGTAAGGTGCAGGAGAGGGAATGTGAAAAGGTAAGAGACAAAGCACAGTTTACATCAATAAGAGAATTTAGCTTTGGAAGAAGATTTTCTGCATGGCTACTCCACATAAATTGTGCTTAGCTCTACAGTTGCAGGACTTTGGGGTCTCTGGTGTAGTTCTTGAACTCCTAAAGACTATTTTACTATTTAGCATCCCAATATGCTACTATCCACAAGACCTTAAAGCCTTATGTGGGTGTACTTTTAAGTTTAGAGATTCAGAAATACTGTAATACTAATAGTTAAGAAGGTCATGGATTAAAGGCTCTCTATACAGGATTTCATTTGTGAGTATTGAGGAAAATGTACTCTTTGTCCTCAGAGCCCACAACTGGAGTGCGTAAGAGCACTACATTACAACACAATTCTTCAGTCCTAACAAATACTGTGTAATACCTGTGTGCAAGGCTGAACAGGGACAGTCACTACTGAGGGGATGCTCAGCTTTTCCTTCCTTTGAAGCATGAATTCATTTCAAAAGCCAGGATTTCAGGGGGTATAGAATTGTTTGTGTGCAGCCAAACCATGAAGGATTTTCTTCTCAAATTAATTTCAGCTCTTTTCTTCCTATCTCTAGAGCTAACTCTCTTTAATATTTCAGTTGATTGGGATCTAGGAGCTATTTCTCGGTACAGAACAGAAACCTTGACTTTTACAGTATCCGTGAGCTACCAGGGTCATGGTTTATTAATTTGTAAAGCATTTTTTGGATATATCTTTGTTTATATAAAACAAAGTCCACTACCACACACATTCACATCTTTTTCTTCTCTTCTGTTGTTTTCTTCATGGACACAAACATATATAAAGTTTTTATAAGATAGAGAAAGACTGTGAAGAAGCTCCTTTATGACTGACTATGAGTGGGTTTGGAATCTCTGTTTTAGTTTTGGTTAGAGTTTTCTTTCCAAAGTTGCACACAGTTTTAGTTGAAATTGATGCCTCATACATACATACATGATTTCAATTTATATCTCACAAGCCTGATTCTCACAGTTTCACTCAGCAGTTTTCACTAAGGACATATATGCATAGACCTGAGACCAGTCAAATGTCTCAAGACCAGTCAAATGTTAATAACTATTGTATCTCATCCTTCTGAGGCTCTCAAATTAAACTGCTTGAGATGAACAGAGCAAGATTGTCATCTGAAGTAAACTATCATCAAAACTAATCTCAGTGTAGCTATGCCAGTTTCAGTCTTGTCATACAATCACAGACCTGTTTTTGTTTTCTTTTACTCCCTCTCCTCTATACCCTCCATTATTGTTTCTAAAATAAAATTATTAATGAAGGAAGTAACAGATAGAGAAAGACATGAAAGGGAAAGGAGGCTCAGAAACCACCAATGGTGGATTCTGCTCTTCCAAATAAACCTCAAGTCATCCACTTTCCTGGAGATGTGAATCCCAAATTATGCTTCCCAGGGATCAGGAAGCACCTGGCAAATGCCTGCAGAGAGGCTTGCTCACATGTTCAGCAACACACACTGCACACATGTGCAGTCACCCAGGCAGAAGAGTAAATGCTGGCTCCAGTGCTTCCAAGTTGAGAACACATATCTGGGCAAACGTAGGTTATTATAACTCTGGACAGCAAACCACAAAGGCATTCAAAGAATCACCACCACAACATTTTACAGAATATTATTACAATCTCACCAGCAGTTCTGTCAGAAATCTGAAAATTGCAAAGGACAAAATTTAACTACTGAGGAGCAGGGAATTCTGAAAAACTGCCTGGCACTGTGCTGGCACACTTCAGACCAGAGAGAAAAATGCTGGACTTCGCTGCTAACCATCCTGCAGAGCACAGGGGGAAAACTACTGTCAGAATGCTACTTGTCTATGCCTCTTCCCTTAAGGTTCTTCATGCATTCTTGTTAGTATTTTTGTCTCCTTGTTCTTCTCCTCTGCATTGCACCACCTCTGGAGCTGGACTAGCTCCAAGGACTAACTCAACCACTGTTCTTCATCAAAATCTCAAATCTCACTAAGTGCTGTGATTTTGGCAAGAAGTTTGAATCTTATGAGAGAGAAAATAAATGGAGCTGTGCTCATCTGGCCTATACCTGCACCAGCAAAATCACAGAATCACAGTAACATTGTAATTAAATTCTAGCTCTGAAGTCATATAAGACACCTGGTTGGGCATGACCTGTTGTGCTGCTAAATCACTTGTTTTATGAATTTATATATTCTGATATAAAATACATGGCATTTACTGTTGCTTCAGATTTTAGTTATGCAATAATTTCCCCCATGCCTTCTTGATGCAAAAGGTTGTCAAAAGAGAAGTAGAGATTTGGACACAAGAATCTGGGAGATGGCACCTGAGGAGCTTGGAAAGATTCCACAGGAAGGGTTTTTGGTGGCTTGAACCTTTGGGATGTCTCCTAGACAGGACATGGAGCAGGGCTGTTATGTGAAGCTGCAGAGCTTCAATACCTTCCTGAAGTCCCACAGCCAAAAGTGGCTCTGAGGAACCTTCTCTGTGCTGCATCCCTTTTAGCAGGTATTTCAACCAAAAGTAATCTGTGAGCACATTGCCTAGAAGCTTTTCATTACATTATTAGGAGTGAAATGGTTAAGCACTAATTGCCCTTTTCACCAGATTTGTGTGCAGCTCACATTTCTCTCAGAGCTATTGTTTCAGACTTCTTGCACATTGAGGGGAAGAGCAAGGTTACAGTAGCTTCTATGTTCTATGAGGGCTAATGAACTAGTTAGGAAGGATCAGAAAGGTGCTGCAGCTTCCAAATAGCGAGCGAGGACATCTTAAGGTAGTTGGCCCAACTACTGTCTGTGTGAGAGCCTGCCAGTATATGTGCAAATTGTTGCTGTATGTGTGTAAACTTCTGCCAGCAAAGCTTTGTTGCCTCTGTCATGTATTCCAGGGATGGATTTCCTGGAGCCCCACACATGACACAAGCAGACCTTGTGGGTATTCCTGTATGTTGGGCTGTGGTTGCAGCCAGACAGTGCCCAAAGTGATGCCTGCTGGTGTCTGCTTTCTGTGTTCTTGTGTGACGCCCTGTATAGAAAGGAGATTTATCCTAAAAATACTTGAGAGAGTAATAAAATGTATTCTTTTTACTTCTAGTCATGCCCATCTCCCTTTAAAGCCAGGCGTCTTTAATCCTAAGAGTTCACGGATGTGTCTGTAGTACAACAGCAGCACTGTGGAGCTGTGAAAGTGTCCATTTGGGAAGGCTTCCAGCTGTGCAAAATCCCTTCAGCTGCCACTGCCCTACTGACTTGGCAGTTGGTGTAGATCTGGAAACCAAAGATCAGCATCGTGTCCTCTCACATTAGTCCCAATGCTGAACGGGATATTTTGTTATGCAGTGTAGTTATTTGCAACTAGGAGAAAATGCATTTGTATTTTTGCAAGTGTGAAAAGCCGCAGGGGAAAGGAGGATGTCACAACAGAAGTGATTTTTAGGCAACATGAGGCTGCTATTGAGATAAAAATGTGGATTGCTCCAGAGTCGGTAAGTATGATCATATAAGGCCTGGAAATGGGCAGAGACAATTCCTAGCTCCTCAGTGGTACAGCCAGCTCTTTTCCAGTGGTAATAACTTCCAAGAGATTACACACGAAGCCTGTCAATCATCCAAGGCTGACTGTTGCATCTCCCACGTAGGAAATACCGATTCTGGGGAAAAAAGGTTTGTTTATGTGCTGGTGGTTTTATAACAGCTGCTTAGGTTTGGAGCTTCAGAAGCAGCTCCAACAAGACTGGGTTAACGGACTGGGAGTGTGAGAGGTGCTGGATAAGTAACGTAGGAGGCATTTCCGCAGCTTACCAGCTGATATCACCACAATGTAAGTGATAGCAATGTATGTGCTGAACAAAGCAATCTGTTGTCTTGGGTTCCTGCCTAGCTCAGTTCAGCAAGAGGCTGACGTTTTGTGGCCTAATTTCACCAAAGTACTTAAGCCTGGGAGTATCCCACTGGCTCTGGCTTGAACTCAGGGGGAACACAGACTTGTTTAAAACTTTCCACAAGCTCTTAGGATGAACACCAAAAGGTTGAGTGTCACCAGCAGCCACTGGTGACGTGTGTGCTTCGGTCACAACACGCTCCCTCGGGTAGGCAGTTGCTTCACCAAACTGTTTTCAGCTACATTTTTTTCCTGACCAGGGTTGTTTAGTTTGTCTCTTTGCTTTCAGATCTTTTCTTGGACAGTTTGCATCTCTTTTTAAGAGCTGCCTTTAATGCAGGAGCTCAGACCTCTTTGGGAATCTGCCTGCAATCATCAAAATTGAAAGGAACGAATCTGCTTAGGGAACATGATGGGTGTGTAACATCATGTAGATGCCTAAAGGAGATAGGAGCTCTTTAGGAAATCAGACTGCTCCTGTGCTGGAAACCTGGCTTTCAACTCTCTGGAAAATCTGGGTGCTGGGCAGATTTCCTTTGAGCTGTGTGTCTCTGCTGTCAACCCTAGCACTGTCAAAAGCTTACTGAAGGTAATCACCTTCTCTGAAAGCCTGGAGAACATTCATTCACTCACATGTATGTGCTATTGTCCATCCATGCATCTGAAGCTGCATGCATTCCCTGAACAAACATATAACACCTCTTCTCACAGAACTGCACCTCCAGCTGCCTCACCACCCCACATGGAGAAACATGACATAACCCTTTCTTTTCAGTCTTCTCCAGCTCTGCTCTAGAGATAGTCACTCCTCCCCCAGCATTGTCCTTTCCTGTTCATTGCCATTATAACATTTGCTATTTATTTATTTTTAAGCTGGACTTTTGCTCTATAGCTGCCCACACAAAGTAGCTTCCAGCAGGGCCAATCACCAGCACCTATGGAGTTCAGCTATCACCCAACCGCTGGGCTGGCAGGGAAGGAAAGGGAAAAATGTGTGCACAGGCAAGGTCCTGCACAGGACAGGAACTCTAAGGTAACAATAATGAGTGCTGATAATGACCCTGGATTTCTATATACTTATTGCCAGTGATGATAATGATTTCTTTGGAGTCCCCAGAGGCTTGCAGACTTAAATGGACTTTGGCTCGGGTCACCTTTGTTTGATACAATCATTTGCTTTAATGGGGTGACTCAAATTACTCCAGTTCCCTCCCAGTCTGAGACACAGTTGATTGAAAGGGAGGGTGTGGAAGTTGCAGTGAGAGGGAGAAAGAAGAAATAAGTCTCCTTTGAAAGCAAATAAGTGCTACCACTTCTGCTAATTGCATAAAAGTCAAAAGCTAAGCTATAGATGGTAGTGGAAGCCTGAGATTACTTGACAGCTCTGTTATTCAAATGCAGAATGCTGTATGAAGCAGATATAGGAAGGCTTAGTGTTAGAAAAGGCTCTTATCTTCACATGTTAAACCACTCATGTGTTATGACAAGTCATCCTCAGCCTAACAAATGGAGATTTGTGCACCACCAGCAGTGTTAAAAAGGCATGGCCACTAGAAACCGTAACAGTGGACCCAAATGGTTCCTGATCTTTGGAGAAACGGCACCTCACTCCAGCTGTAGATCAGACCCCTTTCTCATGAAACATCTGGAAACCAACTTGGCTCTCACACACTGATGAACAGGCAAAGTACTCTGGTACAAGAACTGACTTCCCAGTCCAATTAATTTAATGAAAAGGCTCCTGCTGTTTTCAGTAGCCTTTGGATGAAGCCCAGGAGAGGCTGATAATGCATGTTGAGCATTAACATGTTGCTCAGAAGGATGGCAGATATCACAGCCTCTGCTCATACTTGGTAGCTCCTGTTACAGTCAACGCATACCAGAGTGGCTCCTCAGAGATGACTCTCTGGGAAGTGCCAGAAGATTGGTCTTTGTGTTTATATCAAGAGTTGTTTTCAAAGTCAACTGGATTACCTATTTGTGTGTAGGATTTTTCCTTTGAAAAATTCAATACATGGAAACCACAATTGCTCCATGATAAGAGGTAAACAAAAAGAAGAACAAAAGGAGCTGTGAAAGGCAGTGGTGTGTTGCAATCCATTTGAATGTTTATTTGCAGCAACATGCAGAGGTGGATTCATCCAGCCAAAGTAATGAGGAGAGGCTCTCAAGTTAGCAGTCTGGTCTCCTTGGATGCCTCCTATAGTTAATGGAGACATCTGCAGGTCCATGGGGTAATTCTCTCCACCTCTGTTCTGAATCATCCTGGGAGGTGGCTGGCTCCTTCCTTGATGGTAGAGGGAACCTGGAGCCCCAGGTTGCCTAACTCAGGCACCTTTGGCAGCACTGTGAATGGTACAGAAAATAGGGCCCAGTGAAGAAGGCTACCAAACATCTTTGTTTGATTCCCATTAAAATGAATTAGACCTAGCCTGGCTGACTAAATGCTGACACTCAAAAGAGTTAGAAGGGAGCAAATGGGATGGATGCTGAAGAGGCAGGGGACCAAGCTCTGCTCTGTGCCCATGATCCCATGGTATGTGTAGGCTACAAGTAGTGTAAGGAAAAATGCATCACTGGCAATCTTTGTGCTGCATGGATTTTCAGACTGATGAATGTCAGCTGTAAAATTAAAATAGTCCTGAGATGCTGCAGAAGTGGCATCCTTCCTGAGGCTGTTGGACTATGGTAATGGCACTGGCAGGCAGCAACACTTCTTTGAAGGCAGGATACCCCCCCACACCAACACACCACTGATCCTGAAGCAAAACATCTTTTCAGCCTTTATTACAGATTATCAGTGCCATGGTCAATGTACAGTTGAGGAGGAGGCAGAGCAAACCTGTTTTCTAATTCAGATAAGGGATTCAGCAGCAGTTTGGGGAGAAGTAACATAATCTTTAGAGCTGTCTTGGTGGCTTTCAGGCAGCAGGAGTGAGTCACAGGGAGGGAGAGAGAAAGAGAAGTGAGCTCAAATCTGGTAAGGTGTAGAGTGTGGGTGGAAGACAAATACCATGAAAGAGCAGAAGGCTGCTGTGTGAGTCAATTGAGTCCTACAGGTACTAATACTTCTTATAAATACCAAAAAGGTTTTAACAACCACAAACTCTCCGCAAGTAGTAAATGAAAGCTGTTTCCTGTGTTTAAAAGGACCAGAGAAGAAGGTATGAGTGGAGGAAAAAGAGATAACAGAACCATGAACTCAAGGGAAGGTGTATTGCAGAGTAGGACATAATGCAATAGAGATTAGCAGTAAATATGTGGCATGGCCAACAAAAGCAGATGGTTAACTTTTCCAGAAAGATGCCGGGTATTTTTTCTGGTAATCTCTTATTAAAAGGGTGCTAGAATGCATGAACAGTACAAGAAAACTCCTTCTTATTCCAGTGGCTTTTCTTTCCATAGCTCCCTAAGTTTTGCACAACAAGCTTTGCAGGATTTGTTTTTGGTTTTTTTTCTTTTTAAGTGCTGCTTCATTCATTCCAATTTTATGAGTGTTGCTTTGGTTTTCAGATGACACTGCAATATGAGGCTCACAATCCATGCAGAAATCTTTTTAACTCTGAAAGTTGTTTTTGGAGAGCTCTACCAATGCAGAGATCAGTGTTTGTTACTTTTACTTCACAACATCCTCTCTCACAAGGCCTGCCCTGTGGGTTGCAATAGCCTGTCAATGGTTCATTATTCTTGTTTCTTCAGAAAATGCACTGGAGGGTGAAGGAAATGATAAACATTATAGCAATCTTCTTACATAGCTTTTTGATTTTAATACCAAAAAGAAACTGAAAAAATCACAGAAATGTGTCTTTGAAGGTAAGGCAGCAGTACAATTCCTAGGAAAATAGAGAGCTTTCTTTGACTCTTTTAGAATGTTATAAAATAAAGCCTAAACTTGGGGTATTACCAACATGCAGAAATTTGGTGTTATCTTTTTTTCTTTTTCTTTCTCTCTTTTCTGGAGGTCAGACATCAGTGACTTTCAAATATAATTGTCAGTGCTGGGCTCTAAACCTTCTCAGGTGGTTCCATCTACAGGTTGAGTATAGCACTACTGAGATTGGATAGAAGAGTGAGAAACTGGGCCACAGCTGATCTCAGTTAGGACTATACAGCCAAGCCAGGGCGAGGAGGGAGATCTTTTATCTGAACTTATAAGAGGCATTGTTATGCATTTAATTTGTCATCGAGGTTGATTCTATTCTGTGTCTGCCTCTGTAATTTCAGACAAGACTATTGAGAAGACTCTTAGAAAGAGGCTGCAGAAAAGGACACTGCCCTGATCTTCATGACTGTTTCCCTTATGATCTCTAGAGTGCTCTTGAACAGGAGTTAGCAATTCATATTGGACTTGTGTCCAGATATTACATTTGAAAGCTCTAAGTTTGGGTTAAAATTTCAGCTTTGTAAATATTTCTTTTTCCCTGAGAACTGCCAATGGATCCTGAGGGTGGCTCACTCCTAAGTATGGATTAGTATGTGGTCTTTAACTCATGGTCACATTTTTCTACAGGATCCCTGCCACAGGAGTGCGCACTCTGGGGCATATACAGAGGGTGACCTTGGGTCAGTACGTTTTCCTCCCAGGGGCTGTGATTGAATACAGGCTGTCTAGGGGGGATCCTGTGGGTCAAGCATTTGAGTGTTGTTATAAGGAACTATATGGTGTTCTTTCCTCTGGCCCAACTGCCCATGTGTTGCTAGTAAAGTAATTTAATTTTTTTTTTCTTTTTTTTCTTTATTTAAGCTTAGTAGCAGCTGTTCTCTGTATTTGTTTGCTTGATTTGGGTTCCCAGGAAGTCAGAAGGATCAGTGTTTCAGAAAAAAGAAATTATTTTGAAGATTGTTGTCCTAAGAGTTGTCAAGTTGAACTCCTTGGCTTGGCAAGTACTTTATAGCTAAATCTTGCTGTATTTCTAAGGTGGAAGGAATCATGTATCCTCTCCTCAAAAGGATTTTAGGAAATGATTTTCCTGTGATCCTCCTGCACATCGTATTGATCAGCACTATTGAAAAGGTAAGGTCAAGCTCTGAATTCATCAATAAGATGGAATTTGAAGCACTAATAAAGCCTGGGGTGTGCACAGTGAAGAAGCAGAAAGCAAGACAGAGCAGTTCCTCTCCAAAGGAGTGTGTCTGCCCTGTGCACTAAGTGGAGGAGAGGGTCCTGTGTGAAAAAAGGTTGTGATGCTGTTGAACTGCAGGCTCTATCACTGTGCGCACACAGAAGGCAGATGAGTTAAAGTTTCACTGTCAGTCCTTGTTCTGGCTTTTCTTAACTTACAAGCACGTGACCTCATGATCTTAAAATGTTAATGTAGAGTTGCCCTCTATCAGTTAATATTACTTGTGGTTTCAGTGGAAAGACTGTCAGAATGAACCAGGACATGAAACCCTGAAGTAAATTATCTCTTCTTTAAATTGCATTTTAGGGAACAGCTCTTTCCATACTTGATTTTATGAGGTTTCCTCTATGACATACCATAGTATATTGGCTCACTCACTTTTAAATTAACAAGTTAATTGGAGCCTGTTAAATCCTAGAATGTAAGAGATTGGGATTTTAGAGGCACTGCCCAATTTCATCTCTCATATTACTCTAATGACTTCGGTATTTGGCTTGTTGCACCCCTTTAATTTTGGAAGGTTAATCCTGCTAGCCTCATTCACAATGAAGAGATATGTCAACTTGGCCTATTACACTGAACTCGTTTCTCTCAACAGGTCAGTAAACAAAGAGACATATTTGGANAGCATTCACCAGGCACGTTAAAACTTCACCACGTAGCTGATGGAAAACTGCTAAGTGATCATTTCACACAGCAGTTGGCTCAAGACTGCACCTTGCTTATAAGCTTGTGGTTAAATCCTTCCCAATTCTTAAACTGTAGGTCTTATTAAAACAAGGTATATTTTTAGATAAAGACATCAGAACACACTGTAATTTCTGTGGCTGATTACACTTTGGAAGAGAAAGAGAGCAAAGTTAATGGCTGCGAATGTGCGAGCACAGGTACATGTGTGGGTGTGGGCACAGGTATCTGTAACAAAGGTGGAGTTAACCATGATTTTCAGGTTGAGAACATAGGAAGTGGGCTGATACCTAAATGTGAACAGAGCAACATGAGACTTAAGCCAGGTTGTCTGATTTTTCTATGAATGTGTCACTCCAGAGGACAATCTCTCAGATTTTCATTCCAAATCCTAAATATATGGGATGGTCTGGCCTATCATCTCCTTGATTTGACATTATAGTTCTAAGACCTCTCATTCAGAAAGAAAATAGGAAGATAAACATGGTAAAATACTGCACTAAACATATGCTAGGGAAGCCTCCCATGACATTCAGAAGCTGTAAGCTTCTAAAATGTGGAGGACATGGAGACAGACAGCTGAACCACAACTCATTCCAGTGTCCAGCAACTGCCTGGTTTCGATCCTATCTAAAGGGGTACATCTATTGAAAACTATAGCTAACAATTTTCGGCAGACTTCTGTGTGGAGTCTGATTCTGTCCTTTTTCACTGTGCTATAATGGTTGGAATCACTCAACTCCAAAAGAGAATGGTTAGTTCTTCAAGTTTCAGTAAATACTGAGGAGCTGATGAAGAGTTTGCTTGGCAAAGAAACTGCAGGTGAAGAAATTCACTAGGATTGTAGGGAACCATGTAAGATATTCTTCTCCAGCTTTTCCATTAAAGTTCATCAAAAGCTTTGTGAAGCAGAAGATGTTTTGGATTAATTGCCACACACTCAAATTCAAACCAGTTTTTGCATACTTCTGCACCTCAGTGTTCACATTTTTAACAGTGGTGCTTCTCTATTGTTATTGCTAGGAAGTTTCCATCCCTTATTTTTTAAGACCCTAGGCTTTTCTTTCTTTCACACAAGACAGGTTTGAGATGATTTGGTTTGCCCGCACGCCATCTCACCATGCTCAGAGGGAGGTTCAGAATGTGTTGGATCACACTGACAGCTGATGCTAATTAAGAAAAAATAATGGAAATGAATGCTTTGTAGCACTGGTAAGTGTAGAGCTGCTGCAGCAACTTTTAATTCCTTGATAAAGTTTCTGTACAGAAATCACAGAAGTCTGACTTCAGTTCCAGGCTGTGGCAACTCACAAGATCCTCGCAGGGACTTACTGCATGTTTTCTTTTTAGTCATCTACACCAGTGTCAGGTTACAATTTGGCTGCTTTCCACACAACTTTCCTTATGACTTATCAGAGGCCAGGACAGCTGTAAGCTTGCAAGTCAACAACTTGCAATCAAATCCAAGGATCTCAGTCACTAGGAAGACAGTCTGTCAATAAGGCAAAAATAAAACCCACCCAACAGTTTGCCATGCTTCAGTGTTAGGGATATTTAATTCGATCCCCTCTAGCTTGAAGTAACAAGAGTTTGAAAATACTAGCTTACTTTTCTGGGAGTTCACAGAATTAAGTGAAGCACAGGTGATGGTGGTGGCATCTGAAGTACTTAGTGTGGAACGTTAAACCCATGAAGACATAAGGGACATGTGAATCAGAGACCAAGGAGATGTGTTGCTTTAGGCAAATATAATACAGCTTTTTATTTTCATTGATCCAGATTATGATGAAAATAGTAGTTTTGAATGACATGAATTTGACTAGCCTGGGGATTATTTCCAGCAGCCCAGAGCACCATAGCTGCCATTATCTGTCATTGTCTCGTGGACAGTTTCTACACAGATTCAAGGTTTTAGAAAAGGAATTGCCTTTTCACCTGGAAGATTTTTCCAGTTCAGCACTGAATACAGCAGTCATTGGGTGTGGAGAGGGATATAAGGGAGGGAGAACATCAGTTTCTAGAAACTTACTAAAAGAAATGTGCCTTTTTTTTCTTTTTCCTCTTATTCTCAAATTAAAAAATACACAAACTGTATCTTGGAAGAGCTGGAGGAGAATTTCTTCTGTAGTGGAAACAAAGGCATCAGGCAAACATCCACGACTGAATTATCACTTTTCAAATCTTAGCTATGTAGAATTTTATATTCTTTTACAATCCCTGTACTTGGTCATGTTGAGTCATCTAAGGTTGAGCAGCTCAATCGTCTCTGCCACAGTGCACATGTTTTCTGGGATCACTACTGCTGTGTTTGAGTACTGCAGCTCTTGGTATCACCAGACACTACTTAGCTTGGGTACCGCTAGCAGCACAATATGGTCCTTGGTGTGGACTAGCAGCCCTACCAAATGCAGCTTCTTCAGACCTTACTGCATTCTTTTTGCCTTCTTTATGTTGCTTGGTCTCTTGCATAGATCTTCTCATGTTGCTGTCACAGCTGTGAGCACATTACTGACACAGGTGACGCTCTAACAATGAAGGGCAGCAGATTTAGTCTATGAGGTCTCTTTCTCTCAAGATTTCCAGTTTTCTCTGGTCTTTCCTATGTCATTCCTGGAAGTTGTTAACATTTCAGCCAAATCTTGCTGTGGACTTCAAATGTGACTTCAGTTGCCTGTAGTGTGTTAGGACTGTACACTATGAACTATTTTTTTTCTTTTTTGGGTTTATAGTGACTGGTTTTTAATGATTTTATTTTTTTGGTCATGGGAAATATTCCTTACTCTTGATGAACTTTTCTCTGAGTTTTATGCGGTGATATTGTGTAGAGATAGAGGATATACTGTGCTGAGCATTTGGCAGAACTAAGAGTAATCCCTTCACCTGA
The DNA here is from genome assembly GCA_013399015.1 of Galbula dea. Taxonomy (NCBI): domain Eukaryota; kingdom Metazoa; phylum Chordata; class Aves; order Piciformes; family Galbulidae; genus Galbula; species Galbula dea. The sequence goes on from VWZX01006702.1 coordinate 1,657,245, forward strand.
CTGTCAATTTTTATGTCTTTCACTGAAATAACACACAGTGGTTTTGAGCTAACTAGCAAACTGGCTAAAAGACTGATCATGACATTTATGGTTCAGAAAATGTCTCAGCTATAAAAATGATTATAATGTTAAATTTCCAGTTTGAAGTGTCCATTTCTCGGAATCATATTTTCCTCTACTAGCAAAACAAGAAGGGTGATCATCCTCTTCTGTGCTGTGTAGAGTGATTCATTGCAGTTTCTAGAAAGCCCTAAGATCCTCAAAGCACATGATTTAAGTTCAGAAGGAATAAACTGACTTCATAAGTCTGGCCATACTGTAAACCAGCAGTTTTGCCACCTACAGTTCCCCCATGGTGGATTATGGCCATAACACAACCTGGCAATACTTCACTTCTCTGGTCAGAAATCATCCTAACACAGAGACAAACTAATGCACCTTTGCCTTCTGAGTTAGACACATGCACCTACACTTCGTATGTGTTGCATATAGCTAAGTCATGAATGTGCAATATCCATCCCTTCTGAAGGAGTCCCAAACCACTTTCATGGCCTCTGCCACGTGATCAATTCTACATTCACAGGGTTGTCCCACTGGTCCATAAAATTAAATAGCAAGCCACGTCTAAATTCCTAGATAGAATCAATCAATTCAGAATTGGAAAATATCAGTCATTCAACAGCAAAAGGTATCACATTTATTCAAGTAATTAGCAGATTTCTTGCCCCCAGCTCTACCAGAAGAAAGCAAGGATGGTCATTGTGCAGCCCAAATGCAGAAAAACTGTTTAAAGAGAAAGAGGAGAATACAATATATAGTTAATACTTACAGGAATTCTATGCATGCAGTATAATTATCTGATTTTCCATCAGTTCTCTGATTCCAAAAAATGCCAGAGAATTTTTCACACCACAAGAGATCAAGCCCTCTGTTTCATCTGTGGGAGGCAACATCAAGCTGTAGGACATGCGTCATCATCTATCACCATCTATTTTCACTGAATTAGGCATTTGGTATCTCCAGAGGAACTGGATTTTGGGTTAATATGAGATTGCGTTGTTTTGTTCTACAACAAAGACGCTGGTTCTTGTTAGCTTTTGGGAGTTGGTTTGTGGTGTTTGGATTGTATTATCAGGATCATGCACCATATGGGCTGGTTATCAGATCCTTCATGAAGCTATAGTTTTTCAAACACTAAACAAAAAACCCCAAAGGGGCGATTTTCTTACTCTTGTACTTCTGCATGGCAGAAAGAATGCTGTGGATCTTTCTTTTGTTTTCTTTCTGGTGACAGGAAGTTTTGAAGCATAATAAACAAGATGCTTAAGAGCAGTCTGAAGTGTACTTTAAGACATGGCATTAAGGTATTATTTTATAATACCTTTTCTGTGAAAGCATTCAAAACATTCTCTTTTATTAAAGTTACTGAACAGACACATACAGTGCTCAATCACTGCACTCATTTTTCCTTTAAAGTAAAGATTTTTACAGCATTCTGTAAGTAGTTTTTAGAACACATCAGAAGTCAGAATAAAAGCACTCAGCTTGGAAAACACCAGCCACCACAGGAAGAGTCTTGGGAGGATGGATTTGGAACAGCATGAACTGTAATGTTTTTTTTCTGGGTGTCTGTGGGGTGGGCTTCCCTACACAGAAAGGCAGCTTGTGTCTCATGGTCAAATTTTCAAAATAAGTGAGATTTCTGTTGACCCTCCAAATGGGTGGCCAAGTCATCACAAAGAATTGTCTGTCAACTGAGTAGATTTGCGACAAGGGTGAGTGGGCCTACTTACAGACTGAACCCATGACCTCCTAATCCTATCTCATGTGTAGTGCCTGCTAGACTGTTCAATGATCATTAGACCTGGGTGAACAATTTGGACACACACAAAAAAAAAAAATCAAGCCATTCTGGGGATTAAAGATCCAAAGAAACCAAAACCCATCTCTCAAAGTTACTTTGGGCTTTCAGCTCCTACATGATTCTGTATTACAGTGATGTCTTTCCCATGCTACATGTTTGTTTCGCCATGATAGTGAACTTTCGTCCTGGATCCTACAGGTTAAGCTAGGAAAGCTTGAGGATATGACATAAATCCTTCATGTGTGAGCTAGAGAAACTGGAGTTTAAGGATTCACTTTGATGGAATAATGCAATGGTAATCCAATAAAATCAGGCACTTTGATTTTTACTAGGGATGAAATGCTCAGAAGTTGAACTAAAAAAAAAAATGTAAACACCAGCTTAATTCTACAGCTATTTATTTAAAGCACTTTTAGATAGGAACTTTTCTACTATATTCTGTAGAAAACCCATTAATTTTAGAAAATCAAAAGCATCTAATGATTTGGACTCTTAATCTTAACTCTTAGGGTATCTTGAGCATACAGATTGGCCTAGAAATTAAACAAAGAGAGACTGCATTTCAGCCTGCAACTAGAAGACACTTTTCCACCAACACTTGTCATTCCTTACCACAACAACTTGTTTTGCTTTGTATTGAGACATGAGAGAATGACCCAGTAAGGCTGGCAGTGGTACCACCTCATTTCTCTTAGCCAGTTCACAAGATTTCTGATGAGAGCAATTCTCCTGCACAGTTGTTCTGATTCTCAGAAGTCCAGTGAAACCAAAACAGGTCAAGACTACTGTGGCTATGGTTTCCTGGGAAAATGGTTTCCTCTGCCATAATTCCACTCCATACTGCACCAAAACTTAGTTTGGATTTATTCAGACTGTGTATTGGTAGAAGCAAACATATGCAATATTTTAAAGGCTCTTGCAGTATTTTTTTTTAAAGACAACAGTTTTAAGTATTTAGTGAGGATTCCTTTTCTTCCCAGAGTTTACCTTGTCTCAGACACTGAACTCTTCAATGTGAATATCAAGCATAATCTATGCAAATTGTGTTTCTACACATTTAACCTTCTTCCTCTCCATCTGCCCCATGTTTTCAAAGTCAGGTGCTGCAGCTCCCCTCATTTGCAAATGAAAGGAGTGCTGATAACTGGACACTAATTGCACAACTGCTACTACCCCATTAATGAGGGGGTGAGATACAAGTTCAAGGAGTCAAAATATTTTTGCAGGGCTCATTTGACACAGCTGCAGGAGAGCCTAAGGACTGGGTCCATGCAGGAACTGAAGAAGTCATAAGCAATGGAAACTCACTGTAAAATGAGGACTAAATAGCCACTTCAGGTCTCAATTCTGATTCTCTCCTCACTCAGATTTGGCAATGTTTTGATTCATTTTCCTCCTATACCTCTATGAAGGATAGAAAGGAAAACCCCAGTGTTGAGCCAGTACTGGTTTTGATATGCTTGTGTCCAGAGAAGGGCAACAAAGCTGATGAAGGGTCTGGAGAATAAGTCTTACAAGGAGCAGCTGAGGGAGCTGGGGTTTAGTCTGATGAAGAAGAGCCTCAGGGGAGAACTTGCCTCTCTCTACAACTACCTGAAAGGAGGTTGGAGAAAGGTGGGTTTGGTCTCTTCTCCCAGCTTAACAGTGACAGGACAAGAGGAAATGGCCTCAAGTTGCACCAGGGGAGGTTTAGATTGGATATTAGGAAAAATTTTTTTCCCAGAAAGAGTTGTTAGGCATTGGCCCAGGCTGCCCAGGGCAGTGGTGGACTCACTGTCCCTGAAGGGGTTCAAAAAAGGTATAGATGATCTCAGAGGTCTCTTCCAACCTTTAGTGATTCTGTGATATATAAGTTTCACTTTCAATATGATACCAATGGTTTCTCAAATCAGCTCATTCCACCTCACCTACAGCTATCCCAGGGTGAGGTGGTTAATCCAATATGGATACAGAACAAGTCTTCACTGGACCAAACCTCAGAGGAGCAGCACTCTTGCCTTGTCTGCTATGTGCCTTTTCAGACTGGTAAGAGGAAGAAGGGACACTTTGGGGTTTGGTTTGGGTTGTAATGTTGTTGAGCAAGGAAGGGTAAAAGCATGATATAGAAGATGCCCACTGATCATAGTTGTATTGAGGTATTGCCCAAATTAGAGATAAGGGCAGTCCAGATCAATGGGTAACAGGCAGCATCCAGAATGGCAATGAATGTGTGGGGTAGGAAACCAGTTATCTTCTAATTGTGTCCCTGTGAGCAGCAGAGAGGAGTGTATTTCCTTCAGTGCCAGTTATGATATTCACTTTATCTTCTTGTGCAGAAAAACACTGATCAGTGACAGGAAATATCGACAACAGTGGTAGAAATGATCAGAAGTATCATACCTGAAAGGAAAAGTTGAATGAGGACTGTTTTGCTCTTCAGAAGATTTATAAAAAGCCATAGAAGCTGGTGCAAGATCTCTGGGGATGAATTCTGATTCTATTGGGCATCAGAGAAGCACTGAGATTTAACTGTAGAAATTAAAGGAAATTTAGGTTAAGGTGTTTTTGGAAATAGTACTAAGTATTTGTGAAGAGTAAGAAAGGTGTAGCTGACCCTGATTGTAGCTGACCCTCTGATTGCAACAGGACACGGGGGAATGGCTACAAGCTGAAGGAGGAGAGATTTAGGCTGGAGATTAGAAGGATGTTCTTTACCCAAAGGGTGGTGAGGCACTGGAACAGGTTGCCCAGAGAGGCTGTGGAGGCCCCATCCCTGGCAGTGTTTAAGGCCAGGCTGGATGTGGCCCTGGATGACCTGGTCTAGTGCATGTGGCGTCCCTGCTCATGGAAGGGGGGTTGGAACTAGATGATCTTTAAGGTCCCTTCCAACCTCAGCCATTCTATGATTCTGTGACCCTACCTCAGGGCAGGTGCATGGACTACTGTCTCCTGTAGGTCACTTTCTGTCCTATTTACTCCCTTCTGTTGTCAATACTGTGCCTTCCCATCACCATTCAGACAGAAGTGATTACCATGTTGCTTTCTCACAAAACTCTCTCTTGGGAATGCAGCTTGTTCAGTCTCCAGCATTTGTGGTCTTGTAATATCCTAACGGGAGCCCTGCAATGGAAGCACACAGTGGCCAGCTCTGCACGCAGCCGTGCATACAGATGCCAGGCCAAACAGAGTGCTTTGGCATGTACTTAATAGACCCCCTGATGCACAAGTTCTGCTGGTATGCTTAAGGATAGGCATGTGCTTTGTTTTGCCAGAATTGGCTTAACACCACGCACGTCACACCATCTGGGTGACCACTTGGGGCAACGAAGGATGCAGGTTGCAAATTTCACACCTTAGCGTGTTTCCATGATTATCTTTGGCTATAATCACAAGCTGTTTTTACTAACCTCACCTTCTGAATAGTGGGTAAGTACCATAGGGCTTAATGATATAGAAGTTGTAGGGTTTTAAATGTGCTAGTTTCACAAGTTCTTTAGGGTCTAGATGCTGTTGTTACCTTAAGTTTTTCTTCTCTTGAATGGTTAAATGTGATTCAGACAGAAAGGTTACACTTCTCTGCCAATTACTATTGTGCTTAAGGGTAAAAAGGTTTAAAAAAAAAGCAGTTGCAAGAGAATGACAGCATTGGGGGAAAAAAACAGAGTGAGCATTTATTAGCAGTGAAGGAAGATTTTATCTAAGAGTGTGAGGCTGGCAGAAGCTGAAGACTAGAGTGTGGCTCAGATGTAGCTATTAAGCTGTGCTTAACCTGCCTTGAGTGCTGGGTGACTGACACTGCCTGTGCCACACCGTCTCCCTAGACACCCTAGAGTTCATGCTCCTCTTTTTTATCTATCTGTTTTTGTAGAACCTCTGCTGGCTCAGCTGTGATTCCCAAATGTTTGTTATCACATACCACTTTAAACATGTTTACTCTTTGGATTACTTGGCCACAAAGGAACTTCTTCAGATTATTAGATTTAGAAAGAGAACTGAAGGAAAAAGGCATGCAAGATGCCCATAGCCAAGAGCATCTTCTGTTTAAAGGCAACAAGAAGCAGCAAAATTGGGGTCAACATACAACATAACAAAAATGTAGTTAAATGTTTGGATGTGGATGACTCGGTGTGTGTGCGATCTTTTGAGAGAGGATTTTAGAATAAGTATTTCATCCAGTTTCTTTCACAAGCTTACAGAGATTTGCAAAAAGCCAAGGACACACCCAACATGGGCCACTGGGATAATAACACAGATGCTTGATTTTTATGGCTGCCTACCAAATTTAGAAACTCCCTCTGGAAAAATAAAGTGGCCTTTGCTGATCCTTCTGAACACCTGGAATAAGTGAAACAGGCCAGGGAACCATGGCTCTGACATCACTCGACATTGAAACAAGCAGCTGAAAGAAACCTTAGAAATGAGTTGCTAGCCCTGTTGGGTGTTACATTGTTTTCTGCCAGTGTTGACAGTTCAGATTAGAAAGCACAGTGTTTCTGTTCCCAGAAAGCCCACCTGCTGAATACAATAATGTTTTTACTGTTTGGAAATCTGCATAGGAAATAGACTTTTTTTTTATATTCTACAGCTTCTGGGGGTTCCCTCCCTCCTTTCCGCCCCCTTTTTTTTTCTTCATCCTTGAGGCTTGCTGAAACTGCAGCCATTTTATAGTAATGTCCAACTTGGGAGTGTCGATCTGCTTGAGGGTAGGCAGGCTCTGCAGAGGGACCTAGATAGGCTGGATCGATGGGCAGAGGCCAATGGTATGAGTTTTAATAAGGCTAAATGTAAAGTCCTGCATTTTGGGCGTAACAACCCCCAGCAGCGCTACAGGCTCGGGAAGGTGTGGCTGGAGAGCTCCCCAGCAGAGAAGGACCTGGGGGTGCTGATTGACGGCCATCTGAACATGAGTCAGCAGTGTGCCCAGGTGGCTAAGAAGGCCAATGGCATCCTGGCTTGCTTCAGGAATAGTGTGACCAGTAGGAGCAGGGAGGTGATCTTGCCACTGTACTCGGCACTGGTGAGGCCACACCTTGAGCACTGTGTGCAGTTTTGGGCACCGCAGTTTAGGAAGGACATTGAGCTACTAGAGAGGGTGCAGAGAAGGGCAACTAAGCTAGTCAGGGGTCTGGAAAACAGGCCTTATGAGGAGAGGCTTAGGGAGCTGGGCTTGTTTAGCNGAACAGACCTGAAGGTCTGGTGAGTCTTGTAGTGTTCCAAAACTCTTGTAGTAACATGAATAACCTTCTGTAGACAAACTGTATACATCTTCAATGGGATAATTCACATGAGGAAGTTAGCCACAAATGATCTATCCAGTGGATCAGAATTTCTCTTTGCAGGACTATCAAGAGCGACTGGGAGCTTTGCTGGGGACAAGGAAATGCAAGCCTGCACCATAAAAGCAGTTTTGCTTGGTGTTCGTTATGGTGGTGCAGAAAGGTTGCAAATAATATTCTCACTAGGAAATGAAGGTCACCAAACAGACTCTGAAAAGGCAAGATTAGTTAATATACTAATAGAGTATTGAAAAGTATTTTTCAAGTGCAGTTCAGTTTGGTTTTTGCTCAAAAATTGGCTTTTTTTTTTCTTTTGCATTGTCTATTGGACATAGATTAGTGGCCTCGTGGTGATAGGTTGATGGTGGGACTTAACGATCTTAGAGGTCTCTTCCAGCCTCAACGATTCTGTGATTCTGTGGTATTTCTTAAAAATATACAAAATGCAGTTTTTCTGCACCCTCTATTTATTAGGTACATGCCTTAATACAAAGCCTGTCCCTCCTCTGTTCACTCTGGAATTCGGTGTTTACTATGAAGTCTTCATGTAGAGCCATATTCTATACATTTGTTTAGGCTTACTTGCAGCTTAAAGGCAAATTTCCCACTGAAGCTAATAGGACTAGATGACCAGGAAAGCATCAAGGGTGTCAACCATGCATCTAGCCTACTGAAATATGTGATAGATCTCCTGTATTTAATATGCTGATCCTGACAGCATTTTTGTTCTTTAAATGAAGGCTTTGTGAGATCCTATCTGAGCTGTGCAGGCTGAAGGGGACTTTCAGAGCACCTCTGAGGAACATGCTCATGTTGCAGCCAGGCTAGTGAGCTGATTTAAAGATACCTAGATAAATAGCAAAACCTCCTGGTTACCAAACCTTTCCTGGGAGCAGCACAAGTACTCAGAGCTGATCTTAGGTCTCTGTTGGTTACACTACAACTTCTGACCACTTAGCTAAAGCTAGTCTTCAGGGCAGTGGTGCAGAACTACCCTGATCTGAGAGGCAGACTGGCTGTGCAACTACTCTGTCTCTCCAACACCAAGGACAGCAGGGAGTCTGTATCTGCCATGTCACCTAACATTGAACAAATGCTGCTTTGCTGTTTCCATTAGCTTATGCCTGCGTAGTTTTCTGTGGACTCTTTTTTTGGTTGCACTGACCTACTACTGATTAATGTGACGTGACATTTTGCTTACCAGTAGCAACGTGAGAGTACTAATCACAGAATGGGTGCAGGGTATCTAGGGCAATAGAAAAATATTAGAAGAGCCAAAATATCTTGATTCACCCAGGAGAAACTCTGATGTAATTACTTGCTGTGAAACAGGTCAAAGAATACTTTCTGTCATACCAAATCCAGAATGGTCAATGGTTTCCCCTTCTGGGACTTTGTGGTTCTTTCCCAGTTTTTCCCACATCTTTCAAACAGTGCATCTTTGTTCTTTATAAATGAGTGTACACCAACTACTGTAATTTGAGGGAAAGGTGAAAGTGGGTCATTGGGGAAGAAAAAGTCTAGGGCTCAAGGCTCTGCAACCAAATTGGAAGTATGCTAAGGAGTCAGTGATCTGCCTGCTACACTTGGGCAGTGTCAAGGACACACCTAATCCTCAAATTCACTTACCTCCTGCAGACCTGTGCAGGAGAGGCTGCCCTTCCCTTGATGGTGTGTCATCCCAAAACTTCATTAACTGTAGAGAAAAATCAAGAGAAGACCTTATGCTCTTCGTCCTCTGTGTTGGCAGACAATGGTCTTACCTTAGCTTGGACAATTAGAGTAGATGGGAACAGCAAAAACTGCCACAGGTTTGAGCAATGCATCCATTCCAGATGTAGAAACAGGCCTGTAAGTAAACCTGATTGCATCAAGCCTATGGGTTTTTCTGTTTTAATTTTGTTTGCATATGTTATTTATTTTTATATCCTGATAGCTCATGTCCTTAGCAAAGAATTACCACCATGAAAAAAGTGGTGAGGAAAGGACATGAAGAAAGAAATCAGAGTATACTGTGTGTATCTGGTGTATAAAAATTCAATGTCTCTTCTGCTACCAATCCAGTCAAATACCTTGATTTATTGTTATATGCCTGTGCACAAATAGCAACCTCCAGTGGTCATTTAGTCCAAATTCAATATGGCCTCTCAACCTTCCTCAATTAAAAGGACCTCTGAGACTACTTTGTATGGCTTTTCAGGTGTAGCTTAAAGCCACATACATGCTTTCATCCTCATAATTAACAACCACTGCATTGCAGTCTTAAAATTGATAAAAAAGACTAAATTTTCTAAAGTAATGGCTCATCAGTAGATTTAAAAAATTTATTCTCATTGGCTGCTCACGTCTTGGCTAACAAAAACGAGTTCCTAGTTGAACCACCACAGCAGTAAAGCCAGATGATTTATTTTGGGCAAGCAGGTATCTTCCTCTCCTGTAGACTCACTGTTACATGCTTTCCTCTTTCAATGTTTGTACCATATCCATGGAAGTCCTGTGCATGCAAAGCCCAAAAATTAAGACGTATCATATACTTAAATGTTAAAAAGAAAACACAACAAAGCATATATTTTAAAATAGGTTCCACCAACAGTCCATCTTTAAGATTTTAAACCCAGTTAAGCCATACCTGCTATTAACTGAACATCATCTTAGGGAGAGCTAACCAAAGAATATATGCTTCTGTGCCTGAGACCCATTCTACCATGGTTTCAGAGGCACCCTGTGACTGTGACGTGCTTCCATCAGATCTCACAAATTAAGCAGGGCATGGCCTTGCCAAGTCTTGGACTTTGCCTGAAGGACTTCAACATTCTCTTCCTCTTTTAACCTTTTCACAGGAGAGATCAGACTGCTAGACTAGGGACAGAGCCAAAACATGTACTCCAGTTATGTTTAATGAAGCGTGGGAACTGATAATATTTCGAAAATGCCCATTATCTATCTATATGTCATGTCTGATGGAGAATGAGCATCATTCTTATTTGCTATATAGAAAACATAACAAAACCATGGATTTCACATCTTGAAGTGTGAAATTTTTATTTCTCCATGATTTTGGATTGATTTTGTGTAGACACAGAAAATCTGTGCCTTATCTCTTCTAGCCATTTTGGTATTTCAAAGTTGTATAGTTCCCCTGGGGAACTGCAATATCCTACCAGTTATTCTGCAAGGTAATTTTGCAGAATTTTCCACTGTGGTGGATCACTACTGAGTAAATAGTTTTTAACTTTCTGTTAGATACCTGCATGATCCTTTCCAGTGCTAAAGGAAAACAGAAATGAGGTGGAAGGCAAATAATAGTGCCAACACCTACTGCAAACAACAGTGCCAATACCTACTCCAAATGATAGTGCCAATACCAACCGCAAGTGTTCAGCAGGCATCTTGGCATTCAGGAATGGACACTTTTGTTACTGATGGTGGAAATTCTACAGTACCTTGCAGGCCATAACACAGGACACCCCTTGTCAGAGCCAGTACTTGCTGCTGCTGCTGTGCAGACTATGAGCGTGGGTCCTAGTGGCAGCACACAGGCCATGGCCACACCAGTCCTGTGACCCGGGGACATTGCTAGTCAACATCTCCCCTCCTTCCTCCCAAAGCCTAATCTTCCACTGATGGCTTCACAGCAGCAGTTCTGTGCCTCCCAGCTGGCAGGTAGGGGAAGGAGTGAATCCAAGTCTTTGATGTTCCCCCCATCACTATTGCATAGAGCGGTGGGGTCCTTGTTCCCACTCCTCTCTAAAGCAACTGTTTAGACCCAGGCACTCTCTGCCCTTATGTGAGTCATCCATCAAGCTTACCTATCCCACCAGTTCTGTTCTTGACCATGCTAGCAATCACACTATATAATCTAGAGGGGCTTTTCTTTTTTTTTTTTTTTTTTTTCNCAGAGAAATCTCTGCCTTTCATTTAATGGGAGCAAACAGGTTGCTGTACGTGGCCCCCAGGTCTGAAGCTTCATCTTGGAGCCCCAGCAGAGATGAGTGCACTGCAGGATGGTACCATGCAGCCCTGTTTGATTTCTGTTTCAATAACATGTGCCAAACATTGATTTCACAGAGTCAGTGGTGGAAAACAAAATTGGGAGACAAAACATATGTGGATGGCATTCAGAGCCTGGGACACTCCTGCCAATTTCTGTAATGGATGCATACTCAAAATATTTACTTAGGAATTCTTAATTAAGGAAACCATTTGACAGTGGCATAGTGTTTCAGATGAGTTGCAGTGTCACCACAAAATATCTCGGTGGTTCTTTCTAACAAAGAACCCATTATGGGGATTTTTATCAGAGATGCTGGGGTAAGTTTTCAGTACAGTGCCCTGAGGTTTAAGCCATGCATCTCCTCTGCTGTTAATGGGATTCATGTGGATAAATCCCTTCATTCCTTGCTGAAAATCCACCTGCCCAACAGCAGCCTCAGGTGAATGTCCAGTAGCAGGGCTAAAGGTGAGATCACGGTGACTCCATGGACAACTTTTGAAAGGGCTTGTAGTAAGGAAGGCTCCACAACTTGAGGGGTTTTAGAAGGTTTTTTTTTAAAATTTATTTTTAATTAACTCTCTTTACAACTATTGCTTAAATTCAGTGCCGCTTGTATTGATGAGTAAGTGATGAAGAAAGTAGAAAGCTCTCCATATGCCAGCCGCTACTGTTAATTGCTCAGGAAATGAGACATTGTTCCACTTACGCTGTTTAGTTGGATAACCCATGTAGATGATGTTTAACTGGATAACTAGCCTATGTGGATGATGTTTAAGAGGATAACCCATGTGGATGACCCAACACAAAACTCTGAAGTGTGCGTGGGCTGTCATGGTGCAGGATGGTTACAATTGCTGTAAGCTGCACTGAACAAAACACTGCGCTAAGGATTTCCTTCTGGTAAGACTCAAAGAAGTTTGCACTGCAGAGAAAGATTAGATGGGAGATGCTAAAATGTGGCATGGGGATCTGCCTTTTGACAGCTATAAAGTGAAACCTTCTCCATCTAGTGAAAAAACAATATGTAGCCTTCAACTGGCAAGGGGCAGGAGCATGGCACAACCCTCCTGAATGTGTGATGGACGCGCAAACTGAGGGACGCCACAAGAAATAGCAGAGAGGAAGCTTGAAATGCTGTTGGGTGCATTTCTTTAATATAAATAAAGTTTTCCAAACCCTCAGTTTCATGATTCAGCATTTCTTTTGGCACTGAAGTGATGGTAACAATTTAAAGGAGGTTAAACAAGTCTGAGGGAGTATGCTGGTAAGTTCAGGCCAGAGAGGGAGAAGTCCCTGGAAGAAATAATAAAAAAAAGCCCTAAGACCCCCTTCACCCCAGAAATTGCTGTTTAATTATTTTAATGAGGAATCTCTTAAATCTTTCTACAAAGACATAATAATTGCAACACCCTCACAATACCTTCTGAGGCAGATATGATAACGTTTATTTCTTGGATGAATAAAATGATCCCACTGTATTAAAATACTCTGGCCAAGGCCTGCTCCAAAAGCAATGGGAGACCAAAGAATACACTCTTTAACCTAATTATGAGACAGTTGCAATGTGTATGGAGGAAGGAACTAAACTGAAAATTATGCATGGAGTAGATACTGTAGCCAACACTTTCTTCTTTTCTTTGCTTTCAAAGTCATAAGGTTTTGCTGCTCAACTGGAAATAAAAGTCTCTGGGTGATGTCAGGTAGTTATCTCAGCTTTTACCAGTCTTTGTAGTTTAAAAAAAATACGTCTATCACACAGCAATAATTTTTATATAGAATTTTTATCAGTAAGCTGGTTGCATGGCTTCAGTAAGTTAATGACCACCAGGCAGCCAGGAGACTAGAACTGTGTGTCTTGTGCATGTGTGTTCGGTGTCAAATTTGGAATGCTTGTGTAGGTCTTTTTCTTATGATCCAGTTCCAGCTTCCTTCAGTATTAGGTTTTCCTAGAAGGGTCAGTGTCTGAAGCAGCTCCTGGTGCAAAGGAAATGGGTTACTGCATAGGGAGGTCTTGCAGGATGCCTAGGCACCTACTTTATCCCTGAGAGCTGGGCAAAGCCAGGTGGAGAGGAAGGGGTAGGGATGGGGGACAGCCTGAGCGACACTGGGAGAGCTGCTGCATATGCCAAGCAGAGGAGGTGCTGCTGCCAGGGAACCCTGTCTTTGCTTTGCTCTGAAGACCAGCTGCAGAAATGCAACCTTTCCTCAGCTGCCTGTGCCTCCTGGCAGAAAGCAAGGTTCAGCTGGGTTCCTTTCAGCCTCCCAGGCTAAGCTGTAATGGCAGAATCTCCCGTCCCCCTCAGCATCTTCAGGTTACTTACACTGTACAAGATATTTTCCTTGTCATAACTGGAAAACCAGATCTGGATCCTAAAGTGATTTGGTAAAGGGTCCTGGCATTTTTGCATCATGAGAGGTTATACATTTCTGAATGCAACACAGCAGCTATAAAGGAAAAAAAAACCTTTCTTTGCATTTTACTGCAACATTTTCAGTATGTACATCCTACTTGCTGCAGAAGGTTGTTGAAGTCAGGTAAAATCCTCCTAAGCTGTGAAAGAAAACAACACTTTTTACTTTTCAGTATTCAGAAGTGCCTGATTTTAAGAAAATTAAATATTGATACTTTCACCTGTGATTTTCATTCACTTTTGGAGTCATAAGTTGATTTATAAAGTGCCATTGTAAAGGTCAGAGAATCTTATTATCTGTACTTCAAACTCATAATGTTTTTTTGAAGATTAGCCTATGTCTTGGAAATCCTTTGTTTAAAGACACCATAATTTAAATATTCTATTAAGTTGTTTACTCAAGAGGTGGGCCAGAAACAAAACCTTATCTCAAAACCTGCATGAATCTTGGGGATATGTCCAGGTTTGTTGCTCAGTACTCAGAAGAACATGAATTAAACCTACAGGTCTGAGAAGTCCTGCTCCAAACACTGGGAATGTTTGGAGCTGCAACTACATTTTGTTCTTGTTTTTGTTTAATAGGTAGTACCACATGGCATGCACGCTCTGTGTTTGCAATACCTTGTCTCCATATCTATAAAACTCCCCCAAGCCATAAACACAAAAACACAGTTGTTGAATTTCTCATGGATTGTTAACTTTGCAAAAGATGCACAAATACCTATTAAAGGCAGTATGAATCATTATGAAATTTTCATTCCACAGTAAAAACAGTATTTCATTTTGACCAGGGAAGAGTTTTCCATTTCACCCTTTTTTGCTCTGGCTTTACTGTAATTTATTGAAATAGCAAAATGAAACACTGTGATTTCACTGAAATGCAACATTTATGTAATTTTGCCATTCCCTTCGTGAAGTTGATAAATTCCTATAAAAATTCTCTTTTGTTTAGTCAGCATTTCCCAAAAAGAGTATTTCCAGTGGGAAATTTTTAACACAAAGAAGGAAGGCTTAAGTCAATGTTCAAGCTGGAGAGGAAGTTAATGGAGAAGGTAGCTTGTTTCCTCTTACTAATCTCTTTACTTATGGTGATTTCTTTTACTGTGAAACTCCACTTACACCTGAAGTGCTGTAGCACAGCCTGGGCAAGCACCTTTACATTACAGAGGCAGTCAATACCAGTATTTGATGGGAAAATGAAATTGCCTGTATGATCCCATAGCAGGTTGGGACCAGCTAAAGACAGGAAAGGGTTTGTGGAGATACTTCTCTGCAGGTGCCGAGAAACAGAAATACTCCTGGCACCCCAGTTTCCCAGCTGAGGAGCAGGACAGCCAGCTGGGCAGTGTGGCAGGGACTTTTCCAGGCTTTGGTTGTATAGCTCTCTCAGGGTCCATCACACCGTGCTAAGCAAGGCCTGGCTGGTGCCCAGTAGATGAGACCCGAGGCATCACTGAACGAGAGAACCCATAGTCTCTTATTTTTTCTCACTGAAGAATACTACCACTTAAAATATAGCCTGTAAAGATGTTGAAAAGTGAGCTAAAAAATGAAAAATAAATGGACTAAAGTGAAAACATATGGCAGGTGCACCTTGTATGCAAAATTCATAGTGAATTCTGGAAATATACTTGAAGAATGAGAACCACAAATTTTTATAATCTGGATGTCACATATTAAGGATCACTCCCTGACATTTGCCAGATCTAAAAGCACAGTTATGCTGATGAACTTTCATTAGTCACTCAATACCCTGAGTATAAGAACAGACACGAGGTTTGGTAGCATCAAGTCATTCTCTAAACTGTGCTTTACAGTCTCAAATGAGGGCTGGATGAACCAGGTGCAGTAACTAAAATACTGATCCTGAATCTTCATAGGCCATTCAAAGCAGACATGAGTTCCAGAGATTCATAGACAACCAATTACCACTGTTTTTTTTTCCTTTTAAATATGTCTTGCTTTCCACTTCTCATCAGCTGATGGCCCTATGTAGAACTGGAAGCAACAGTGCTAAAATTCCATTTCTTTGTTGTTTCTGGCACAAATCAGATCAGGAATTGCTGTAAGATTTCCAGCTTCTTTTGCCAGATGAGATAGGTTGGGATAAGTTGGCATAATTACAGGAACCCAACATCTAACCCTTCCCCTTTTGCCCAGCACCTTGCCTGCCACATGGCAGCACATGACAAAAACAATTAATGGCCTCAATTTGGTTATAACCTGTCTTTCTGCTTTATTTTTTTTTTTCTTCAGAGCTTTGTCATCCGTGGTGGCTTTAGGAGCTAATATCATCTGCAACAAAATCCCAGGCCTGGCCCCTCGGCAGCGAGCCATCTGCCAGAGCCGCCCTGATGCCATCATTGTGATTGGGGAAGGGGCACAAATGGGAATCAATGAGTGCCAGTACCAATTTCGGTACGGGAGGTGGAACTGCTCTGCACTGGGAGAGAAAACAGTGTTTGGACAAGAGCTTCGAGTAGGTAAGGGTGTCTCCAATACAGCACTGAAGTGACAACCTTGGGGATGGTTTTCTTTTAGATGTCACACTGCGGTCCTACAAAGGTTAATAACCCTCTGGTATTTGCCCTCTGAAGTTCAGTATTGGTGTTCCCAGAATGACTGTGGATGAAATCTCTAGTTTGCTCAAGATGAAGTAATTTATATCTGTGCAACTTCATACCCAGCAACAACCTAGATGTCTGCACAGGCATCCAATGTCACAGTTATCACACGCCGTGGAAAAATATTGTCCTGCTGTTAGAGGTTGCCATGATAACTGTGGTGAATACTAAGGCCAATCAAAAGGGAACTAAAATCAGCTCCAGAACAAAATCCCTCTGCAGACATCACAAAAGCTTACGTAATGGGAAAGTCCCAAATAACTGATGG
Source organism: Galbula dea (assembly GCA_013399015.1). Taxonomy (NCBI): domain Eukaryota; kingdom Metazoa; phylum Chordata; class Aves; order Piciformes; family Galbulidae; genus Galbula; species Galbula dea. The sequence continues at coordinate 1,673,661 of VWZX01006702.1, forward strand.
AAGTGCAGTGCATAGGATAGTGGCCTTCCAATATACAGCAGTGCTACATATCCATTTTAGTGTTGCTGTCATACAGTAAAGGAAATACTGCAAGTGATTTGAGGCAGGAAACCTATTCAAAGAAAATAACATAGGATCTTGGCCTGACAAGCTGTTAGTTGGCAGAAGCCAAATTGATTACTTTCCGTTTATCCTTTGTCTGATATTATTTCATAGGGAAGATTATGCAAATTTTTTCCCAGCACTGAGATTACTATTTACCTCATCACCCAGCTGAGTATCCTCAGACTATTCCTGAAATTTCCTCTCTCCCTCAAGGGCTGCTCACTTACCACCTCCCATACTGTGTTCTGCTCAGTGTTGGGATAATATTTTGTGGTGTGTGGCGCTCACAAGGGTGCTGAGTGTGATACCATCCAGCTTCTCAGTAGGGTTGTAGCCTGTCCTTCTTCTGTCTGATTCTTCTTTGGGTGACACCCCTTTCTTGAATTCAATAGTTCAGGTGAGTCTTGTGCCTCCAACACAACTGATTGTGATCAGATGTAGGATCTCATTAAAACTGTGTGAAAGAGAGGCGTAACATTTAATCTCATCTGTGCAAAGAGGAAACAACTTACATGGTGTTTTGGTTGTTAGATGATCTCAAGGCTCTTTTTCTTTCCAATACCCTTGTGAAATAAATGCCAAAAGCTGAGGTACCCTTAGGTCAACCATGGAACCAACTATTTTTTCAAAGAGTATGTAAGTCTGAAAGTCTGGCAAGGTCTGTTTTGTTTAAGGGCACAGTGGCCCAGCTGTAAAGTGTTGTAATTGAATAAAACCATTAGCATCAGGGGAACTGACTTTCACCTACAGAGAGTCTGTTATATTCTGTGAGCATCACCCCACAGCAAATCACAGAAACAGGAAGGGATAAAACTAATAAGAAAAAAGACTCAGTAAGCCAAATAAATGGAAAAGACAATTCAGAACTTTTTGAACTTCAGAAAAAAATTTGGGAGAATTTGGTTTTGATGGTTAACAAATGGTGGTGAGGAATTTGCTCAGCAGTGTCTTTTCCCACTTTTGTCCTAAGATAGTTCTAAATCTGTTTATATAATACTTCTTGCCTGACTTTTCTTTCTTAGAAAGAGTGTAAGTAGAAGGCATTAAGCATTCTTAAGACACCATGTACAGGGATTAATCTACCATTTGACTTTTACCTTCAACTTTAAATGAATGTGGAAAAACTTCCAGTCACTTGTTTTGACTATTAGAAGCACAGGTCTGGTCCCCTTTGGTTGGTCTTATGCTTGTTTGTCTTATGCTGATGTTCAAAATGATGCTGCTGTCAGAAAATATACAGCTGCCAAGCGTTCCACCATTGTACTTCATGCTATGTTGTCTTGATCTGCCAAAGCTTGCAGGCATGCTCTGACCCTCAGACAAATAAGTCCTCTTAACTTCTGCAAGATCACTTATATCCTTGAAAAGGCACACTCTGGAGGGTTGCACCACAGTTGGTATCATCACTAAGCTTCCAGGTGAAAAGGCTTTCACCACTTCTGCTCTCCTCTTCAAGTTAAGAATCTTCTGGTACCTCATTAGCTCCATCCTTGTAGTCGTGAGTAATAATTCTCTTCACCAGAGAGACTCCTTTCACCCTCAGAAATCTTGCAAGTGAGCATAATCCAAATGCCTAAAAAGGACTATGAGTCATGCCTGTGCTTTCATTCTGAATGTTTCTATACAAAATAAGAGCTACAGGGATCAAAAATTGTTTGGCATCAGGATGGATCAGCTATCAGGTTGGTCAGACTATACAAAGTTTGAAAAAACCCAGGGTTTCCTTGAGCCACAATTCAGGCCGTGTTTGCCAAAATGTTCACTAGACTCTTAACCTCTTCACCGAACCTGGGTGGTTTCTTGCATCTATGAAATGACTGATGTGGAATTTGGTGGGTTCTTTTATGGCTTAACACAAACACAGAAGAAACTTGGCAGTTGCAGCTGAGTTCTGCTTTGACATTTGTTGGGTGTGAAACCACACAAACTCTAACGGATGGAGAAGGTTTACATGACCCCTGCCAGCTGAGCCAGACGAGTTCCATGCATGACTATAAAAGATCCCATAATCTACATCTCTTTATTTGTTTTATTAGTGGAGTAGCACCCAGAGATGATGTGGTCAGTATCTAGGAAAAGGATAGGGTTTAGAAAGTGGTGTTATTACACTAGTTGGGGGGTGAGAAAATGAAAGGACAAAGCTTAAAACCCTTCGACATGAAAATTTACAAAAAAATTACAAAGGCATAAATACTCACATGTGTAACAAAACATCCTTATCTGACACATACAGAAACACTAGAACAGGCATTTGGTCCTGCCTCAAAAGATTGAAGAAAGAAGACGAAAAAAAGACAGGCATTTATTTCAGTTCTTCCAAAGGAAAGCTCACCTAGCTTCCTCCCAGAACTGCTTAGGGAAATGAACAATCAAGGGAACTTATTCAGGTCACAGGGTAGAGAGCACAAGTAAGCTACGACAGTGTGATATTAATTACTTTCTACCTGTAAGGGGAAGAAAGAAATGGCTCTTTAGCCACTGGCCCAAGGCTATACCACTAGCACTGACAACTGTAGAGATATGGTTATTCTAACTTCTACCTCGATGCAACACTCTGCTCTTAAAATTCGAAGCAAACCCCTAGGCTCACCCAACATGAGGTTTCTCCAACAGCTGGGCATCTGTTGCCAACATCACATCTTGGGTACCATTATGTTCCAGCTATGCATGTCTTCCAGCCACAAACAAGCAGCAACATGACACAGGAGCAAATGTCCACTTTTGTGACTTCTGGGGATCCCAGAATCACACAATGTTACGGGTTGGAAGGGACCTCAGTCCAACAGTAAATTAGCTAAGCTAGATTGGTGCTGAGCTCTTTATTCAAAGAGGTACTTCAGGGAATGAGGGCTGTACCACTGATATAATACTTGGGAGTCTGCTTTAAAAATAACCAAAATAATTCAGGAGACAGAATAATAACTGTAAAAATTATGTTAAGCATGGGGCATTCATGTTAGTGTGAAAGATTTACAGCAGCCATAGACAAAAAGTGACAGAGAGATTCAAATTAGGAGTGAGAACAAAGGAGCAGCATGGGATGAATTAGCCAAGCATTGTGTAAAGGGTTTTTTGGTATATTTATAGCTGGGAACTTTTCTATAGTCATGCCATCCCCAAAGTAAAGCCACTACTACACTCACTCCACTAATCCTGTCCTTGTACATACTTGTATTTGTCACCTTCCTGCACTTATCCCTAGTTTTCATGCCAGCTTCTTATGTAAAGTCATCTTCTCTACTCTCCACTCCATCCTCTTGTTGTAAGCCTCTTTAACAAGTAGATTCAGAAATTAATTGGCTATTGATATATCAATTGTTATTATTGATAACCATTGATGAAAGATAATCACCCTTCTAATTTTTTGAAGGGAATCAGAGCACTCTGCTTGCTCTGGAAAAGTATATCCACTGGTCCTATCAGGTTATTGATGCAAAAGAGCTCCGACACCAAGGAGTGGTATCTGTTTCCCCAAATGATGGTTGGAGTATTCTATCATGTAGGCACCTCTAAAAGTTACAGATCATTAGTTACAGCTGAAAGCAAATAACTCTAACCAAAAAAACAGTACAGCCTCTGAAGTATGGAGTCAGAATCATTAAGGGAAGTGAAACATGCTGTTCTTTGAAAGTGGGTTATTCTGACTAATGATTTGTGCATTGACCATTTCCACTGTTATTCTCCAGAGCCAAGCGCTTTATAAACCTTTATAATAGGCTGCCCTTACCAATGCTACACCCAGAACAAAAATGAGGTATTTTGAAAAATATAGCTGTCAAGATATCAAAAGTAATCCATAGATGTCTCCTTTGTTAGACTTGTGGAAGATAGCCATGATTTAGTAGCTCATTTGGCTGTATCATTATTACAGTGATTTGGCAAATCATTGAACCGAACATCTGACAAGGAAGAACCAACAAATAGGCAAAAAACAGGGAAGTTCTGTAAAAATACCTCTGACTTTAATATTAAACTGTAGATTTCTGGCATGCTGAAAGGATGCATCTGAAGTGAGGTGAAAGTCTTGTTCATTGTGGGAGGTTTAGGAGAAGAACATCATCTTAAGAAGCTTCTTGCTGCCACACATTGGCTTAACCTTTGTTCCACTCTCCTGGCAGAAAGGGGGAGGGATGGGAGAGAAGCTAGAATTTTAAAGACTAAACAAAATCTGTGCATGGATTTTATTAACTCCCAGGTGAAGAAGACTTTACAAAATATTTTGAGAAACAGTCAGAAAATGAAGTTGAACATCACAGTTATAGACAAGCATACTCTCATAGACATGCACACATAAACTGCTTAAGAAGACAGCATAATTTCCAACAGAAGATTAAGAAAGGGAGGGGAATATCTTCTGAAGGAAAGATACTCATTAAAAAAAAAAGTGATTCTTTCTGTATTTGCACTGGAATCAGGTAACAAAATCCACATTGGATCACAGGGTTCCAGCCACAGGCCTGAATGAACATGAAAAGTGGACATGAAAGATAGGTTAAATGCATGAAATGGTCAATGCCTGTCATGCAGAAATGGTTGGCATCTTATCATATATGCTGAGGGGGTGTCAGTCAGTAAATTATTCTTGGTTCAGGCCATATAAAGGCTTAATTAAATTTGGATTCACACTCACATATGAATCCAGTAATTTTTATTCTGGGCTATGATGGTGGTTTAACTGAGATGCCAACTGTTTGTAAAAACCTCCTACCAAAAATGGGAGGAGTAGAGAGGCTCGTTATTCTCCAAAAATGGAAATTTGCATCCAAGCAGATCCATTAATCTAGCACAGTACTGTCTAGTATTGTATGAGTTGGCCAACTTGGAAAGCTTGACGTTCAGTAGGAGCAGAAAGCTTGCAGCAGATGAAGACAGGCGACACTCTTAGGAATGCTTTACAGCCATACTTGTGCTCTAGAGCTATCAGTAAATCAGTAAGGGGAACCATAAATGAATTCAGATAGCTTGCCTAAAGTAAGTACATTTCTATCTCAGTTTTTGCCTTTCTTTCCTCCTGCCATTTTTTTTCCTGTTACTCTGTGATCTCATTTTCCAATTTTTTTGATCTATTTGTGTTTTTAGTTATATATTTATTAATGCTTAGTAATATTCATATATCAGGTTGACTCTATGTTTATTATTCTAACATCTGCGTATTTATTATGGGAAAATCTATCTTTACAGCCGTGTGTTATATCCAATAAAAACAACAGGAGGCAAAGAAAAGAATCATACAGCTGGAAACAATTTGGAGGGGAAAAATGAGTTGGAATTAGATTATTTTAAATGTGATACAGAGCAGGGTGCACGCTTCACCAGTGGAAAGGCAGTAATCATCTTTGTCATAGCAGTAGGTGCTATGGTTGATTTAGGCATTTGTCATTTATTGTGAACCTCAACTGCACAGTGGCTTTTGGACTTAATATGGAAAATTTTCTGGGTTTTTTGTTGTCATGTAGCTTGGTTCCAGACAGCAATGGCCTTTGAGCATTCAAGCAACTTGTTTTCGGCAATTTGAACCGGATGTCTGCCTTGTTGCTAGCATATGATAAAATACATTCCAGTGTAAGAGGTGGCTTCCCAGGAGATGCTATCAGCTTCCAACTCCTAGGGCAGAAGGCTGCCTCGGATGCCAGCAGAGAGGTGCATAGGATGCATTCAATCAGCTGAAATCTGTACTAGGACTGTATGCAACCACCAGAAGATCGCATAGGACCAATACAAACCAGGTCTTCATTACTCGCATGGCTACCTTGGAATGACTCATGTTGTCCATGATACAAAATGGGATGTGGAGCCATGGCATTTGTAACTGTGATTTAGTCTAACTGGTAGATGCTACAAATACCACGGCAAATTTAACGAGCTGTGGTTTATGCAAGGGTAGTTTCTGATAGAAGCACAGTGATGAATAATTCTTGGTTATTTAAAGAGAGAGTTTTCTCACTATTAGGCTGAATTAAAAACAAACAAAAGACAAGCATAGTGAACTACCACCCATACCAGCTGGGTAGCTGACAGGCAGAGGCAGCTGGAAAAGAGGGGAAAAAACCCCCCAAACTGAGGACATCCTCTATGTACTCATTTTACAGGAAAGATTTATCACACTGCAAGCACTCGTGCAAAGCTTTCCCTTAAAACATCTCAAACAGTGCATTCCTTTTCACAACTGACATGTTGTTGCTGGAAGGAGAAACAAAAATATCCATAACTTTAAGACTACCCAGCGTCTTTGTTCTAGATCATCAGATCTATACTACTGTAGAAGGATTTCAGTTTTGTCAGTGACTATCTCATGGAAAAAACCAAAACCAAACCCCCCCCAAAAAAACCCCCAAAACCAAAACCTGTGATAACCTAGTGCTTACAAGTTAGAGTAAGAGAAAATGCTATTTCAGTTTGCATTATCATCTTTGGAGGAAATGAAGGAGTTGATTCAAGTAGTTCATACTTTCTGACTGTAGAAGGCTGGGTATAGTTTTTATTATCACAAGTAGCAGAGCAAGACAGTAACCCAAACCAGAATAAGAAAATAAACCTCCCAGCTGGTGGTAGTTGAGGTTGGGAAAGACTGGTAAAAAAGTTATGAAAGATCTACTGTGCTAAGAATTTATATTTGTTTAACTGAGGAGACAGCCTATTGTGAGAGTTGTAGGTTCAGACTCTTCTTCATTTTAGGAGGTTTGTGTCACTTGGATGTTTTTAGAAAAATAAAAATATCTTTCTATGTTAAGGAAGTACTGTTGTATTAAAGAAATATCCTTTCTATAGGATGTTCATTTAAAATGTGTAGATGTGGTACTTAGGGACATGGTTTAGTGGCAAGAGGTGATAGTCTGACTGTCGGAGTTGGTGGTCTTAGAGGTCTCCTCCAACCATAATGATTCTATGATTCTATTTTGAGAGGACAGAGGATTCCCAGCTTAGTGAATCGATTTGAAAACTTGTATGTGATAATATCTCTGTGTTTTAAAAATTTCCTAGGTGCCAGAGCCTTATAATGACCTGATGAGCCTTTAGTGATGTTTTCAAAACACACTGTAAATCACAGATAAAAATATAAACATGAATGGACAGTACCATCTCTAAATTATTGGTTGGCAATAATAATTTTTTTTATTTTACTAGAAAAAAAGTAATTTTGTTACATTAATTTTAACATCTCTATCTTTTTTTCTTTGTCTCCCTAGAAAAGGTCATATATAATCTGCGGCATACAATAATCTCCAACCATGCATATACAAATTTTTGTTTTTCCCAATGTATATTCTCTAATCACCAGTCTATTTTGTAAGGTACTACTGTCTAGTTCAACTGTAGCTAAATTGTGTTTGTTTCCCTCAAGAGTCATGAATTTGAAGAAGAGGCTAAGTTCTCTTAATTTAAAATGTTATTGCTGCCAGTTAAATATTTAGCTCTTTGGCAGCAGGCTTGCTTTAAAAGGCAGACATCCTTATTCTAAACATAGCATTAATATGTTAATACAACTACTTCATGAACTCTGTGTGGCTTGCAGCTGGATGAGAAATGGTAGATGTTGACCTGAATGAAATTTGGCATTTCCATCCTGAGGGAAGTGCTAACTTTTAAAACTTCTAAACTTCTGTTTCATTCCATTTTTACATGTAAAAAACAATTAAAAAAACCCCACAGATTTTTTTCTTGGACCAAATGTTTCCTGTCCACATTTTAGAACTAAAATACACTGATACACCTGCCTCTGAACAATTCCATTTTGGTTTGTTAGTGCACTTAATTTCAAATTAATTAAGTGCATTAGTGTAAACTGATGCAGGGAGAAACTGTAACTGGGAAGACTCTAGTCCCTGCATCTCATGAGCTCTGCACTCCCATGCTTCCCTATGTCTTCTAAGCTATATGGTCCCATAACTCAACGCACAGCATGGTAAGAGACCTCACATAGCACGACACACTGTCTTCCTGCCATCTGAAACCTCAGGTCTCTCAAAACCAGCAGATTGATGAGGGGATGCAGTTCAATAATATGTTCCGGTGGTTCAAAACCGAATGGCCTTGTTTTTATTAAATGCCATAGCTGCATTTAAGTGTATGGAAAAGAAACATGTTTTTTTCAGAGGGCCAGGTACTTACGGTTTTTGGCATTCTGCAATCACCCTAATAAATCTGTAATTAGCTCTAGAGGACAAGGGTATTGTTATTTCTAATGTGGCAGAGTCTGTAATGACCTGTCACTCTGATCAGCTCTTGCTCAGCATTGGCTGCAACAAAAGTCTTCATTTTCTGTTGCTTTTAACTTTGTCTTTAGTTACCTAGGATAAAATTTTCCATGTTGCTTTGTTTGCCTTGGGATGAGTGAGTCAGAGGTCCTGTGGAAGACTGTATGCAAATTCTAAGCTATTATTTAATTGAATACTGTATCATAATTTGGATGCAAAAAGGGCTAAATTTACTTAGCAACAAAGTTACTTTCTTACTTCCAAGTGGAATGTTCATGTTACTTTAATGTCGTTTTCTTTCATGTGACTTTGTAATAAAATTGCTGGCTACAAATTATCCATAGCACGTTGAATGAAGTAGTTGCATCCAGAGTCCCAGTACTATTGGTCAATGACTTACAACGTAATGCATGCTTAAAACAGGAAGGAATTGACTTTTAAAGTTAAATAAAATGCTGCTGGGCTTAATCCAAAATGACAGGAACCAAATTCTGCTCTTATTGCAGTCAGTAGAAATGTTGCCTCTGCTTTCACCAGACCCAGGCTTTTACAGCCACTAAAAAGGTTCCTCGTTTCTGGGTATGAGGAGAAATTCAAATTGGAGCTGAATTTCATAGCAGGGGCTCAGATAAGACTTAATTAGGTAAATGGAAATCAACGATACCACATCTGTTTTTTTTAAGTACAGAGTAACTTTGCAGACAGGCAGATGCTGCCAAATCTTGCAACGGCAAGGGAAGTTCTTTATGTAAGGTGACAGGTAGCGTAGGACGGGAGCTAACCTGCCAGTATGTGATCCTGTCATAACTTGGGGTTCTAAAGACTTTGGAGATTCCTTGAGTTTTGCTACTGCGGTTAACTATGTTGTCAAAATCTCTTCCCTAGAATTAGAGATGATAGGTTTGGTCATCTAGTTCAACCTCTACATCAAACAGGACAGGCTAAACATAAAATTAGACTTCAGAGTGAGCAGCATCCCTCCCTTTCCTCCTCTGTTCTTTGGATTAGGTTCCATTTGGTAAACCATCTGTTTCTAAATCAAAAAGCTTGAAATGCACAGAGAGGCAGTTACAAACATTATGACAAACACAGCAATTGTTGATCTGTACATTTTGGTTTGCAAACAAATGGTTTAGCATGTGGGCTTAGCTTGTCTATCTGTGCAGTTTCTGTCTTGCCTGTAGTCACCAGCAATTTCTTTTTCTAATGAAGTGGCTGGCATATTCCAAAATATTACCTCTGACATATATCTCATTTTCTAATTGACAACATTTCCTTCCTGAGTATCGTGCATGACTTAGGACTGGATCAAATTACCTGTGACTATCATTTATTTCATAATGACGTATTATATGGCTGTAATTCTGAAGTATAATATTATTGTTACTGATACAAGAATCAAATTAGAAGGAAAGAAATAAAGCTATCAAGAAAGAGGATTATATCATCTTTGATTTGGAGGCTTGCAAAAATGAATCTAGCATGGTAGTGCTAAGCTAGCTGTTCTCTCAGGATTAAAGCTGACCAATAATTTTAGTCATGCTCTGTTTACCCCATATGCGCTTAACTTTAAACTCTCTGTTTTAAGTCCTACTAAAGCCAAAGAAGGCTGGAACGTGTTTCACTTTAAATGCATGCCCAAGTGTTTTGCAGAATACAGAAGTCATACTGAAAGCCAGCATGCAAGATTGAGCTGTCAGTGAGTCCTTCAGCTAGTAAAAACTGTCACACCTACCTGGTTACAGTCAGATTTGGCCTTAGGATATACTAGCTACGAGTATAATCTCTTGCTATCTAAAATGTTCTCTCTGCTGCATAGGTTCAACCTCCAATTTCTGGGACTGTGAAAAAGAGGTGATTCCTAAGATTTAGACAGCATTGGTTGAAAAAGTGGGCTCAGATGACTGAGAAGTTTTTCTTTAAGTAGGCTGCTGTCACCCCAAAAAGCTCACTGGTGCACTGGGAGAAGATACTTCTATCTCTAGACAGAAGCTCAACAGACATGGACTGAATAGCTGTAGACTGGAAAGCTCTATTCTAGTTGCTAAAACTTAAAAAAGTTTACTTGTGGATGACAACATGGAAACTTCTTTTCTGTCTGATGCACCCACCTGTTCAGAAGAGGTCTCCACATGAAGTCCCATCCGACATGGTCAGTGCAGCCTTTCATTTTCTGAGGGGAACGGAACAAAAGGTAGCAGTGGTTTGCTGACCTATAGGGCTTCAAACAACAAATAAGAAAAATGGGGAACCCCTCCTCACTTCTTTCCTTTGGCCTAGTTTCACACCACATAGCTCCAGGCATTCGCACAAAATGTCTAATATAGGAACCTCATGAGCCTGTATTCCTTCTATGGTCAAAGAAGAGAGAGCAGCACTTCTAGAGGGCAATCTGGATCTTAATTTGACTGCATGACTGTCTCTGTTGACTATCGTGGGAGCTTAGACTCCCTAATTAGGAATCAAGCTTGTTAATATCTTTTGTTTGTCTATGAAATTTTTTTACATTGGCATATATGTTTCTCAGGGGAGCAAGTGGTCCTCTCATAGTCATACCTGCTTGCCCCACATAGTAGACTCAGAAACTTCATTTGAAGTCCTAGCTATTCTTGGTACTCATTCAGCAGTGCTACCTGCAAAAGTTTCTTAGCTGATGACTTTAGATAGATACTGCGGTTGGGGGGGGAAGAAAGCTGCAACCACAGGCATAACTCCATCACTGCTAGTTGGAAATTTAAGAGCAAGTGGGCGTCCAAAATTACCACCAGATGGTGCACCTATTTTGCAAGTGAGAGAGACATGTTCCACAAGAAAGGGTAGCCACAGCCTTCATCAACCCACCAAGTTGCTTCCCCTGCTGTTTATTCTCAACTGTGATATAAATTAAATGTTTTAGAAACATGGACCTGCCAGTCATACTATTCTGTTACATTTAATATGGAGAATGTTTTCAATCTCCGTGATGGAAGCCTTTCAGCTGCCTGGCTAGGGACATGAGGAAGTGGGAAAGAGTGTAGTAGATCTGTGAATGCATGTAAAGGGAGAAGGAAAGAAACAGATGGGCTAGGAACAGGACAAACCAGTAACAGCAAATGGCAGCAAGCAGGCTCCAAAATCAGAAGTGGTCAGCACAGAGCATCTGTGCATTGCTGTTCCATTATTCTGGCTATCGATGGTAGATAGCTGGGAGAAGGTTGAGGTCAGGGCATTTCTGACAGTCTTGATGTCTAAGTCAGTATTTTGGAAAACTGGCAATGCCAGTACCCCAGGTGAAAACATGGGATATTATATTCACTGCAGGTGGTGAACTTTCCTAAACAGTAAAGTATTTTTTATTCTTTGCTTCTCAATTCTAAGCACTTGTGGTACACCATACTCAGAGAAAGATGAGCACGAGTTGACAAGCATGTGTTTTTCTGCCATATTTCTCAACATGTCACAAGACCATGCAGTCCTTTTAACTTTGCTGCAAATCAATACATTCTCACATGCAGGAGGTGAGTAGGTCTCCCTCCCCATTCTACTCTATTTCCTGCTTTAAAGAAATATCTAAAGTAACATCTAGGTTCCTGACAATCCTCTTTCATGTCCCTTACAAAACTGATACAGAAGGAAATTTTGAGTCTCTCATTCTTTTGCATAAAAAGCTATTGCTGCTTTCTATTGTTCTGAAATGCTTTAAAGGATGTCGTAAATAGAATTTAATACATTGCTAGAGAATGATTAATGAGAAAGATTGTAGTTTTAACTGCAATTTGAACAGTAAAGAAATCTTTGACCTGGAAATTTCCTCTGAGCAAAAAGTGAAAACATTTGAATATTCTTTAACCTAAGAAGTACTTATTCAGAAGAGATAAAATAATTTTTCATTCTCTTCGCCCAAGCTGAGAGGAAGGCATCGCCTCAAGAAGCTCAATACAATTCCCTTCCTACAATTTTTCACATACCCTGTGGCTCCCAGTTCAGTGTGAGAACTATCATTTTATGGTTGAAGCATGGATCAGGATAACGGACTTAGACTCTGTTCCCAGATGTGCCATATACTTTTCTCGTGACCTTGGGCAAGTTACTTCATATCTCCCTGCCTGGAGACCAAAGATGACTGATTTCAGTGGGCAATTGAAAGGCTTAATTAACGTGGACTAACCTCCACTTACTTCACAAATGACTCTGGGATCCTCAAACAAAAATGGCTGCTGTCAAAATCTTCTTATCCAAACAGGAAGCAAAGGACAGAAATGTCATGGAGGGATTTGGTCTTCCAGACAGCGAGTCCAGGCCTGAAAAATAAACCCCAAAACCATACTGAAAAATCTCTGTAGAATAGGCCTGGTAAGATTATTAGCTTCGTTTTCATAAGAGGGAAGTTTGGAAACTTTAGGCAGCTGTCCACGGAGAGCCTAATTTCAAATTTCACAAAGAGAAAATATTTACATGTTCAGTACTTACATGTAACATGAAAGAGAGAGATTAAAGCCCACAGGGAGAGGAACTGCTGGTTACTTACTGTATGTTCACTGTATGCATGCTGTCATTCTTCCACTAAATCTTCCTGTCCAAGACCCTCTTTTTCTAGCTACCGGTGCACAGTGCCATCCTGACACAAGCAATGGGGCTTGAACACATTTTCCTTCCTTCCCTTTCTTTTTCTGCTTGCTAGCTCCCATTTTCATTTACTTCAGCACTTCAGTAATGTTGAAACTAAGTTCTCTTTTGTTTGCTTTGCCCTTGTTCATTGATCAACCATGTTGCTTTATAACAGACACTGTAGTATTAACTACAGTATAAACAGGAGCTCTTAGCAAGAGGTAGCTGGTATTTCTATTCCCTCTTACACAACCAAAGTTTCTGCAGCACCACTTTCTTGTTTGTTTTCAGGGATTAGTGGCAGTATTCCACATACTGCTGACATAATGAGGTATAAGCTTCACTCAAAGAAGGCAAGACAATGATTTTTAAAAGACCTTGGACTACTGTGCTACTAGGGATAGGTAGGGAAAGTTTGAAAGGCAGCAGACTACTCTCCGATCTGAGTGGCAATAGGATTGCTGATGGGGTTTTTTTGCACAGCATGAAGTATTTCTGTGAATCCTGTGTCCTGCTCAAAGTTAAATTCAAAGCATCTGCAGAGAATGTCTCATATAGCAGCAGCATGTGTGTGCTGTCAGTTTGTGTTAGCCAGAGGAACATGACATCATGTGATAGACAAAAACACTTCTTGCTACCAGATAGCCTAATCCCAGACTTTTCACGTGAAACAGTTGTTTAGTTTTGGTTTTATGACATTTGCATTTCTAACTGGTCTGTTTTAATTAGAGCTCAACCTGAACCACAAAAGATAGATTTGAACTTTCCCAGAGTTCAGTGGTGTTCAGATCTGGCTTTTGGTTTGGCCCATCACAAAGACAGGGGTCAGCTTCAAAGTTCAGATCTGGAAATGGGCTGCTACAAAATCGGGGGCTGAAAAGATTATTTAATGAGACTCGTATCTCCTTTTAATGGGGGATTTGCAGCAGAGATGCTTGCTAGTGTTTTTTAGAAGTACTTTCATGTAAGCAGGATCTTGAACACTGATGTTGACACCAACCTATCTACTTAAACACTCTTTTATTCATATTGCAGAAAGAAGGGACTTGTCCCTCCTCTCCTGGTCAGAAAGCCTGGATCCTGGTCTGAAGCTGGAATACCTTAAAAACCTAAAGATTTTTCTTCTGAGACTTATTTAAAACTCATCCTTCAGTTCTAGGGTATAAAGGGATGAGAAAAAAAACCCCCAAAATAAAAAGAGAGCTTCTAAAAACAATGCAAGCTCTTTATGGGCTAGAAATTTGATCTTGTATCCTCATAACATTTATTCTTTTCAGCTGAAAAGGCAGATAGCTCACAGGGCTGCCATATGCCACTTGTCAAGCCCTTGCAGGTGTGGATCAGCATTTCAGGGCGAGCTTGCTCAGTATCTGGCAAAACACAAGCTTAAAACAACACCAATGATAAATAACAACCAGTAGTCTACTAGATAAGATAGCCTGACTGGTAGGGTTATCCAGACAGGTTGAGGTTAAACAGTCTTTCATGAGTCCTGAGAAGATTCATATAATTCTTCCTTGTTTATGTCAAGTTTGTCACTTCCCAACTCCTGTCAGGACCAGAAGCTCCAGAGCTGAAAAAGACGACTTTCCTTTTGTGATGATTCCAGACTCATTTTGTAAACCAGAGAGGTTTGGACCAAAATCTAAACTTCGTGTATTTATCCAAAACCCTCTGAGCTCTTTACTCTTTTAAATCTCTTTCATATGTGTGATTTGTGTCGTGTGTTGTTCACTGGGGTTACACTCTTGACTACCAGGCAAAAACTCTTTAAACATCAAGAAGCACAGACATCATTACTTCAACCTAGCTTTCCTCACAGAAAGATTGTCAGGCAAGACAAATGTATCAGAAATACGAATTCAACCACACAAACAGTGTAAGAGCATTTGGAAAATATTTAAGTAAATTCAAAAGCAGCTTTCAAACCAGCCCTTTCACCAGAACTTTCTCATTTGCTTTCCACAAAATCTGAGCTCTGACAGATGATGCCAGTGACTTACGGGGTTACTGCCCAGCTGTTTGCCCTACACCTAGAAGATGTGATCTCTGCAGTGGAATTAGCACAGCAGAATGCAGGCTCATATTGATGACCTGCAAACCCAGCCTCTTTGCTGCAACCATCAAGGAAGGGATAATCTGTCCTGAACTGTAAGATAAAGCCAATGAGGTATGGTCCTTCTGTTATCATGGGACATAACAAGGGAGTGGCAACACCCTGAACAGCCACATCAACACTCACTGCCTCTTAGAGGGCAAGGGTTGTCCTGTGCGTAGGCAGGAGTTGGACTTGATGATTCTCGTGGGTCCCTTCCAACTCAGGACCTTCTATGATTCTGAGATTCAACTGTCAGTACCTACCTTGTCAAGAATGCTCCAAAGAATCCCATTAAAGCCCACGTACCTACAGGATGAGCGGTGACTCACCAGCAATAGTGTGCATGTTACAGATTTGCTTGTGAAACTTGATATATTGAGTTAGTCCTCTAAGGTGCCCTCCAGGTGTCAGAAACCATGCCAGGAATTTATGTGAGCAACAGATTTGTAGGACAACCTTAATGAACAATATGCAGAATTAACCTCCAGGAGACTGAAATTCCTAGAAAAATGCAACAAGAACTTCTCTGCTACACCCCTGCACAGAATTTTACAGAAAAAGGCAATGTTCTGGTACACTATTCAATGCAAATTATTTCTCCTTTTTTGTTGAGCATAAGAAATAGTCTTTTGTCTATGTCCATACAGTTTTGAAGAGTATCTTAAAGCCACCTTGAAGAGTAGGGTCACTGGGAAATATGAAAGCATAACAGTTTCTGTGCCTGAAAAGTGCTGTCCCAGGCACACAAGAGCTGTTTCTCCAGACCAGTAGTCTGAAATGCTTTTCAGAGCCCCCAGCCTGGGGCTGTCCTCATTCCTGAGGTTGGGCAGTATTTCTTCCATGTTTATTGCCATGACCACAAAAGGGTGTGTAGATCAAGGTATTTCTAGATGTCGTTGTTTCATAGTTATTTGACATTTACTTCTTCTTGTATTGCTGTTGCAGCAAAAGCTAAAATGTGAGGGATGTTTATGCCATTTAATGATATTTCTCTGCATTTAGATTGGAAATTTGATAAATGATTTAACTAAATATTTATTTATTAGATCCTGTCTAGACCAGGTTGATGCATAGTGTAAGTGTTTTAGTTTAATAAAAGATACTGCTGTTCCTCATAAACCTTAGTTTACAAATAACATGACTAAGCAGAGTTGGTACTTTATTTTATATAAAATCATCCTGATTCTGTACTTGACAGAACCAAGTTAAATGATACTCTGGAAAAAACTAGACAAGCACACTGGAAAAAGTTGTATTATGTTCAGCAGAATATCCTAATCAGTGAAATCAACAAAGTCATCTTCTGGCTTTTGATATAATGAAATCTTCTTTCCCCAGTCAGAATATAAACCATGATAATGGATTGATAGTGGAATATTTTAAGGGTGGGATGTCCTTTTCTAAAACCACCATATACCCTCAGCAATTACACTTAGCTGACTGCTGCCAGCATAGTTGGAAAGCCTCACTGTGCAGGGAAATCTGGCTCAACTCTCTGATGAGATAAGTTTAGACTCTTTCCCTTTCTTTGCATTTTCTATTCCCAGTTTTGGGGCTTCCCTGTGCAGCCTGATAGCTTCTAAACGTCTTGCTTTGTTGTTGTCTATCTCTCTCAGTGATTAGTAAGGCTGGATTCTTATCCTGGACACATGGAAAATACCTCAGTGCAAGAACATCTACAAGACAGGATTTAGAGCCAACATCCCTTTGCAGATTTAGCTCTAGGTGCGTAGCTCTTGCCCTATAAATGCAATTCATTTTGTATACTGTAAACACTGGCATCCATCTGAAAACTGTACCTCCTACCTGTGAGATGTCTTGGCCTTGGCTTGCTTGCTACTACTCTTGCTTTGAATGTGTTTCCAAAAGGAAGGTTCTAGATGAATACATATATATATATATATATATATATCTCTCTCTCAAACAATTGTGTTGGCTAACATAACAAGTGAGCATGAGAAAAAAGTCTATGCTGACAAATAGAAGCCAGCTTTTAAGATCCTGCTTAAAGCTGCACATCTTGCCAGTAGTCAACAAATGTCATCAACTCCAAATGGGAACATGAAAGTATTTAGTATCTCTCTGGAACAGAAGGCAAATGCAACCTCAGCAAAACTTTTGGCAAGACACTTGAATTAATTATTCTTTTAAACGAGAGGTAAAGTAAGGATCGCTCTAATGCTATGTAGGAAGGCTCTACAGAGGAATCTGGACAGGCTGGATCGACGGGCCAAGGTTGGTACGATGTTCTACAAGGCCAAGTGCCAGGTCCTGCACTTGGGTCACAACAACCCCATGCAATGCTACAGGCTTGGGAAAAAGGACTTAGGGGTGCTGGTCAAAAGTTGGCTGAGTATGAGCCAGCAGTGTGCCATGTGGCTAGAAAGCCAACAACATCCTGGCTTGGATCAGAAATAGCATGGCCAGCAGGACTAGGGAAGTGATTATCCCCCTGATGACGCCACACATTGAGTATTGTGCTCAGTTTTGGGCTCCTCACTACAAGAAGGACGTTGACCTGCTGGAGTGTGTCCAAAGAATGGCAGCAAAGCTGGTGAAGGGTCTAGAGCACAAGTGTTACAAGGAGCAGCTGAGGGGACTGTGGTGGTTTAGTCTGGAGAAGAGGAGTCTCAGGGGCGACCTTCTTACTCTCTACACCTACTGAAAGGAGGCTGGAGCGAGGTGAGAGTTGCTCTCTTCTCCCAGGTAATAAGCAAGAGGATGAGAGGAAATGACCCCAGGTTGCATCAGGGGAGGTTTAGGTTGGATATTAGGAAAAATTCTTTCACTGAAAGAGTGGTTATCAATTGGAAAAGGCTGCCCAGGGCAGCGGTAGAGAAAAGTATGTGCCCACATACCTATAAATTCTCTTCCCTTTTTCTTAAATATTGCTTTTATTTCTCCCTGTGAAATGTCCTTTAAAAAGAGACCATAGTGCATTGGCAAACCCTACACTTAAGAGCTACTAGCACAAATAGATTGAGGCAGATGAATTATTAGAATAGAATCAAATCAAATTAAACAGAATAAGAATATAGAACAACATCTGGTTTCTCATAGCCCCATTTAACGTTGGCATAGTTTAGGACCCTAGGACCCTAGGACCCAGTTTCTCTGGGTCCGTGCTTTCCAACATGGTGCAAAGAACTTTGTAAAATCCTAGGACATTGCACGGTATCTCTAGCTGAGCTTTCACATATTACAATATATGAAACCATTAGTTATCACTGAAAAGAAATAGCACCAAACATTCAGCAGGGAATCATTAAACCCCACAATAGGACATCAATAGGTCCAGAAGAGAACACAGGCAGGAGACAATTGCTCTGCTCCAGCTATTGCTTCCCACACGCTACTTTCACAGTATTAGCAGTAGCATTGTGAAAACACAGCCGGCTGTGACGCTGTGCAGGCTTTCTCAATGGTATCTGGGAGCTACCCCCTCATGCTTTCTGCACTGTGCATTTCTCAAGCCATGCTCTTCTGCATCCTTTAAATGAGTCCTTAGCACTATGTTCTAATTAAACCTCAACAAAACCAAGCAGTGGTGGTTTAGGATCAAAACTTAATTTCCCCTTTTTCTGTAAGAATGAGATACAGACTGTTTGTTAGAGCTGAGTTAGTAAGAAATATTTGCTACAACAAATAGAGTTTTACAGAGGACAGACCAAAAATTTCGTATTTCTCTGAGTGCTTCTAAACATTCTCCCAAAGATCACAGCTAACTTATTAACCTTGCAGGAGCTGTCCCAGAAAAATCCACCAAGGGACATGCAGCCAAAAGATGGCAAAAAACACAACAGAATGATGCTCACTTTGGGAGAGAAATGCTGACTGTTGTTTAGGGGTGCCAGGAGTTAACTGAATATGTTTAGGGGGCAAATTAAGTAAAAAAACCACTGTAAATTTTTGGAAGTCTCATTACAGAAGCCACTGTGAAAAGTACCACCAAGTCTTCGGAAAATAACCATGAAACTGAAAAAATGCTCAAAAAAAATGTGAAAAGCAGAGGCATAGTGAATAACTATAATGCTTCTGATAGTATATAAATAGTCACAGCAAGAAGCTGCAAAAAGGCAAGTGTGAAATAAATCTGGCTCATGTACAGCCCATTCTGAAAGAAAATTTGACAAACCCACATGAGCAACAGAAAACAATTCAGCTGACAATGTGATTATAGACTGATGGCCAAAATTCTGGCACCTCCAACCATAAAAATTTAGTGAGAGTCTGGAGATGAAAAGCACTGAGAAAGAGAAGAATCGTAAATGAACCATTATGTCATAGCACTAGACATTCTCTGCTTTGAAATCTGCAATGTTCTCTGTCCCAACCACGTGTAATCAGAAATACACAGCAGCAGCAGTCTAAGAAGAAGCTGCAGAACTCATGCACAGGTCCTGCTCTATCACTGGAGGAACCAAAATTAAACAAGTCTGTTTTAATTAGACATAGGAGAAGAACAAAAAATAGAGAGGAAATGGAAGAAGAATGAATATTGTACAGAGAACATTATGCAACATGACCACTGGAAGACTCCATCAGATATGACCAGCAAGTCCTGCCACTGTAACAGACATTCAATTTGCACCAGGTTCATTGTTCAGGAGAACTTCTGAGCACCGGTGCCATGAGAGAAACCTCACAACCACAGATAAATCTATCTGTTTATTTGACAACAGGCTACACAGTAATCATTCAGTTGGTACTTTGTCAATGACTGGAATATGTAGAGTAAAAAGCTAGGTCACTTCTGAGTGGAGTGGACCCCCAAGGAAAGGTGTAAACCAAGGGTAGTGCCAAGAAGGCCAAGCACTTCTTGCATCAGCCTTCACTGAAGAGGTCAATGGTGAGCAGGTGATTACAGAACAAATATCCTTGACAGAGGAATACTATCTCAGCACTAGATAGAGGAAAGTATTTGTCCAGGTTGGATGCTTTTCAGTTAGCTGTCCCACATCTCAGAACATTTAATGAAACCATTCTAGAGCTGTTAGTCCTGACAGCCACTAGCACTGAAAAGCTGTGGAGAACTCTAAAAGAAAAACTGAAAAGACAAATTTATTGCCTCTGTCTAAAAGAAAAAAAAAAAAAATCAAACCCAAAACCCAACAGAAAGGGCTCATAGGACCAATCAGTTAACTTCAGTTAATGAAAAAATATGGGAAAAAAAATCCATTTATAAGCTCATAACTGAGAACAAGGAGATGAGTAACAATTAACAAGGATCTGTCAAGAACAAATCATGTTAAACCAATCTAATTTCCTTCTTTTGTCACCCATGGCCTCAGAGGCAGAGGAGAAGCAGTTTCTACCACGTATCTTGGACTTAAATGAAGCTTTTGACACTGCTTTACATGACGTTCTTATAAGAAAACTAAGGAAAAGCTAACCAAATGGGTACATACTCTCTGGAAATGGTGCTTAGAGGGTAGTTACCAAAATGGAAGGATGTGCTAACTGGGTTTCCTTTGTGATCTGTGCAGGATCTGGTACCAGACAGCATTATAGTTTTGACTTCATCAGATGATGTCAGGCTGGGAGGGACTGTAAGGAAGTTGGAGCAAGTTTGGGTCAAAATTGAAATTGATCATGGAGAAATTGTTTGGAAAGAAAAAGAAAAAAAGAAAAGAAAAAGGAAGGAGGAAGACAAAGACTAGTACATGGGGATACGTCTGTGGGAATAATCAGCTGCACAAATGCAAGATGGGAAACATCTGGTCTGATAGCAGCTACACAGAAAACAACTGCAAACTGAATAAGAGTCAAAAATGTCCTGCTGCTGTGAAAACACCATGCTGGCATAAGTAAACAGGAGTGTAGCCTGTGAGACATAGAAACATAGAAATATCATCACAGTTGGAAAGGACCTTCAAGACCATCAAGTCCAACCGAAAGCCCTACACTACTGTTATCCCTGACACGTAGCTCTGAGCAGTCAAAGCCTCAGCTGGCACAGGTCAGTCCACTGGGAGAGCCCAGGGAGAGCAGGGGGAATGAACAGAGCTCCTGAAACTGCTCTGCAAGGACTGATGATGAAACACACCTAGAAAGGGGTGGAAGTCTTTAAATATCTAAAGGCTGCTGCTAGAAAAAGGGAGTAATCTGTTCTTAGCATCCGTCAGTAGAGACAGGAGCCGTGGGTTTGTGTTCAGAAAGATAGTTTCAGGTTTATATTAGTAAAAGAAGAACCAATAGGGGTCTGAAGCACTGGGCAAGACTGTGGAAGCCACACCACCAGTGATCTTCAAGAAGAGGATAAATAAAAAGCTGCTGTGAAGGACAACCCTATATGAGAGGTGAGGGATGGTCTAGAGACACTCCAGAGGTTCCTGCCAGCCCTGCTTTTCTATGGTGTTTTTTCTGCCTGTACAAAGTGATTTTGGTGGTCTACAGTTCTGACATGTAGCACCAGGTATAGTAAGTCTGAGGGCTAGAGAAATTAAATCAATCTTTGCTTTTAGAATATAGACCAAGAAGCCCCAAATTAATTACACTGAAAATGCAAATAGAGAAAGGATCTACTCCAGACAGTGTGGAAACTCTCACTGACTTGTATTGCCCTTGGATTGAACCCAAAGAGAAGAGTCTGTACCCCTTTCCTTGAGAATTACTAATGAGTCTGTTGAATAAAATAGAAAATTACAAAGGAAACAAAGTTGTCTGTAAAAGTCTTTATTCAGCCCTCCTTGGGGTGCTGCTGTCTGCTTTTTAGTTTACTCATCTAGATGTATCTACTGTCTTTTGCCCATAAAAAATGACTTAATGTGTCCTCAGCTTTCACTCAGAAACATAGCCTTGTTGAAAAGAGTAGATTTGGAAAAAAAAATTTTAAAAAAAATCAAACTTCTGCTGTGGTTCATTTCTCCTTACCACTGACCTACATTGCACTGTGTCATACAATCAATCTAGTGTCCAAACATGGTGTAAGTACATGAGGAATGTGTTTTGTTTAACAGCAGCATGTAGTATTTTTCTCATTGTTGATCATTGTTGATCCAAGATTTAGCAGATTACTGGCTTAACAGTGTATGTCCTACAGTTTATACTTGAAGTTAAGTTACAGTTCTAATGGCTGACATTCAGCGGCACTCATTGATCTAGCTGCTGACATAAGACATTTCAGAATGATGTGTGGAACAGTAATATTTTCATCTATCTACTTAGAAGAATTAATGCCTTGCTAATGACTACAAACCAGTTAAATCTTTAACTCTGCACTCACAGCTGAATGATCAAAACATATATTTAGCATGTATGTTTCTCAGCTGATTGTGGTTACATGCTTAAATTACGCTGATGAATATCTGCATGCTAGAATGTTATTCAGCCCAATTACTGCTGTTTACATGACAGAAAACATTCAAAAGTCAAACCAAAAATCTTTCTTCTGAGACACAGGTAGTGAGCATATATATTGTGCCAAATAACTAGGTAATCAGGATATTCACTGGAAAAAGAAAAATAGAGATTAAAGCTGGGTCAAACCCCACATATTCTGCTATTTGCAATCTTTCTCCGTTTCATGAACGTTTCTGGGAAGACTTGTCTCTTTCCTTTCAGATCAAGAATATTTTTTAAATCTCAGAAAATTCCAAAAAGTGAGATTATTAGTCTCCATTCAGGTATCACAGAGATCACTACTTAAATATTTTTAGTTGCCTAACAAAGGCTCACCTAGAACTGATTCCAAGTGATGACATGCTAATGGAAAGCTTTGTGTACAGCAGACACATTATTTGAGCACAGAAGTTCCTCTCCCTCCCTCATCAGCATTTTCTGATAGACTCTACTGATCCTAGGACTTAGAGAACTGCTGAGGTAATGCTTACACTAAAGTTCAAGGGAAGTTTTGGAACATCCTCTGGTGAAAAAAAAAACCTAACCCCTCCAAAAATTAATTCTTAGCAGGACAACTGAAATTGCAAAAAGAATCTGACTTTCAAGCCACATCTTACTTCTGAGCCCTTCTTATTTTAGAGCTGCATTGAAATAGAAATCTCTTCAGAGAGTCAATATGGTTTCCATTTTGTATAATTCCATCACTTGAGACAATTCTACCACTGCTATAGCTCTCAAGTGGGTGAAGATAGTTTTCTCTCTTACTGAAGGTAATCAGGGATATAATGGGAATGAGGGGTAATGAAAGGAAAATTCAAAAGACAGGATATTCTTTAGTTTCACAAAAGTGATCAAGGGAAGCGCTGTGTGAAAACTCATGTAGAGGTCACAGATACAGTGGCCATAACAACATACCTCACCTTCTACTCTGGGGCACCTGTGGAATACAATGATCTTAAGCATAAAATGTAAGCAACCTCTCTCTGGTTAATCTCAGAGTAAATCTACAGAACTCTAGTCCACAACTGCTATGTTCCCAGGAATATCTTTCTGCTTGTTTATAAGCATCTCTACATGTATTTCGAAGGTGTCAACTCAAAAAGTTTTCTAATTTTGCACTCATTTACTCTTATCCAGAAGAGGAAAGAAAATGTATCTACATAGGTAGTTTCTATTATATGTCATATTTCCAGTCTTTCCATTTACAGACTAAGACTAGATTTAAAAAAAAAAAGAAAGATGAAGAAAGAAACCCTGCAAGTCAGCAGGATATAGTTTAAAACATAGGTCTTGGCTTGGACTTCAGCTGGCAGGTAAAGAAGAGAGGAGTGACTATAGATATGTGTTTTTAAAGAACACAGTAGGAGCTAGAACAGAGGTTCCCAAACTTTTTTGGATTACTATCAACCCTCAGAATTTCTTGTGGGCCACCAGGCATTGTTATCATCAAACTTTTAATTGAAAACACTATTAAAACCAGTGTTTAATGTGACTCTGCAGATTAGCTGTGAACCCTTTATTGTGGCCTCCTGGACCACCAGTGTTCTGTGGACCACTGGTTTGGGAACCACTGAACCAGACTACACACATAGTAGACCCCAACAAAACACTTCTGTGTTTGCAAGCAAAGTCAGTCCTTCTATTGCATGATGTACTCTAATAATACATAAGTCAGTTTAACCTCCTCGGTACCTGAAGAATACAGCACCCTTTTATTTTTCTCTTACCTTAACTTTCTTTTTTTTTTTTGCTTTGGAGAAACAAGGAAATGGTGCCAAAACCCAGTTTATGATTGTTTCTTGTAGCATCTTTCTCATATCCAGCATCAGTGTAACCTTTCAGGACACTATCTCTGAAAATAAGAAATATGAAAATGCCCACACGGTACACTGGTTATTCAGAATAGTTATGATATCTGTGAATCCTAAACCAAAAATAAAATAAAATAATAGCTTCTAAGTGTTTTGTTTTTTTTCCTCCTCTGGAAAATTTGTTCTTTTTTATTGTCCTTCTCAAACCCACTAACGATGTGTGTGGTCATTAAACATTTCAGCAACTTTCGGCAAATTCTTTACATTTATTCTTTGGCTGCAGTATTACAAGATCGTCTGTTTATCACCAGATAAACATGCAGAAGAAAATGAGGACAGTACTGAGAAAGGAACTTGTAGGGAAACATTATGAATAAGAGCAGTAAAACAGGCCTTACACTGAGTTGGTAACAGAGTGTGGTCTCATGTTAGAGCATGAATGGGCTGTGTCATCCCTTTCAATTGTTTGGCCACTGTATCTTCTTGCTTATGTGCATCCCCCAGGAAACTCAGCCAAGCAGTATCTAATATAGGAAGGGGGGGCTTATTTGCTTCTCTTCATGTACTCAGCACCAAGAGCTATAACATGGAATTAGGAATCAGGAACCTTGGCAACTTGTGGCATCACAGGAAAACAAAAAGAATTTTTATTTAAAAGGACTTTTTTATAAGCAGCCTGTGCTTCCATGACAGTATCTCACTTGTTCTGAAGGAGAAATAACGCTGCTGCTGCAGCACTTCCATACCCCTTGTATTCTCAAATACCAAGGTAATGCAGAGGTTTGAGCCAGAGCGGGAGTGGAAACAGGTCACTACAGCAAAACTAGCACACAAGAGAAGTCAGCAAGGGAAAGGGGTAGCCTCTACTAGATCACACAGAATCTTAGGATAAACAAACCCTACTGAGCTCTTCTCTCTGTAGTCCTCTCCTGCAACATTTTACAATCATCATCACTAATGGATGCTCGTGGAGCGTTTATAAAGGTGAATTAATAATCTTCCCAGTTTGTATCGTAGGCTTCTTGCACATCTGCAAGGGTCTGGTACTTTCAAGGTTGCCTCATCACTTTTCTTTTTCCATGCAGTGCCAATGGTTAGAGGCAATTATTGTCTTCCAGTGAGCATTGCCACCAGTGACTCGCTCATTATTCATCTGAAACAGATAAAGTTCAACTTGCAAACCTGACTAGACAGTGTGAAAACAAATCCTGTTGCTTCACCTTTCCATTGTCCGGACCAATTGCCAAATTCCCTTCTGGTGAAGGGGGTCAGGTGGGACTATCATGTGGTTGGTGCTTACATGGGATAATATGCCCCAGTGAAGCCAAGCATTTTAAGAATGAGAAACACACACTTAGTAGCAATGCCTTCCTCACACTGCTGCCTGACACCGTTGCTGTAGATAATGTGTGTACTTTCTTTAGTAAGTGTTGCCTTTCTGCCAACCCATCAGCTTTTGGCTTCTCTCCACAGGAAGCAGGGAAGCTGCGTTCACCTATGCCATTACTGCTGCCGGGGTTGCACATGCTGTCACGGCCGCCTGCAGCCAGGGCAACCTCAGCAATTGTGGCTGTGACCGAGAGAAACAGGGCTACTACAACCAGGAGGAGGGCTGGAAGTGGGGAGGCTGCTCTGCGGATATCAGATACGGCATTGAGTTCTCCCGGAGGTTTGTTGATGCCCGAGAAATCAAAAAGAATGCACGGAGGCTGATGAACTTGCACAACAATGAGGCTGGAAGAAAGGTATTCCAGAAAGGATGAGGGATGGGAAAACGTGTGCTGGCGGATGGGGGGGATGTTGGCTTGGTGGCAGGAGGCATTCCCTGAGAACTTACCTCTCTCTCCTCTGTTACCCCACATCCACAGGTTACCTATGGCATCTAATGTTTATGTTTTGTTGCTGTTTGGTTTTGGTGTTTTTTTTAATCAAAGCTGTCCATGTATTATAGATGCTTCTCCAAAGATTTCTGCTTCCTAAGTCTTCTTCCCAGACCCCCTCTGATAACAGAGAGGAGTTTGCTGGAGCTGTTTCGAATAAGAACAAATCTTTGCTTTTCATCTCCTTAGCAAAAATCTATAGCAAGAGATGTTGGGGCTTGGGACAGGACTGGGGGTCTGCACTTCTGAACTCCCACAGCTCTTCCAACTATTTATTCCATCCAAAACTAAACACTTCTTTGACCACAGCTCTAATGAAACACACACTTCATAGCAAATGCACAACTGTACATTTATCACTGTCAAAAATGCATAGATGGAGAGCAGTGAAGTCCCTTGCCCAAGGACATTAGGTGGCTCAGTATCTGAGCCAGGCATTGATCCCAAGTCTACCAGTTCTAAATATAGCCCACTAACCACTAGACCACATTGCTGATTCTTATTAAGCAAATTATATTTTCACTTTTCATCAGAATTTCATAAGCAGGAAAGCATTAGCAAACCAAAGAAGGGTCTGTTTTTACATTTATATCTGGTAGCAAGCATTCATGCAAATGCATGCTTTTAACATTTCTAACACCTACTTTTTCGCAAATGTTCTTGCGAAAACAAACTCACTTGCATGGTATTGAGACAGGAAGAAAAAAAAGCTTTTACACTTTTTCATAAACAGTATTTTGGAATTTATTCACTTTTTTGTTGCTGGCCTTTTTCAGTGGTTATTCATTCCCACGTATATGCCTTGTACTCATTAACGCATCACAGCACTTTCAAAAGCTAAGGATGACTAAAAGGATTTGGTGCAGCTTTTTGTTTTTGTTTTTAAGTACAATCCTTCAAATCTGGAGGAATGTGCTCATATATTAAAGATGATTTGGGGGGGGTTTGTTTAGAAATAATGTTGGCGTGACGACATATATTACCATGGAATTACTATGCAAAGTTGTACAGTATATAATGCTTAGTGATCCTGATTCATCTAAGATCATCTGCTATTGGTATAAATTAGACATTCTAAATACAAGACTGACTGAAACTTAAGGGTGGAACAAAACTCTGGAAACTAGGATATGTTTTCTCTGTTTCTGGGTTGGGCTTTACAAAAGCAGCCACAGAGTTTTGTGGAGTTTTAATGTGAAATCATAAGTCCATTCTGAGAACGCAGGCAAACTTGAAACCTGTCCTACCTTTACCTGAAATTTGGCAGGTTTGGGAGTCCTGGGTAAAACTAGGTTGGATTGTGAGCCTGACACAGAATCTGAAACCAGGAGATTTTGCTTATGTGTGGATGTTACTCTGACATACGCCACATGGTCTTTATCCACACTCAACTCAGAAATAACTGCATTTATGGGTTGCTGAAGCAAGCGTCAGCAACACTGAGCCTCCATCTTCCTCCTTTTCCATTCCAAAAAAATCTCAACAGAACTGGGGAAAGGTCATACCTCTCTGAGTAAGTCTCTGTCAGTACCATCCTGCTGATCTGCATGTGGCTTGTCTTAACAGTTGGAAAGAGTTTGGAGCCAAGCTTCAGGTTCATAACTGCTATTATTAAGGATCAAAGTAAGGATATTTTTCCATTGTTATGAATAGGAATAAAAGGGAAGAGGGAGACCACAGGCAACAACTCAGGTTGTCTTTTTACTTCTTTGCTCCTTCAGAAGTTCTCAAATAATTTTTTCAACCTTTAGGTGGAAATGCAAAGACAGTAAAAGAGATATATGATTTTGTAGCTTCCTACAGAGATTTCACAGCACTTTCACTATTTAAAACCCTCCCAGTTTACAGCTGCTAGGGCAAGCCTCACAGCTTTTACTAAATCATACCAAACTGGCATTTTGAGTTAGCTAAGAACAACATATTTAGCCAATAAATAAATCTGGTACCTTCATTTTAGTCTTCTCTTTAAATCCCAGAGTCTCCTAATAGAGAAACATGAGAAAAAAGAATGCCAAGAGCTCCCAACCTCACCTACAGTTATTTTCAACTTGCTCTGAAGTCAGTGGAAGGCCCTTGATGACCTTGCAGACATACAGAAGATCATTGCTGGGATCATTATCCAAGATTCTGACCACCAGTTTTGCCCCCAGAGCAATTTGCATGCTCTCTTATACCATCACATGAACTTTTTCATGTGCTGGGGCAGGAATCTTACCCACCCTCGATTTCTGCCAGCACTTGTCCCAGACATGCCTGGAAGACAGAGGCATTTGTAGCTCTAGCAGTGACTACAATGTTTCCCTCTCATAGGGATGGTCTCAAAAGCTGGCCTGTTGGTATTTCACCCTTCTTTAGAAATAGAGTCCTGAGGAATTTCTCTTTGAGAAAAAACCAGTATGCTGTACAAATAATTGCACAAACTGTGCTAACAGAGGAGGGGAGGAATAGTTCTAGGGGCTCTTTAACTTGACATGCTCAGCACAGTGCTCTGATACAGTAGCTCCTTGGGAAAAGGATGATATCTAGGCTTGTCAGGGAATTCTTTATGGCTGTGGAAAGAAGGAATCCCCTAACTGCCTTGCATTGCATCCCCTAATGGCTCTGCACTGCATTTCTAAGAATTGTTTCAGCTAATGGCAAGTTTGTGAAGTTTCTAATGAACCCGTAATGGATAACACCGGTGACAAAACAATAAACTTGCCACCACTGCCATTTGGAAGATACAAATGCTTGGTGACTCCTGGTGACGTGAGATGCTCCTGATGGAAGATTTATGCTTTGTGGCAAGACAGCATCGTGCTGTGCAAAAGAGTGAAGCAGGTAAACTTCACCATGGCCACTATGCTTCAGGATGGAAAGTGTAAGTGTGGGATCTGAAAACAAACCCCCAAAGGAAGACTAGTGTAAGTCTAATGCAAAGGTTGCTGGAAGAATGGCTTGTTGCAAATCTGAATGATTACAGAGAGATTTGTGGGCAAAACTTTGATAGAGTAATGAAAAATTAAATGCTGACAAACCCAAGTAAGCTTTGATGCCGTGTTATGAGACAGCTTTCCACCATGTACTTTTAGAAACAAGTATCATTATTCTGGGATAAATCAACTTAGAAAGGGTAGCATCTGGGAATGCATGCCATTAATCTTCACTTTCAGATGAAAGCTTCAAAACAATGACCAGCTCTTGTGGGGAATCTCAATTATGAAAGTGGGATTTTCTGTTTGTTTGTTTTTAAGGGGGGAAATGCTAAAAGAACAAGCTGACAAATTGGTAGATCACAGCTTTTACCAAAAAGAAGAAATGCTCCTAACAGTTTATCAATCAATTAAGCTCTTACACTAGACAATGACTGTGGTTATGTGGAGAAGTTGGCTTATTTCTTTCCCTTCCAGAAACACACCCATCACACCGACTGCCAGCAGCTCAGCCTGGTACCATCCCAGTATTTATTACTCTGCAATGTCAATGGGGTTTTCTTGTTGTTGGTTTTTCTTTTGGGGTGGGTTTTTTTTCAATGCCTGGAAGATGACATCTTATTTTGTACTTGAAACAATACGAATGTGGGGACAAAAACAAAAAATAATTCAGTCTCTTTTCAGAAGAGACTATTCAGTTCCTTGGAACAACATTTCCATCTAAACCATGGCTTGCTCTCACACTTCCTGCCGCCACAGGACTGTGGTCCTGGGAAGGGTTTTTTTGCTGACATGCTTTGGCTGTAGAACAGCTAAAGAGGTGATTTGCCGGTCACCTTCATTAGATATATACATACACGTAGACATAGATACGTAGTATGTATGTGTGCACAGTTACGGATATTTATAGATGTCTGTGCATCAGAAGGTGTTAGCTCACTTCACCCCACATGAAGTATTTAAATTACTAAGCTCAGTTCTACAAGATGGACTAATATGTTGCAGACTGCCCTCACTGTCTTATGTCCTAACAGGACACGAAATATTAGAAGCAAAGCCCAGGAAAAGACATTAGATGAAACACTCCAAAGTTGCAGTGGAGGCTGAATCCCAGTTTCAAAAGTGAAAGCCAACTGATTTTAGGCTCTTATAAGCCTAAAATATTCTTAAAAATGTGATTTTGTTTCTTAAGTCACTTCAGCAACGTAAAGAATGTGACTTTCCAGGTTTTACAGCCCTAAGTCTATCATTTGCCGAAAGTTTCCTTCTCTGAAAGAGAAGGCTTTCACTGCACATCCCTTCTGAGAACATTAATGGAAGAAAAGCTCTCCATAGTTGTGCTTCATGCCATACTTTCCACTTTCCCACTTAAACTGATTTGCAGACTGATACAAATGCAATTTCAAAAAGTTTGGTCTTACAGCCTGGGTAGGTCAGATGGATAACTAATCCTTACCCATATGCCCCGAATATGCAAATTTTGGCTCAAAATCTCATGAGAACAGTTCTCCTGCTTCCAGTTGGGTTGGATTTACTAGCCTATCTTTTTTTTTCTTCCAGAAACACACCCTTAACATTAACTGCCAGAACCTACATCTGGTACTATCATACTTTTTGAACATTTTGTTTTAAAATTAGAAGGGGGAAATAGGCAAATATTTTAGAACTTGCCAAGTGGTTTTATCCCAGAAATGTGCATATCCATGCATCCCATGCAATGTATCCAAGAAAGATATCATCCATCTAGTGAGGTATTACTGTACCTCCTCAAACCTGACATCTCTGCATTGCCTGACAAAATAAAAACAGCAAAGAAATATTTTTAACCCTTTGAGATAATATTTAAAATTTTACCTTCAAGCTTTGCAGGACATTCCATAGAGAAGGGAGTGAAACACTGCAATCACACTCACTTTGAAGGGTCCTTCTCAAGATTTTTTGCTCTTTGCAAAATTGCACTGTAAAAATAAAATGCAGAAAGTTTTAACCAGTTGCAGTTGTTTATTGCTGAAACTTTGCAGCTGTTTTCTCTTTTTCTAGAAGGCAGGGAAAATGGATTAGGCTTGATAGCCCATCCTCATAATAGTAGGGACTTTCATTTGATGGGCAGCAGGTCCCAAAATACCAGGTTTATTTTCCTGCTAGCCAAGAAGGGAACTTGAGTAAAGAGATGAGTGGGTTGTCTTGATTTTGTTTGAAGGCATTCAGTGGGGATACTATGGGAAAGGGTGCCCTACTTAGGAAGGCAGGTGAAGGGCAGGAGGAGGTGGATTGATGTCTCTTTGCATGCCAAAGGGTCCCCAGCCCTGCTGAGCTCTAGCCAGTGTCAGGGAAAAACCATCTCATGCTGTGGCTGTTTACTGACCCACTTCAAACCTGAGGCTTCTCTGCTTCCGTTGAACTAAACAATGAGAGAAACAGGGACATGACAAGAGAAGGAGTAAACACAGTAATTCAGTTCCTCACTTCCTATCCCACAGAGTATTAATAGCGTTTTGATACTTGATGGAACAGCCTTGCAGAGCAGCAGAAGGAAAAATACGCAGTTGAAGCACCAGTATTCCTCTCCTGTTGTCTCCATGTCCTCCAAGGGCACAACGCAAGGACACACGGCATGAAGTGCTCTTTTTTGGACTCTCTGATCTGCTATTAATGAAGAACAATTTCAGGACATCTGTATTAGAGGAGTAGCATTATACTCTACTCATGTTACTTATATCCTGGTTATCTGAGCTACAGACCAAACCCAAACAAATGCAACTTTGTCTCCCAGATGGGTCCATGAGATCAGCATTTTGTCAGCAGTGGTGGACTCCATGCTGCACTGACACTAAGGTTAGCTGCTGCTCATACACTGTCAGCAAGCTATGAGCTCTCATGGCTGCTGCCACAAGAGTATCAAAAGGGTGGTGACATCTTGAGAGCAGGATCCATCTCTTTTGATACTGCTATTATCCAAATCAAAAGCTGATCACTTGTACATTTGACAGGGAAAACTCTTGAAGTCTTCTACTTCTTTTTTGGTACTGCAGTCAAAAAGCAATATGGATTTTGTTACATTCAATTTCTGGTCCAAAAATGTGCATTTCCACTAAGGAAAACACAAACCAGAAAAGAAAAGCCAAAAAAACCCACACACACAAAATGTTACTTTTTTTTTTTTTACATACTTAATCTAGATATAATTTTTAATGACTGCAGAAACTGTATCTAATGTTATGCAGTTGGGTCTAGATATCAAACATGAAAAAATGAATTTCTTTTCATTCTATTTTATTTCAGACTTTGCAAGTTTTTTACTACTTAACTGGCAGTGGACAACCCTCCAAATTGCATTTTCAGTATATGATTTATAAAGGTATAAAAATATGTGGGATAAGAAAGCTTTAACATTATGTTTCACAATTCATTTAACAAAGTAGTAGTAGTTAGAAAATTTTACTTGGCAAGATCATGCTGAGGTGGGAGTGACCCTGTGTGTGGAAAAGGGACCTAAGGAATGTTCCTACAATTAGGCTGAGGCAGCACACTCCAGCGATGGGAATTTGCTCTGGGAGGTAGATCTTGCTGTAAACCATTCAAGATTAGATATAAAGCATTGACATATGACAAATGAAACTGGAGAGCGAGTGGGTCGTACGAGCTAATGATTGTCAATCTTTAATCAGGCACCTAACACAGCATAGTGTATTAGATTTGAGTAAATCAAGGCTCAGGGTCAAAGCTTTGATGGGAATTCTGCTGAGGAAATCTGAGCTGGAGGGACATTTAGGAAGAAAAATGTTACTCACTCTTCATTCACAGCATTGAGCAAACAGGGTCAACTCCTGTCATCTCTGCCATGTCCAGTGGCACCTTGCTGGAAAGTGGGAAGCTGCTGGAGATACCATGCAGACAGATGTACCTCTGGGAGGGCTGAAGTCTGGTGGTTTGTCAGCAAAAAGCAATGCTCCACAGCATCTGGGTGGAAAGAGGGGGAAAAAATTGTTGCTTAGAATCTGCTTAGTTTGGGCCTTGTATTCCCTGACCTCCAAGTTTTTGGGCACAATTTTATACCCACAGCTGACTGTGGGCACACAAATTATAGCATTCAGGAATTTAACTACCTGATGATTGGGCCTGTGCTCCATATTGTAACCCCAAGCATTCCACATTCATGAGAGAAGCCTCTGAAAAAATAAAAAAACCCTGCAAGATTGGCTTCAGGATTATGAATTAATACTCTTTGAAACTTCTGCCTTTTTGAGCTTGCAAGTTCTTCCACCGTCATAAACAGGGGGAAACCCTGAAAAAATACAGCAGTAAAATTAGCTTTCTGTACAGCAAAATGACTCATAAGACTGGACCTTCAGAAAGACAACAACAAAAAGAAATGAAGATTCAGGATAAAGCTGTTGGAGATTGTACTACAGAGGGTACCAGGCTGTGCTGTAAATCTGTGGTAGCACCTCAATCAAATACACACACAGCCAAACATATACAGAATATACACACACATCTCCATATATAAATACACATGTACAAACATATCACCTAGGACACCAGAACAGGTGAGATCTTTGCCCCTCAGTAAGAATGATACTTCTGTTGTATCAGGGAAGTACATCAATGACAGAGACAGAGGCTCCTTGGAACAGTGTCCAGTATTGAGTCCACACAAGAATAAAGGCCTCACAAGCTCACCTCCTCCCACGTTTGAGCAAGTTACCCACTTGACCTTTTCAACTAAAAACCACACATCAGAAACATGTGCAAAACATGACAAAATGTGTCCACTTCGACAATCTTTACTACTTAGGGAGGAGCATGAATCAGACGTGGCAGAGCCATCCCATTGGTAAAGCTTTCCTAGAATACCCTCGGATCTTAGTGCTCTTTGGTGAAGGTGTAGAGAAGATTGCCTCTGCCCAACTTTTGTCATGGGTTTTGCTGCAGTGCTTGTGGTTGCAACTGTATGTTGACCAGTGGTTGAGAAAGCTAGTTTAAAAAACCCCCTTATTTCAACAATATCAAGAAAAACTTATGAGCACTTTTATACATACATACCTACATACACCAACAGAGTATTTTAAGCCAGATTTGTGGAACGGGATGCAATCTTGTTTGGGGACCTTTGAAAAGTCACATCCTTCTGCATAGGCATGAAATAGAGACAGAGGAGTCCCTGGAGACCCCTGAAAGACCCTGGAATGTTTCCTAATTTCTCTACTCACTGCCACTGAAATGCTGCAGCAGAAGGTGGCAAGTTTTCTCTTTTGTTCCATAGGGAAGACAGGAAGGCGATGTGTTTTCTCAGTGGCCTTTCCAGTGTCAGCCTTGCTGATTTTCTCTTTTAGAGTAGTTGCAGCTATAGGGACCTCTTCCCTAACCCAGTAAACCTTCCTAGAAATCATCTTTTCTGCCTCTGATATTTTAACTTGACCCTGACTTGAGAAAAGCCTGTGGTTCCAGAAGGTCTGAGGTATTTTTGAATATAATGCTCGCTTATCTTGTACTTGCTACTGTAAGTTGGCAAGGGAGAATCAAGCTCGAACATCCTCTTTACTATCAAAACCCCACAAATTTGGGGAAAAAACAAAACACACAATTTAAATGAAAGTTGAACAACTCGGAAGGGTGCCCTCTATTTGCAGGGATAAGCAGATCTGTACAGCTTTTATTTTAAGGCCAGTTTCTTAAGCAGTAAGCATTTTTTACTTCCCTTCTGTTTCATTATGCCATTGTACTCAGATTTCGGCCTTTTTATCCTTTGCCCATTTCAGTCATGTTCTGGGATCTGCAAGGAAACCACTAGAGGAGATGGTCTGCAGCATCAGTAGTGCTTTCAGACAAGCTCTGTAGCTCATATTTCTTTGTTAGCATCCCATTGAGAAGGGGAAAGATCAGTTTGCTTTGTTCTCAGGCCTTGATTTTCATAAGCTAATGATGACTGTGGGTGCAATTGTGGTTGGGCTTAAGTGGTAGCACGAGGGCAGAAAAAACAGACAGTCACTTCCGTGAGGCCGGTTTCCCTTCTGCTGCACACATGGACCAGGGCTTGCCTTCCCCCTGAGCATACACCCGTGCCCAGGGCAGGAGAGATGATGTGCCAGTACACCTGTGCCCAGGGAAGGAGGGACGGTGTGCCAGTACACCTGTGGCCAAGGAAAGAGGGATGGTGTGCCAGTACACATGTGCCCGTGGAAGGCAGGATGATGCGCCAGTACACCCGTGCCCCGGAAAGGAGGGATGATGTGCCAGCCATGGAGCAGCTTGGCTGTGGTGGAGAAGGGAGGCTGGGAACGGAGCAAGAGCCTGAGCACCCACCAGTCTGGGACCATCTGATTCTGGATTAACCTCCCCTAGATTAATCTCCTCTAGCAATAGCAATAATAAATGCTCTCATTTCTTTCTGGCTCACAGCTGAGCAGGAGTCTTCCAGTGGATTCTATTTCCTCTAATGTTGCACAATTGTTGCCCTGGTGCAAAAAAATGTATTTGTAACTCACCCTTTGCTTGATGGTTGGACTAGGTTCTCAAAGGAGTGCTGTTTTGAAAGAGGATGTTATGTTCTGTATGTTGAATAGTTCATAGGTATGCTGGTATTACCACTGCTGGTATAGGCAAAATGTTCAATTACGCACTGAACATGAATGCCTATTCAGCCACACACTAATATATTGCTCTGTGAAATTAAAGCTTATTCAATTTTTTTTGAACATTATTTGAGCATTACTTAAAGCAATTAAATATTCTGAATCTTACAACACTTTAAAAAACCCTTTTTCCCCGCCCCCCCGCTTTCAAAATGAAAATGGTTTGAAAAAGAATTTTTAAGTCACTGGAGTCCTATGAATTACTTTGGCTCCAAAGAAGTGTCATCTGAAATTTAAGTAAGTATTCTCCAATATTTGGAAACAGAACGCAAATGTTTTCTAACAAAGTGACAAAACACTGTTTCAGACCAGGTGCTATGTAAAACAAAATGTCTGAGGAGCATTCTGTTGCAAGGTGGGAAGATTCATAACCACACATTCAAAAAATTTCAACCAGCAGTAATGAATATTCTTATGAACTAAACAGATTGAGATCTAGGCAAACTTGCAATACCTTTTTCCTGCAGTAACAACATGCAAATGTCTGTACACATAGGTTCTTGAAGAGAGAATGAAATTGGAGTGCAAGTGTCATGGAGTTTCGGGTTCCTGTACGACAAAGACCTGCTGGACCACACTTCCTAAATTCAGAGAGATTGGATATATTTTGAAAGAGAAGTACAATGCTGCAGTGCAAGTGGAGGTGGTACGAGCCAGTAGACTAAGACAGCCAACCTTCCTGAAGATTAAGCAGATTAAGAGTTACCAGAAGCCAATGGAAACTGATTTAGTGTATATCGAAAAGTCACCCAACTACTGTGAGGAAGATGCTTCCACAGGGAGCGTCGGTACCCAGGGACGACTATGCAACCGTACCTCTCCCAACGCAGACGGGTGCGACATGATGTGCTGTGGAAGAGGGTACAACACACACCAGTACACCAAGGTGTGGCAATGTAATTGTAAGTTCCACTGGTGCTGCTTTGTGAAGTGCAACACGTGTAGTGAGCGGACAGAGGTGTTCACCTGCAAATAACGGCATCACGTGCAAATGAACAGAACAAACCACCACGAGTGAAGAAAGTGGAGTACTACAAACGATGACAGCATCATTTTGCACATCTAATCTTCTTTGGGAAACAAACAAACAAACACAGAAACCAACCAGCACCACAACCACTCCCTGCCCACTACTTACACTTCTAAGGATGGTCCATTTTGGCTGGCTGGCTGTTGTAACTGCTTTGGAAACAAGGGCAACAGGATTAAGGTGATGTTGACAACCACGTGAAACTTTCTCTCGGTTTTGTTGGTTTTTTTTTTTTAAATTACAGTCTGGGTGTTGTAGAGTTCTCCTAGCAAGTGTTTTAAGTTACACATATCAGAAAAGCTGATTGCATTGCAGCTCCCATCAAATTTAAAAGAAAAAGACACTTTCTCCCATTTTAGAACAACAAAACCATCGAGCCCTGTGCAAATAAATACTTGGGGTTTTTTTTGTTTTTTTTTTGTTTTTTTTTTAAAGGAAGTAAAATATTCACTGACTAGAACACAGCAGTCTTGCTGCAAAAACCTAAATTTCTAAGAAAGCAGGCAGAGAGAAAATAACTGGTAAGGAGATAAAATCCATGGTGGAAATACCCCAATATCAGTTTGGGAAAAAAAATAACATTCACAAAAATACACCAGCTGCCAGTGACACTGGAACTCTTTGAATGAACATTTAAAATAATTATTTATGTTTTTAATAGTATCAAAAAATTTTAAGCACTAACGGGTAGCTATGTCTTAATTCTGTACTAAATGTAAACTTCTTGGAACTCTGACTTTATGATTTTATTTTGTATTTGGTTCTCCCTAAGTTCTTCAATGCTACTGATCTGTTGTCACTCCACTACTAAGAGAGTTCAATTACTGTAGGCCTTAAGCAATTACCGGAACTGAGCGAAAAAGGATCACATGAACCTGTGGTTACAAATGCTTGATAAAGACTTTTCCTGCTTGCCTCCTGAATAAGAATGACTCTTTTTAGACTCAGGCTTGAGGCGTGGAGCACATGCCCTGAGCTCCTGGTAGGGAGTTTTAGGATACAAAGACATGTTTCGACAAATATCCAAGGTTTTGCTTTGCTGTCAAATGTACCAGCAGGATCTTCAAAGCATTGCATTTTCCCTTTAACAGTTGAAACTTAATATTACCAATAGTTTTAAATAACTTATCCTCAGTATGAACCGAGATGTTAATAAAAACATGGTAGTTGAGCTCTAAGTGGCTGCAACCTGTGAGCTGTGGCGGCTTCACGAGCATAAGAAAGCTAAGATTTGAGTTAGTCTGTGTTGTCGTTATTCTAAGGTTAGCAATATCTTGCCCCCCGGAAAATACATGAATGTTAAGAAAGAAGCTGACTTCTTACACCAGGGTTCAATTCTAATTCACACATTTTTTTTCCCTATGAGAGATTTTTTTAAAACTTCTCAGCTATTTTACTACTGTAAAATCTAGTGCTTTTAACCCCAGGAGCCAGATGCCCACTTATAACACAGCACATTTAATCACAGAAATGTTTCCTTGTAGCAAAGGTTCCCTACCTGATTTTCTGAAAACTTGGATTAAAAATTCCTTAATGTCTGCATATCTGCATTTCCAGCTTTTGTTCCATTTAATTTCTTTTATTTAGGGGCTGCACAGCCACGAGGCCTGCCCACCTTGACATGGGAGCACCTGCCACACCACATGGTGCTTTTGGGTCAAGGGGCCAGTGGAGCTACCACTCTGCCAGCTCCAATGATGGTTATGTGAATGAGCCAGGATTACCTCCATAATTTATGGGCCTGTTTTATCAAAAGTAACTACTCAGTTGGGGCATTCGAACACTCATGAGGATGTGCCTTTCTGACCGCAAGCACTTATCCTCTGAAAACCAGACCCCTTTGATGAGCGTCCTGTGGAGCAATCCAAGATTGAAGAGCTCATTTTTTAGTTGTTGCTGTTGGTTTCTTAACGGCACCCTTGGCATGAATGAGTCCGACTCCACAGAAGTCAACAAGGGCCCCCAAAAATGCTAGAGTCACTCCATATAATTTAAAGTCCCTTTGATTCATGGGTATTGTTGTTGAATAATAGTGATATGCTGTACTTTCACTACATTCTTGACAGGAAGCAAATAAAGCTCCAAACACAGTAATGCACAGTCTTATGGTACTAGATACTGTAAATATATTAGATTAGTATTTGTTAAGTACAGTTGAGGAATCCAATTAAGTTATATTATTGTATATCGTTTAAATGTCTATAGAGTATTTTAAATTATTGTGAACTACACTGCATTAAAAAGAAAAAGAAGGTTATATATTATAATACCAACCACTCTGAGAAGTGGACCAAAGTGACACTTCCTCTGTTTTTTTGTTCCATATCCTTATTTCAGATAGCTCTGTCAGCTATTGTAACAGGCCTGGTAACAGGCCTATAAATGAACTAGCTGTCTAGCATATAACGTTTCAGAGCATCCTATAAAAGTTTTACTCATGTAGGGATGCAGCATTCAGAAAAGTACTGTATGGCACAAAGCTAGGGCTGACATAGGAATGAATGGACTTGGAACCATGTCCCAAGAAAAAAGCAGTTTTGGACAGAAAACACCATTACCACTAATGTACTGAAGCATCCTCCCACCCCAAATGGTGACCTTTTAATGAAGGTGTCTATGAACAGACCTGGGTTACACACAACTTTCACTTTAAAAGATGCAGTTTGATGTCAAAGAATGGTGATAGTAGAGGTTTGAATGCGACCAGCAACACATGGTTTAACCATACCTTGGCTACAACAAAGCTCAAAATACTGTATGTTACTGAAGATTCTAAGAGCAAAGATCAATTTGTTTACTATGTTAATGTTTTATAGCAAGCAGAAAACAAAAGATGAAATGTGTTTCCATTAAAATTTGATGTTTTTCCCCCCTTCTAGTTCCCTTTCTTTTTGTTTGTTATTCATTTAGAAGAATGAAAGAAGGTAACAAGGCCATATGTAAAGGCCTTTTGTTCACAGGCTTCTTTGGATGAGAAACAATAGGCAGATTCCAAGTCCAAAGCAGGTTTTGTGTTTTGTGAGAAACAGTAATGAACGTGCCCGTGTTTGGTATTGCCATCCAAAGTCATCTACCTACATCAGCGGTACAGAGAAACTGGCACGAACACCAACTTTGCTACTACCAGAGACTTCAGTTGGCTCAAACGTGAAGAAGATAAATGTTTCGTGATAGAAATCTGGCACCTGACTCCAAAATGGCTCTTGACCATGAGCCTCATGAAACAGATTAGCCAACAGAGAAGACCAAGAGGTGGAGATGAGAGGTTTGAAGGCCTTGACTTCAGCACTTGCACATGCTCCAGCTTTTTCATGCAAATTATGGACACATCTGAAAACCCTACCTGAATCTGGACCTAAAAGATGTTACAGCATTTACCGTGGTCAGAAGAGTAGCAACCTCCTTGCTACCAAGAACAGCGCTGTCTTATATGAAATCTAAAGAAAATGTACAACCTTTATTGTATTTGCCCCTCGGGGAAGATATCCAGCTATAGATAAAGGTATAGCCAAATTTCACATGAACTAACTCCAAAATAACTTCATTAAAATGAACTGAGTTGCCCTGGGTTTATAGCAGCATACATATGCACGGCATTTTACCCCCAGATGCCAAAGAAAACACTGCACCTTATTTCTAACTACGTCATGGGAAACTTGTTAATAGAGCTGCAGGAAGTTTCTACAGCAAATGGCAACATTACAATCATTTCTACAATGACATCTGGAAAGCGGATGAAACTCATCCAAAGGGTTGCAAATCTTTTAACAAATGTAAAGCACGTTGCAAGTAGGTCACTTAAAGTTTCAAACATATTTCCATGGATTTCTTTCTTAGTGTAAGGTTAAAACCCCAAAATGATACTGAACATAACAAACCAAGACCTTCCTTTATGCCAGCTTTCCCATGTAAAAAACTCTATTTGCCTTTCACTATGGAAGGCACAACTGGTATTCAACAGAAAACACTTCCTATAAGGCTAGAGATCATTTGCATTCATAGCAATTTTCATAACTGGACAGAATGACTGCACGTTTCCTTCCCAATCCTTCAGACCTTTTGTTGCAATGACAGTTCCCACAGTGAAGGCAGTACAGAAATTGGTACAGCAAAGACCCAACATTCTTCTCTCTGAGCGATAGCCACAACAAGATGTGGGATATAAACAACTAAAACTATGTCTAAGGGGAAAAAAACTCATCAAAGTTGGAAAGGCAGGGGAAGTTGTAAGTAATTTTAGTTTGTGATACTGATATTGTAAGAAACCTCCTGCATGCAAAACTAACCGCATGGCAGGCTGAACTTCACCCACAGACGTTTTTTCTTCTTGAATCCCAAGTCCCTGTCTGCCTCTCTGCACATTCAGACTGTTTCACTGGAGAACAAGCACGCCCAAAGGCTGGCAAGTATTTTCCTTTTGGTGTTTTAGCTGCTATAAGGAAACCGTAGGGGATCGTTTTTTGACAGGGAACACACAGCTGCAAATTTAAAATTTGCATCTCATTTTTACAGTGAAGATCTAGGGTTTTCCCCTCGCTCCCCTGTACATTTCTGCAGTACAGATATATGTGCTTTAAAAGATTTGTTTGGTGAAGAATAAAGATGGAAGTTTTCACATAACACATGGTGGTTGCTTGCAATGTGTTCAACAGAGTGCTAAGGCAGAGGGTCTAATACTGCTGTAAATGCAAAATCTTCAGACATGCTGTTTTTACTGAAAGCAATACACTCAATATTACCTGTTTGGAGACCCCAGTGAGATTCCATTCTATAGGAGGGTCCTTTTCATAAGTTGGGACGATGTAAAGCCAAAAAAATGGGAATAACAAAGTTTACTTTAGTTATGGGTGCTCTTATTCTCACTGTAAACAGACCTTAAGATAAATAAGGAACCAGTTTAATGACATTTAAACACTTGCATAGGTAATAAAAATTATTATGATTTTTTTTTCATAGGCAACCCCAGACTAATGGCATCACACCAAACTTGGGAACTGTTTGCACTGAAAGCCAGCTGTATGCTTAGCCTCTGCCTTCATTTGCTCAGCAATTTAGGGGAAACACAGCATTTTAGACCCTATACAACTAAAAGGAATTCCCAAGGAGATTACAAGATTTTGATCTTATTGTTTCATTCCAGTGGCTGAGAGTGAAAAGGAGCATTCCCTCAATCTTAGGGTAAAGGGAAACCCAAGGGCATTTTGAAGACTATTCACACTACCCAACTTAAAAGACTAAAAGACAGGCTGAGTGAGCTGACAGCCTCCCTGGACTCCCTCTACAATAGGGAGAGCAAACTTGCTGTAGCAGAGGTGTTAATTCAGCTCTGATGGACCCTTTCCCCCTTCTTAACTGGAGAAAGACAAAAAAACCCACAAAAACCAGGAGACACTCCAGACAGTTTACTAGCTGAAATTAGGCACCAAAACTTGTGTTGTGAGAATGAACTCCCATTTCCCTTCTACCATTTCCTCAGCTGCTCTTGGGCACTAATTACATTTTCCTTAGGTTTTCTTTAACAGCAAGCTTTGCTATCTTATGTGTTGTGGCATACTTACTCTGTTATGTCAGTGAAGTTGGCTTTGTGTTTCCTACACAGCCTATAGATTAGACTTGTTCAACAGGCACTGAAACGTCAGTCATGCATTTTCGGTAGTGCTAGCCACCATGCAGAAGATGCTTGCTTGCTTGTCTCAACACCCACCTGAGGTAAGTATTACATCCTTTAAAGACAAAG
This sequence comes from Galbula dea, assembly GCA_013399015.1. Lineage (NCBI taxonomy): Eukaryota > Metazoa > Chordata > Aves > Piciformes > Galbulidae > Galbula > Galbula dea. Next base: position 1,715,992 of record VWZX01006702.1, read on the forward strand.
AAACAAATACACAACAGTACTTAGGAGAATTAGCATATGCAGAGAGAGGAAGAAAGGAACTCCATAAATTGCATCATATACCCCAAATAAAAAGCTGAAAATACACACACATCATGCATGTATTTCCATACATGCATACAAATATATTTAAATATATATATAAAGCCATAAATAGGTGTGTGTAGATATTTGAAAAACATACACTGCAGATACAGCAATCTCTATAAGAGCCTTCCTCAGCGGATTTTGTGGCCTCTAACTGAAATACAGAGATACAAATTTTCACCGTTTCCTTCCAGACGTACTGGGTCATCAGCACCACAGTAACACTTGGTAACACTTCTTTCCTTCATTTGTAGGTCTCTTTCTTTGTAGGTCTCAAAGAAAAGGAAAAAAGGGATCATTTTGCAGTAGGAGAAAGTGGAGATGTGTGAAACCTTCCCCCCCCACCTTCACCCATTCAGGAAGAGAGGGCAGCCTAATTTAGCTCTACATCACTTGCCAAAGGTCCCTAGCAGAAGTCAAGAGTTAAAGCTACAACTGAGATGTCCTGGTTTGTGGTCCAGGGCTCTTGATTATCAGCCTTCCCTGCCACAGTTACTGCAATACACTGGAGCGTCAGTTGTGATGAATATACATTTATTGGCAAGCACCTCACAACCCTTCTTCCTTATCTCTCTCTTTGAAAGATAAGCTACTTAATATTTGCCCCTGGCTGCTATCAACAAACGTGTGATGATAATGCACTTACTTTGCACCCGTCTTAACCTTCTGAGCAGATGCAGGCACTTTCAGTCAGAAAATCACCACCGGTATGCTCTGTTGGTACATTTACAGTTATGAGTCAGATAAATGCTTTCTGTTTTTAAAAGGCTATAAGCAATGCAGCAGGACAGGTTTGTCCACCCACTGCATTTTGTTCCAGCAATTCTGGCACAGAGCTGCATCTGGGATCAAATAGTCTTAGGAAGCCAACATGCCAAGCTTAAACAGTAGGCGAATGTAAATATATAATGGCGTGGGAAAAAGTCCTTTGTTTGTTAATATTAGGTGATACAGAATATCCGTTGTTCATGAAAAGGAACAAGAGAGTTGTTGGATTACACTCAGCAATGCCCAATTGACTGGTTTTTTTCAGCGCAGAAGTTTCTTTCTTCCCTGTGTATTTGAGAGGTGTACCTGCATGTATGCAGGGGCACTTAGGAAGCATTTAACTAAGTCAATGTGTTCATAAACTTTTAATTTCATGGACAAAAACAAGGAAAAACCCCAGGCAACGAGTGGGAATCTAAGCAAAAAATACCTGGAGAAGGGTTACAGCAGCATGGTAAGAAAATATATGCTTTGGAAGTTTCAGCTGACTACCTAATCCAAACCACTCCTCGAGGAAGCAGAAGGAATGAGGAAGTCAGTTTGCAGTCACCAGTTTCTCTGCCTGTGATATCCAGTACAGAATCATTACAGGGCTGCAGTTTAGCCAGCTTTTGACAAATGAACTACCAAGAGTATTGTCTGTGTGCTTTCTATTCAAGTGTGTTTAGTCATAAATACTTGGTTCTAATGGCATTTTCTTAGTCAAACAGAGCCACTCCTAAACATTAACAACATCATCTTATTCCTGCTATAAGCCTCTGAACAAGATTCTTTTATTCTGGTCAAAAGTCTCTATACAGAAGTTGGATACCCTGGATATCCTGGAATTTGTTCACCCATGTTAATTTTGACTGATTATATCCCTGTGCTTTCCTCTCCAAACCCCTTGCAATGGTCCTTATACTCTGTGCTGAAAAGTTTCCATGGAATACAGATAATCCCTCTGATACCCAATAAAATTATCAAATTAATTTTATAAAAGGAAAAACCAATAGCAAAAGCAGGCAGGCATCAGGTCAAAACACCAAATTTCCTTGTTCCCAAGGACTTTACTCAAACCCAGCTTCTCTAGTCTTCAGGTTTCTAAAACTCCTGAGTGCATGTAGTGCTCCCATTAGCTCACTTAGAGGTATTCCCATTTTAGAGGTATCTACCAATTCAGTGCAGAAGCAGGAAACAATGAGCCATAAACACTCCCTGGCAGCGTTACTGTATGATTTGACTATATTTGTAAAATTAATATTAAAGTGATAATGTATGCATAGAAAATGTTTGCTTTTTTAATCAGCGCATATCTCTCAAATCATGTTACTTTTTTTTAAAGTTAGGGGCAGTACTAATTTTCATTCAATGCATTTTTACAAAATCACCGCTTCTGGTGATGGTCTCCTGAAGTGGAAATTAAGGCTTAATAACTCAAATACCCTCTACTAGCATTTGAATCTGCAGCCTTTGACTGCATGAGCAACTCATATACACATAAAACACATTTAGTGAAAGTGCCAGCATCGACAACTTTTGTTTTCAGGTGTCCCTGAAATTTTCTCCCCATCCGTAACTACCCACCAGCAAAGAGAACAAACAGAAACCACATTTTTAAAACATCAGTCAAATGGATCCTTTTCTGAGGACCCCCATGTGCCTTCCTTTAAAAACAGTGCCTTCAGTTTTCTGTTTAAAACCTCTTGCATTCAAGAGATGCCTCTTTTCCCTAGATGGGTTCACTTGAGCTTCTTTCTCCACTTCAGCTTTTCAGCCAGCTACACTCCCTCACAATCTGAAGCCTGTTCAAATGTCTCTACTCAAGCTGAGACAGATCCAAAAAGGACTTGGAGAGGGTGTTGGCCACAGTCCTGAAAGCCTTTCTGCTGGCACTTCAGAGAAGTGAAGTGTTTGCCTGCTCCCATCATCTCTAGCTGAAAAAGGAGGGAACTGGGCTTACCCTTCAACTGTAGATGACTGCAAGGTAAGACACACCAGTCTAAGGAGCAATAAATCAAATCAGGCCCTGCTCGAGCCCCTGACCTGAAACTTGTCAAAGGTGACAGTTATCAGCACATTCAGCTCCAACTTTTACATCCAGCAGGGCTGGACTAGAGGGTGCTGTGACCTAAAAGAGAGGGTTTTCTAAATCTGGCTTCAAAAGTGATTAAATCCCTCTGATTTTTGAACACCTCATCCTAAATATCCCATTTCAGGTTTTTTTTAAACACTTCTTGCTGAAAGCTTTGTCTTTAGCATAACTCCTATGTTTTACTACCTCTGAGTAATTCAGCTATTAAAAAAAAAAAAAGACCTCTCAAGAAGGGATTTTCAGGATTAGTCTCAAAATGATAATGCAGCTCACAGGCTCAACAGAAGCTGAAAGAAAGAAAAATATATACATAAAAACAGTCACATGAAGCTTAAAAAATTGAAACTACTGGAAAGATGGAGTCTGTGGAGAACATTACTGTCAGCATAGCTCCTACTCAGTATATCATTGCAACAGTTAGGAGACCGCCAGGGTTGCACACGTTCATCTGTCCTTTAGTAGGTTCACACACTTACCCCAGTTGGACAAAACCCCTCAAATCTGTGAGAGAACTTTGCAAAAAAATTTCTTTGATGAAATGAGAGATGTTAATCGAGACCAAACTAAGGTAGAGTTGGGATGAATCTCTCAAACTGGTGATAAAAACGAGACACTAGCAAGTGAGAAAATGTTTTAAAGTAGCCTTCCTCCATGTCTTCATTTGTATTTAATTATATATTTTAATATATTTAAGCTAAAAGCTCAAAAAAGGGGTAGAAATAAGAAACATAAAGATTTCACAAGTATCTGAATGCAATAAGTTGGCTGGTCCAAAGCAGACCCTGTCTTAGATCCAAGAAATCCCAGAACTATAACTTTTCATGCTTCCTTGGAAAGAGACTATTTTTCAGGATGTTATTTGTGTGTATGTGTGTGTGGGAGAGAGAGAGATGGGAAAATTACTTTACTCTTAGCTTAAGGAGTAAGTTATCTTTTTGAACATTTTTGTTCAAACAAAGACCATAATCTCTCTTCCCCTCCTATTTGGTAAAAAAACAGACTCTGGTGGGGTTTCACATTTCATTTCCAAAAGACGACAGCTCCTTTTTCTTCTCTCTAAGCCTTCTCAGATACATACTCTATAGTATAAGGTATTATTCTTCCAAGTTCAGACATTCAAACAAAACTGGAATATACCATCAAGTATTCTTTAGGTAGTGAGAATACAAAGAAAATAACCCAAACCACAGAAGACAATACTAAAATTATAATAGTCTAATATTAAAAGAAAGCCAAGCTGTCATTACTCTTTCACAGTTTTAAAATAAACACAAGTCATTAAATAAGACCTTACTGGCTAGACTTGAGATCTCATTTATGAAATATTGCCCAACAACTAAATAGCTTCCCCTTTTCTTTCATTCAGAAAACTCTGTAAGAACTTGACCCTGAGGTCAGGTGTAGCGAGTCAGGACACTTCAGGGACACCAAATCAAACCTGGGGATCCAGGGAGCACATGCCTGGTGGCAATGCACAGACTAGTATGGCTTTTTTTAATGCTAGCATAGCCATCTGGGAAAAGCAAAGACTCATACCAATGACCATACCATGGGCAACCCATGGCTAGAGTTATTTTCAGCCATGACTTGTCCCTACCATCAGGTGGTGACTACTTCTGCATCCTCTGGAGGAGAAAAGGGCAGAAGGCAAGTCTCCAAGACTTGATTTTGAGAGCAACAGGCAAACTGCTGGAAAACTAAAACTTCAGCACTGGTGTGGTCATTTCTGCTTATGGTGGCACCAGCTCAGAAGAACACTTGGTGGCCAGCTGTGGGGAAATATTTAAGAGAGAGAGGACCAAGATGCAGTCGGTGCCCAAACGCAGAACTCTTCTCAAGTGACATTGCAGCACTGTCACAGTGCTAACAGCTCCCAGCTAAATCTCACGATATTTAGCCTTGATTATTTGGAAAGCCTTGTGTCACATTTGTTTTCTTGGTGCTTTCCCAAAAGATGACAGCAAGTGTCTTTTCAAGACCAGCAACAAATCAGTGCAAAATAAAGATGCTGTCAGGAGAGCATCTTGTTACACATCTTCAGCACAGGTTGCAGAGTCACTCCAAGTGTGGATGAGGCAAGCAGACACCCTCCCCACACACACACACTGCAGCTGATAAAGCAAAAATACCATTTGTGTTGTTTGGGTAGTGGTATGTATTGGGAAATCAAAGGCAGAGGGAACTCCACCTGCTCAGGAAGATGGACTAGGGTTGCTGCCCCTGCAGGGATGCTCTGCTGACAGCAAGCAGCCCCAGCACGGCTGGAGGAGCCAGAGAGGCATACCCCAGCTTCCAGCACACCTTGCTGCACTGCTCACAGCTTGTGCTGGAGGAGATCATGTTTGCATACTCAGGGCACAAATAAAGACAAAACTTTCCAAACTATTTTAATGTAAATACAGGGGCGTCCACAGCTCACCAGCATGGCAGTTTGACTGGGATGACTGCCAAGGAACAAGTTTAATGCAATGTATTTCATTTACTCCTCAACAATGGGTAAATGGCACTCTCTTGCTGTTTAAATGGCATACCCACCGCTGTCTACGTGTCTGCCCACAGGTGTTATGCAGCACAAACACTTACCCTCTGTTAACAGAAATTTGTTTGCTGGTGTTTGCTTCCCTCTCCCAGCCTGGCTGCTGAAGCTATCAAAGGTCCCAAGCTGAACAAGTACAAACACCACTCACAAAGTGTGTAGGCAGCAATTAAAGCACAACCAGGTAGGGTGCAGCATTTTAATCATGCTGGCCCCAAGCCAAGGAGCTGCAGAAGTGAACTGTGCTTTCCCAGCCATGGAGGAGTGAAGAAGGAGGAATTTTCTTCATGCCTCTAATGTGGTGCTATCTCCAGCGCTCCTTCATTCTAGAGCTGTGCCCTTCTCTGCACGTTCCTACCTGCCAGTGGATATTAACAAGTGTATTTTTAAAATTTGCCTTCACCTCAGCTATTCTTGCAACCACATTAAACAGTAATAATAGCCTCATATTTTCCCCTGACAATTATTTGTGACTAGCAAACAAGCTTCTACTGAAGTGAATTTATTACCTTACTCGAGCAGATGCTGATGGCTCTTTATTAGGTTTGCAGTATTCATCAAAATTCAGTGCCAAAACAAAAACATAGAAAGCATTTTGCTGTTACAAAATGAGAGGGGAAAAAAGTAATTTAAAAACAGTGAACTAAGACATTTTATCAGTTTCCAGGTTTAAAAATAAGCATGAGCATGAGTTTGCTGAAACGTAGCCTAAATGTTTTTTACCTTCTGGGACAGTAATGGTGATGGGTAGCAAAATAAAAAGGAAAGAAAATCAATCTGTTAATTCTTTTGAGTTTTCTTTCTAGTGTTTTCTTTCAGTTATGAAGTGTATACCTTATGATAAGGAAATAAATTAATAATTTCAGCTCACATAGGTTTTTCTTTAGATGGAAATGTGGAAAAAATAAAAGAAATAAATCAGAGGCTTCACTGTAGTGCTCCCAAAACTTCCAGCTTTCTGTTCACTGTTCTATTGCTTGAACTAGAAGTGCATCCTGACTATTAGCATACAAATAGCATGTATAATTCACTATAAACTGAATTGTTTATAAACACCACACATTATTTATAGCACTTTCACACACACACACACACACACACACACGCACACACCACTATGGAAACAAAGTAATTGCCATACCATTAGGACACAATTTCTCCCTGCAGCAAGGGAGAATAGCAATTTATCTGCATTTGGGTGGTTTGTTTCATGTTACTGTCACACATCTCTCTTCCAAAGCATCTTTTGAATGTGAAATTAGTTTTGATTCCTGACAAAAGGTTAGATCTGCATAAGAGTGAGACGATTTGAAACAGAAGAGCACATGTGAAACCACTGCAATTATGGCACAGGAGTGATGCGAACTATTGAGCAACAGGGATTCAAAGACAAACCAAGGAATTTCAAGCCCAGTCGAAGGTCACTGTGGGATGGTCAATGGTTGCTGCCATCTGCTTGCTGCTTGGCAGCCTAAAAGAAGTAGTATTGATTACAGATTCAAAGGGTAAAAAATTAGCATTAAGAGACATCCTTGTTTATAAACCTTCTGGGAAGGTTAAGGATGGAATGGACCAGAGAAATATTTTTCCTCTTCCAAGAAAACAGATAATGCACAGTGCCAATATTTAAAGGTAAACAGAGCTTTATCAGAAGAATACAGGGACACAGTTTCTAAAGGAGAGATATGCCTGGATATAGAGATATAAGTAAGAATGTAAAGCATGAAGACAACTGATTTTCATCTTGCACTTGAAGAAGAGGCTTTGGTACAAAGAAACGTATTTTCAGCCCTAATAGTGTTAATGACAAGATTATCACACCTTGGCAATAACAGCTTCTGACTTGATCATCCTGCATAACAAGAACCCCTTAAGAGATTTATCAAAAAATGGATGATCAATCATCACAACACTATACCAGACTACATGAAACCATGGTTTGAACTAATCATATATGTTTTTACACAAAACGTAACAAAATTCTCAGCTGAAATTATCAGTCCTCTCAATCAGAATGTGCAAGGCTGAGCTGATAGAATCCTTGTAATTTTGATGCAAGGTTCATACTAAAGCTAATTTTGCTTTTTTTTCTGCAGGGAAAACTCCCAGAGATGTTATGTCAGAGTTGCAAGGTTGCTCAAGAAACATTGTATGTAGAAAGTCTCATTACTGCATGAAATGAGTTTATTCCCCAGCTAGATTTCCTATGACTTAACCTGCATTCTGCTCATCCAGAAGTGCTCCTGAGTTCAGAATGGAAGATTCCTTTGCTCAGTCTGTCCTAATAGTGAAACCAGAATGGCTTCTGTATTTCTGACAGGCTTTTTCTCAGAAGGGCTAAAAAAGGGTCTCCTCTCTCCTTGCAGATGTAAATGTTACAAAGTACTTTGGGAGCCTTGAGGATGGAAAAAAACAACAACCCTGCTCAAGTAAACACAGGGTATAATTATTATCATCTGTCATCTCTGCAAATCCATAATTTTATATTTGACTTAGAAAAAAAAAATGAAGTAATCTTCAATGGGATGTCTTCCAGTGAACCAATTTAGCTAATGAGACTGAATATCAATGACTGCCGGCTAATCAGAATGGTATTAGCATAAATTTTACTTAATGAGGACATATTTGCCTGGTGCCAGGAGCAAAATGGTACTGAAAATGCAAAGGATGGGTAAGTCTCATGTGGTAAAAACAAAACAAAACCCAAAAAACAGCAGAGCAAATACACAGAAAGGTATCTAAGGTCGCTGTTACACTAGCACTTTTTATGCAACCTAGGAGTTTAACCTCACTTGAGGCTTTTTATCGTTACTACAGAATCCTATCAGCCCTCTAGCTGTGATGAATTAAGCACCCTGGGGAATAGCTGGACAAGAAAGTGAACTGAACTCTTTTAACCTCATGTTGGTAGGTAGAACACAGAGGGAACTTGCTTTCTTTTTAATTTGAGGCATGCAACGCACACACTCTGCTGCACGACAAAAGTATGTTTTCCCTTTGTGCATTGTGTGAGGTTCTAAGCTGCAAAATGCCCAAATATTACTCTCAGCTTGCAAACCAGTAATGTTACATTGCCCTCTGCCTGCTTGTGAGCGATCTCGGGCAGAAAATTCTCTTCAGCCACTATTGTCTGGAAGGAGTTAAGTCCCAGCAGTAGCCCAGTGCTGTTGTGCATACTGTGTTTCTTCCTCTTTATATAGGCTCTGTATTAGATATTCTGAAAAGTCTCTGTGAACAATATGAAAGATTTTTGTCTACAGTAACATAAAGGGGTTAGACTTCAATGCTCTCACAAAATATTTAATCTTGTGAAATGTTATTTGTAGTGTCATTCTTGTATATACCTGCTTTGAAATTCCTAACCTTAGATTCTTCTATGTAAAGGAATATAGGGCACAAGTGTTCTTACCTTTGATATGCTATAGGATCTAACAATATTTAACTGGTGAAGTCATTTTAGTTTCCAAACCTGTGTCTCAAATAAGCTTGGGAACGTGGAAACTCACAATGCCCTTATTCATGACATCAAAATCAGTTCCATGGTAACACATTGTGATGACAAAATACACAGATTGCGAGGTCACAAGTCACGCTTAAGAACAGGCAGGGAGAAATTGTTCTTTTAATGAATAACATTAGCCAATTTCAACGGGAATAAAAATAAAGAAAAAAATAAAGTGCCTAAAGTAAACATCCTTAAATGCACTTCAGAACCATTTCATCTTAAGTAGTTCTTCAAAGGCAGAAGGCTTCCACAGCTTTCACCTCTGTGGCAAATAGAAGCCCTTGTTAAAAAAGAAAGATGCTGTACGCTAATGATGGCCCCAGTAATGCTTTTCCTCTACGTGCACAGACAGAAACAGCAACTGCAGGGAGGAAATTTTAGAAGAAAAGGAGTCACCTGAATTCCAGGCTAAATCTCCCAAAGCAACTAATGATTCTGATGCTTAGCAAGGTCTGGGTTTTCACACACTGTGATGAGCCACTTTTGAAGCCTGCATTTCCTTGGTCTGTAGCCAGGTACTTGAAATATTTCTGTCACAAAAGTCAGCAACAGCAACTGTGGTACAAATCCTTCAAATGAACTTGAAGTGATTCCCTTGTTGCTTATTCACTGGACACTATCAGAAGAAAACAACTCAGGTTTTCAGGAGTTTAATATACACAGGCTATCTGTGAATTTTATGTCCTTGTCCTGCAAGGACCCTAATATACGTTAGTACGAGAAATCACTGCAACTAGCTCATCACCTAAGGACAAAGCCTGCAAAAGGGAGAGGAAGGAAAAACACAAAAGAGAAATTTGCCGGCCCAGTATCCAGACTATCGAAGACATCACCATCAGATTTGCTTGCGACTTCTCAGAGCAATGACAAGAAAAATTTACGATACTTTGAGCAAATGAACCAGAAACCCCTGCGGTTAAGGGAATATTCTTGCATATGGCATGTCTTAGGCACTAGGTGGTTGGTCCATGAAGTTACTGTACCAAAAGTAACAATAACACATCTGAATGAGTTTGCCTTTCTAACTCTTACATCAAAACCTTCTTTGAAATCACAACTAAAATATATCAAAAACAATCAGTTTGACATGACTGTGCCATAAAATTGGCACTGTATGTTCTATGCTTGCCACAATCTGAAAGGTCAATGGAGAGGAGAGATTTTCTTTCACCTCTCTTTAAATAGCATCTTATTTTGATTAGGAAATATGTTATTTTCTTTTACCATATCATGGCAGACAGCCCTATCCCAACAGATCCTTACATAAACAGCAACTGAATAGCCAAAAAACAAATTGCAACCTAAACTCTACAAGGAGAATCTCAGATTAGTTTTCTTCCCATGTACCAGAGCAAAAGATTTGAAAGGCTGCTGCATTCCAAAACAGACCTTTGATATTTTTTTTTTTTAAATGACATAAAATCACTGGATTATTAAAAAATAATGAAGCACTCTTTGGTAAGACATTAACATTTTTAACATAGTCCTGCCACTCTGGCAATGAAGGGGATGGTAAAATTCCCTCTACACTATAGAAAGCAGCCTGACAGTTGCACACATACTTAACCACAGGTGGGGGGTTTCTTCTTAATTTGGTGTCTATCATGTGATGCTTCATAAGCAAAGAATAGCAGGCCACGCTGCTTTATTCAATTGGGTTATGCTTTTACTCTTTCTTCCTGCATGTGAAAAGCATAACAGAGAACTAGCAGAGCAGAAGTAAGATGTGTTTTGTTAGTTGTCTGAAGCCCTGGGGCCCGGAACCGGATAAGTCCTGATATTATACCCTGGATTGAGCAGAATAAATCCATTTTGTTTCTTCCAAACATTTAGCCATTAAAAAAATATGAGATAGAAAAACAGACTTTGCTGTCTGCATGCCTTCTTGTAAAGCTTGTATTGTGGGGATGTCAGAATCATTAGATCATTGGCATATATTTTGCAAGCTAATGCTTCTACTTTAATTCTCACTGGGGACTGCATGTCTGCTTTTCAAATAAAACCCAGACTGAAGAAGGTGAAGAGAGCTTAAAATGAAGCTGGTAACACTCTGTGATGGCTGATAACACCTCTAGATATGAATAACTAGGAAATATCAGCCAAGGATGATACAACCAGAGCTATAAAAGTACCTGCTCTAACACCAAACCCCACAAAAGTATTTGGTAGGCTTTCAAATTTCCTCATAAATATTTGTGGCTCTTTTTAAACACATATAGAGACATGTGACTGAATAAAGTTTTAAAATCAATGCAGCACAAGAAATAAATTGATTATATGAAGTTATGTACATAATAGGAGAAGCATGGCAGGTTACACTTTAGAGAAGACAAGTGGATGAATTTGCTCCTGAGTCACCAAAGACTGATGCAGAAGAAGCAGTCACAGAAACACAAGCCCCATTCCAAAAATAGCTACTTTTCTCTCAAAACATATATCACTGATAAAATCTGGCATGAGCTGAAGAAAGAGGTTAATACTAGTAGACATTATAATGCAAGTAGGAACACTCTTAGCTCACAACTGGATAAATAAGTCTTGAACTCGCAGAAGTTACTGATCTGCCTGAATGCATACTCCCAAAATCAACCTCTCAGCACTTTACAGACACACACACATCTTTCTGCAACCACGCACAGAAGCACCTCTACTGCTAAGACAGAGTCCTTCATTTATAGTCCTGCCCTTCCAGAGGCTGACCTGGCTCACCTGTGTGACTCCTGCAGCCCTGCCAAAGACTCCCTGAGGGGGAGCAGGTCAGGGTTGGCATCTGTAGGCTTTCTACCTTGAGCCTGGGGCTTTAATGAACTTGAAATAGCTAGTTAAAACCCAGCCAGAACCACTGAGTCACATCTGGTTTAGTAGCGTGGCCAGTTTAAACTGTTTGGAAACACAAGGTTAGCGTGATTTTGACACTGGTTCATAAATCAACCCTTGTTTACCTGAAAATTAATTTAGAGCCAGTAGGCAAGTTAGTGAACTTGAACAAACCTTTGGACAAATGCACTTTTTATTCTGAATTCCTACACAAATCCTCAACCTAAACATATCTCAAGCACTTTCTGTTTTCGTGGTGGACATCTCGCACAGCCCTAACTCCATGCAGATTTCTGGGTCCACTTTTATGTTTCTGATCCATGTTTTGTGGTCACATGGTCCACAATAATCCCTACACAACTAGCCCCCTAAAAGGCATGGAGCACTTTAATTTCATCCTGTCCTTAAATTTAGCCTCCTTCATGAAGAGCTCCCTCTTTTCACAGTTTGCTTATTCTAGAAAGACTTGCAATAGTTTTTAAGTTCCAACACAAAATTTTCACTGAAGTGATGATTATCTGGTACCATAAATTTGGAGGCAGCCTCTAGATCTTTAGGAGAAGATAAAGGGATAAGTGCAAGGCTCATGTCAGCCACAGCACTGCTCCAATATGACTGGAACACGCCTGGAAGAGGTTCAAGTAACATTTTCCTCTTCATGAAGACAATGAGTGTGGAAAGGCAAAAGTAGCTATTCTTTTCATAGTAGTGGGTCAGAAGCACTACGTTTACTGAGAAGAAGAGCAAACTAGTTACCATCCTAAATTACAGAAATCACAATGACAGAGTTTTAGGAAAATATTAGCTACAAGAATGGAAATTTCCTAGAAGAGAGAAATAGATGGAAAGAATTCTGAAGTATTTATAACATGTTTTTTACTGTGACTGCTTAAATTTGTAATCAGATTTTTATTTGGTTCTGCGGACCCTGAATTTCATGATTTAGATACCAAAAGGAAGCCCACAGAAGGTGGGAGCAGGGACAAGCTACCCAGAAGGAACAGAGACACTGCTTGAGCTGGCAGAGATGGAGCTGAGAAAGCCAAAACTCAGCTGGAGCTGGCACTAGCAAGAGATGTGAAATACAAGACAGGGTTTTTTTATAAGTACATTGACAGCAAAAGGAAGGCTAAGAACAGCATGGGCCCATTGCTCACTGGGATACAGTGACAAAGGACATCTAAAAGGCTAACCTGCCCAATGACTTTTTGCCTCAATTTTCACTGGTAGGCTTTGTCCCCAGACCTCCCAGGTCCCCTTCTAGCAGAGCCCATGAGCATGACACGGTGTCCACAGCAGAGGAAGATGAAGTTACATATCACTTAACCCACCTGGACATACAGAACTCCATATAGAACCCCATAGAGCAGAGTGGAGGGGTCCAAGGATGCTGCAGGAACAGCTCAATGTCACTGTGAGGCTGCTGTCTGTCCTCTTTGAAAGGTCATGGCAGTCAGTGGAGATTCCTGATCACAGAGAAACGCAAATACCTCTGTAAGAAGGTAGCAAGGACAACGGTCCACATCAAACAGCCTCACCTTGGTCCCTGGCAAGATTGTGGAACAAATCCTCATAGAAGCCATTTCCAGGCATGAGAACGGCAAGAAGGTGACTGGGAGCAGTCAGCAAAGATTTACCAAGAGCGAAGGACTATAACCAACCTCACTGCTTTCTCTGACAAGGTGAGCAGCCCTGCGGACAAAGGCAGAGGAGAAGGCAATGCATGTTGTATACCTTGGCTTTAGTAAGGCTTTGGCATAGTCAAACCCCAGGACAAGAAGAAACTGAGAGTGCATGCCCATACTGTGAAAAGGAAAAGAGAAGAAAACATTGTGTGACTCTTTTCATATGCAGCTACCACAACCAGTAACAGAAATACCATATTTTTATAGGTTAGACCTCGGTGCATAAGTTATTCTCACACCCAGAGAGTGTGTACAGGCTACTGGTTAGCCGAAGTTAAAGAAATGGTTTTGAAAACAATACATGTTTATAGGAAAAAGGATTAATGAAAGTTCTCTTTAGTGACATGAGGGTGAAATCAAACTGTTCTGTGTGGATACGGACTCCACGTGACAGTACAACAAAATCTTGGAGAAATAACATTTATGGATGTTTTCTTATAAAACATTTTCAGGAAAGGCAGTACTTACTCAAGGGGTGAAAATGTCAGATATTAGGTTGTTAAGAAAGCGAATACAGTAGGAGGACAGAAGACATTAAAAGGTAGGAAATATATTATTAGATGTTTTTAATGGCATGGAAAAGCTATGAATGGAATATAAAATAAAGTTAACAGAACTCAATTTCCTTGTTATACATGCACCAACACATGCTTAGAATTGTACTTAGATGAAAATTTAGGGAAGAAATTAGACCTTTTGCTGTGAATCTAGCAGAGAGTATGGAGGTACCTTTAGAAGGGGACTTTTCTCTACCAGCTCCAGAAAAGAAAGGGGAAATTCTTTACCTACACCTACCTCCTAAAGGGGCCAAGCCAATGCCTGTGTACAGAACTCCACATATCTACCAGGAAAGACATTTCTTAACAAATATTTTTGTCCCTTTGAGTTGTGGAAAATGTCTTTAGAAAGAGAGTTCTAGAGAGGGTGCAGAGAAGGGCAACTAAGCTAGTCAGGGGTCTGGAAAACAGGCCTTATGAGGAGAGGCTTAGGGAGCTGGGCTTGTTTAGCCTGGAGAAGAGGAGGCTGAGGGGAGACCTTATTGCTCTCTTCAGCTACTTGAAAGGCCATTCTAGGGAGGCAGGTGTTGGCCTCTTCTCCCTTGTGACTAGTGACAGGACTAGAGGGAATGGGCTTAAGCTGAGCCAGGGTAGGTTTAGATTAGATATTAGGAAGAATTTCTTTACTGAAAGAGTGGTTAGGTATTGGAATAGGCTGCCCAGGGAGGTGGTGGAGTCACCATCCCTGGAGGTTTTTAAGAAGAGGATAGATGTGTTTCTTCAGGGGATGATTTAGGGGTAAGAGTAGTGTAGGGCTATCGGTTGGACTAGATGATCTTGAGGGTCCTTTCCAACCATAATGATTCTGTGATTCTGTGAAATTGTAACTCATGCCCTCTGAACACAGTGTTTTACTGTAACTTTTAGGCTATGCTCTGTACCTGAACCGTTTCACAAAAGGATATCCAACGTGGGAAGATAATGAAGTTGACCAATGGTATTTTGCTCTAGGTATAAAGAATGGAAAGGAATCACAGGCATGGAGCTGGCAGTGTAAGCCTGGAGCTTAACAAACAGCAATGTAAAGGTAGAGGTGAATAATTAACTGATGTAGGAAAACCAGGGCCAATCTAGGGGCCTTACTAGGCTTTGGAGGATTGTAGATGGTTATCAATATTTCTCTATGTAGACAGAAGGGAAAAAAAGCAAGAATGATAAATTTGGCTGAAAAAATCAATCACAAGTGTTGATCTAAAAAACTTTAATCTGTAAAAAATGGATAGTGTGTGAAAGATTAGTACTAACCATAACAACCAGCCTGAGAAAAGTTTATAAAGAAGATGGCTTTCCTTTGATTTTTCTGACAGTAACAGCTACACAAAATTGTCCACTGGCCTGCTATGTGTGGCCTGGCAACAGTTTTGCAACAATAGGAACCACCAGAGACTGCAGTCAATGCTTCAGGAAACCTAATTTAAGCTCGATGCCAATGAGCGTGGACAGAAAAATGAAAAGTCTCTGGTGCTTTTGCATGCACAAAAAGAAAAAGCAGTTTGCCATTGGCAGCAGCAGACGGCCAATGGCTTATGGCAATGGTAGAGGAAAGGGTTTCACAAACACAACTTGCCTTGAAAAGGTTCCTCTGTCAGGTGCAGATGGATGATTTATAGCTAGAGTATAAACCTGGAAAAGACCTTGTGTCAGCAGACACTCTGTCTGAGCTTTCAATAAAAGAGAGGGAGTACAAACACCAGAGTCTGATGTTGTACAAGTAAATAGATTTGAGAAAATTGTCTCAGTCTTGGACAGGATGTGGTTTGTCACTGCAAGAGACCATAAATGAGACGTTGCAGAAGTGATTAAGGCTACCTGGCCGTCCAAATGTAAACCTACTCCTCTTAACAGCTTTGGAGGAGAAGTTTATGTTGCAGATGGTACTTTACTCAAAGGTTCTAGATCGGTAGTGTGTAAAATTTTAATGTAAGAAACACAAAAGCGAGTACATAAAAGGCATGTGGATACCAGGAGTGGAGAAGAGTGATTAAAACCACATGATACTAGCCTCAAAATCAATGCAGATATAGAGGAGGAGGGGGAAACCCTCAACACCACAGCAGCAAATGTCAAAAATAGGAATATTCAGAAAGTAAGGAGGGGGAGGGATGGGGAAGGAACTCTGACTAATTTTAAACAACGTTAGACCTATATGCCACATTTGGTGTACATAGGTCTACAGACATAGATGACTAACTACTCATATTTTGGTTGTGGATTATAATTCCTAATTTCCAGAAATATCACCATTAGTGTATGTAACCATGAAATATGCAATCTCACATATAAAATCTCTGCTTGCATAGAAGTCACCTGCCTTGGAGAACCAAGGATGATTTTAATGTATTTTTGTAACTTTTTATAAATATATTGAAACACAAGAAGACATACTGTGACAATGTATCATATGACTTCAAGTCTTTGTAGACACAAAATAGCACACACAAGGTATTTGACAGCCAATGCAGTTATAAAAATCACTTGTAAATCACCTTCCTGTAAAACAAGTTTATTCATTTCTCTGAGGAAATTACTAAAAAAGTCTACACAAATAGTGCCCAGCTTAAACCTGCACAAAAGAAAGAGGAAAGACAAACATCCTGAGGCTCCGAGATCCAAACCAGAGGAGACCTGAAAAGAGAGAGGGGATTAGCCAACATCGGTTTAAGGGACTGAACAAAACATTGTGGAGAGCTACACGCAAAGGAGTACCAGGTCAGAGCCTGATGGAGAGCTGGGCAGAATCTACTGCGTTGTCACTTACATGGAGAAATGAAAGTCCTTGGGGAGGTCTAACAACTTTTTATTTACTTAGTTTACAGTTGTTCATACAAGCAGCCTGACTCTTGATCAGGGATCCATTTCCCTTTCTCTCCAACTCTTCCTTTGAGCAGTCATTAGCTTACATTGAAAATGTCAAGTGATTTGTTGGCCACCACCTAAAGACGCAAGATGAGCCTCACAGAACTTACAGGTCAGGTGGCAGAAGGGAAAAGGGAAGCAACAGAAGTTGACTATTAAGAGGCAAGCAGAAGAAAAACAGATGACATACTAATGCCTTTCCTATGTTATTTAAAAATGCCCTTCCCACCTCCCCCAGCATCTTCTTTCAAGACAGCTTAAAGAAACAGATCATCTTCTGGGCAAAGTGAGTTTTGAAAAAGAGATTGTAAAAGACAGACAAGATTTATAGTGTGTGTACTAATTTCTCCATGGAAAATTGCCTCAAGACTATAAGGTGCAGTCATTCTGCAATGTCTGCTCCTGCTCAGCTCTATTACTCATCCAAAACTGATCAAGGGTGGTAGTTCAATATTCCTGAAGTAAATCTCTAGATTTGCAAGCAGGGACCTATGAATTTATTATAGCCATTTACCCTGCCTTCACCCCTCGTGAGATCTCTGCCCCATTTTATGCATTTAGACCTCAATGAAGGAAAATAATTTATAAATGTACTTAACTTTAAAGAGGTGATTAAAGCATACAGACTTCAATAGCAGGTAAGCACATAATTACTTATGTCTAAAATAAAGATGAGATTTGCACACTCTAAGTGCATTCCTAAAAGGATTTCTTATGGGAGACTTTTTCATCTTCTTTTGCTCACCTGTAAAGAGTTTAGCACAAATATTTCTGTAAAGAAATAAAAGCAGGAATATTTCCTTGGCAGGAATGTTTAAGAAAGAATCAACATTTTGACTGCTTGGAATAGAGTATATTTTAACATAAATTAATTTCTTCAAACATTTGTAGTGTCTGTGTGAAGGGGTTTTTAAGACAGTGTAATCTACCTTTTGATTTTTCAAGTAGAGTGTCTATGCCTCTACTTTGGATTCAGACACAGTAAACAAGAGAGCTTCCTTCCCTTTTTGTAAGGCCTGTTTGATGCTGTTTCTTCATCTTGAATTAGTTGTTGACTCATATCAAATGTAAATCAAGCCTTTTTACTGTATGAATCATAGCTGTCCTTGGTTAAGGGGGTAAGAGAAGATGAGAAGGGAAACATTACATTTCTGGACAATAGTGATGACTGAGGGCTGGTGTGACTCATACTTAAGAGGGTCGGTATGCACTTTCAAGTCAACAAGTTAGGAGATTAAGAAGCAACTTCAAAAGAGGCTTTCGAAAGGGAGAAGAAAACAAGAACTGGAATAAGCGACAGGGTAATGCACACGGCTGCATCCTCAAGTCCTCCCTGATGCAAGATTCCCATTGACATTAACTTTATGGTTTGCAAGTGCTAAGCTTAGAGTTCATGGTTTAAGACTGACTGTGAGTTAGCTAGGAGTTTAAAATAGCTTAAAATCCACTCAGCAGAGTTTTAAAGCAATTATTTTTTTGGTCAGATTTTGTAACAAACAAGAATCCAGAGAGCTGTATGTCATTTTCCACAAAAAAGTTTCCTTCTCATATACCTGGCATTGTTACAAAAACTGTGGACATATCTGTGGCCACAGGGAAAAGGATATGGAGGGGAGCATGTCTATTTGCTGAAAAGTAGGTGTGGAGGACAACTGTCAAAGCAGTGTCAAATAAATTATTTTGTTGTCCCATCTAATTTTCTTCTATATGTGTAATTAAAATGGAATTAGAAAAGAGTGCCCCATGCAGCAAAGCATGATGAGAGAGACAGAACCAACACATTATCAAGTCGGTAAGTCAGAAGTGTACCCACTTTTTCTATTTTCCATTGACAGAATTAACCATTTGCTCACAAACCTAGGTGAAGTATTTTTCTTCAGTTAACTAATAATGGAAAGAGACTTTTGCTTATTCCTTTAGCTACTGGGGTTTTGGTTTTGTGTTTTTGTGGGTTGTTTTTTAT
Organism: Galbula dea; assembly: GCA_013399015.1. NCBI lineage: Eukaryota > Metazoa > Chordata > Aves > Piciformes > Galbulidae > Galbula > Galbula dea. Next base: position 1,734,858 of record VWZX01006702.1, read on the forward strand.
TTTGGGGGGTTATTGTTTGTTTGTCTCCTTTCGTGTGTTTTATTTTTGTGTCTTTTTGAGGGGGAAAAAGGGGGAGTAGTGTTTTTTGTTTAATCAAAGCTTGTTCCATGCTTTACTTTGCTAACTACCACATACATTACTGCACATGAGCTCCTTCTGTATTTGGCTACACCAGATTTAATTGCAGAACATACACTGCTCTCTTTGGAGGAAAGGAGTCAACATGTCTTTTGTGTATGAGCAAGATTCTGTCTTAATCCCATAATAATTTTCTAATTCCTTTCACATTCTTGTCATTGAAGCTTAAGACAAAAACTTGGCAAAAGGGCTTTAAAACAAAGTGAAGGTATGCTCAACTAGTTTCAAAAGAGAAATGAAGAGATCTACCTATTTTTAGAGCAGCATCAAGACAAATGCTTTTACTAACAGTTCAGATGACTTGGAACAAACACAATTAGGATTGCTTGGTAATTACACTGGAGTAATCAGCCAACAATCCTGCTCAGAGGTATCCTACTTCCACCACTTTTACCCAAAGGTACTGAATGCCAAAGACCCAACCAGTGGCTGCTATCAACAGGCAGTGTTCCATCAACCCTCCTCCTCCAAAATTTCTGGCTGAAACCTTGCCCTCCTCATCCCCATCAGGCTTGACAGTGGATGCAGATCCACGGGGCTCGCCTCGCCGGGGGCTGCACTGTCTGCTGCCTTCACCTGCCATTGTTTCCCCTCCTCTAGACAGTACCAACCGACTGCACCAAGCCACACATTCTGATATGACATTAAACACTAAGAATGAGGAAATCAAACAACACACAAAATCTGCCAGACAAGTTTGCTGGACAACTATTTCCAATTAACTCTGCAGCAGGGGCCCAGTTCACTCTGAAGGTGGCTCTGGAACCAGAAACCTTGCAGTCAGCCAGACGGGTTTCATGTGGTTGTGCTGTGCTGTGTGCAGTCTGGTGGTATAGAAGCCAGTCCTGGGGAAAGGACATGGTGGGAGGATCATAAAACTCTGTGTGTGTATGTATTACCACAACACATAGATATTCCCATTGTTTCCTGCTCTGAGCAGACCTTCTGCCCCAGCCCAGCCTTTCTGGGACAGTTTTATTTTCATTCAGCATGAACAACACAAGCACTAAATGCCTGACTTGAAATGTTAATAATCTTAAAATCTTCCATCTGTCAGAACTGCTCCTGAAGGCAAGTCAAGCACTTACAACACATTGCTCCTTTAAAACAATGTTAGACTTCTGTCTTGCCAGACCTCTAATAACTGCAGCTTTCAAGTTTTGGATAGCACTGAAACAGTTTTTGTAACATATACTACAGATAGCTTCTAATTTGAAAATATTAGCATGAAAGACATGTGTCTGATATGCACTCAGTCAGCTATGTCCTTGGTTAAAAGAGTAAAACCTCTATGAAATGTTTGAGAAAATACATCCACAGAAGGGACTGATGTGCATTTCTGGTGTCTACTCTTGTCTATTTAAAATGAAAATAGGAAATCAGGTTGCCAAGGTTTTCCATTCTAATGTAACTTTCTAGTTATCTTCTGATGTCAAGGTGCTAATTACACACAGGCGGTGTAATAGCCAAGTGATGGGAATTTGAGGCTTCTGCATAGATTGTAAGATTTTCCAGTGAGCAATGCTATGCTGGATCACAAACCAGAGCCATGAAGTTAAAACCCCAAATTCCCACTAGCAAAGTAGCACAAAGAGCAACAGCTCCCACTACCCAGTAGTGTCCTCTGTGCAGCCCAGATCAGCCTCTGATGGAACTCATGAGTACTTATCACTCATATAGGTAAACTCTTGTATCAGGTTTTCTGCTTTAAATTTCTCTTTTTAAAACACTGAATCAAATATCTTAACAGGCACATGGAAATGCTGGAGGAATAAACTCCCTGGCGATATTTATGTTTAAAAACTAATAATAATACATTTAGTTAAATTTTACACAGCAGTCTTTTCTGTTTCCTTAACCAAAATAAGACTACAAACAAAAATCTGCACTAGCTCACTGTCCCACTTGCACCTTCTCCACCTTTCTTTACTCCATAGCTGGGTACACATTTATTAGGAGTGCCTAATGGGCCTTCGCCGTCTCCTTCCTCCACACCCAGCAGCTGCGGCAGCACATTGCTTTGGCTCTTGGATTCCTCTCTGCTGGATCAGGGCATTAGATACAGCTGGATGTATGGCATCTGCAAGCTCTGACAAGCAGCCGCTGCCCTGTCCAAGCGGATTGGACACGTCCATGAGTCCTGAGCTCAATAAAGGACCCTGGTTCCTCTAGGCTCATCATTTGTGACACAGGCCTGCTGGTGCAAAGTTCTGAACATTAAAGAGGGCTGCCACCAGCCCTGCATATGCCTATTTATTCAGACCACCATATGCAACTGATCAACAGAAAACGTTTAATATCAGCATCCCCTGGTCAGGTCATTTCAGCCTAGATTTCAGATTCGTTCCCAGTGAGCTCCAGTTCAGTTCTGCATGTGTCTGCCCTGAGATGCTGTCACTATTAACTGAGACCAGGAACCCACCACATTAGGCCAAAGGCATGTACACAGAAACAGCAGCAAGAAGCAGCAGTGCTGCAAAGAGCTGGCAGCCTGAAGAAGCCATTAGGAGGAGAGGTGGGAAGGCAGACAACAAAGATGCAAAACAGTGTTCTGAAAGACTGAAGTAGCTTTGGAGCAGAAGTCTCACTTACTTTTAACAGTGCTTTTGAAAACTGCATCCAAAATGATTTCTCCAAGGTCACATAGGAAGTCATCAGTGAAGCTGACATGAGTAGCAGACCAGTAGCCACAGGACTCCACAGCTCTTCCAGGATGGCTGGAGACAAACTTTCAAAGAGTAGAGATAACCAAACTGTGAGATTATATCTGAGTCAGGAAAAATAATTAAATATTCCAGCAGTGCTGCTGAAAACAAGCAATATGGCACTGGCAGTAATGCTAGCCTCAGCATCCAAACCACTGAAAAGAAAACCATGGCAGCAAGGCTCACAGAAGAAAAGGGCTCAAAACCTCACAAACAGCTATGAGGGAGGGAGAAAATGATTTGCAAACTCTGCAATTATCCGGTACAAAACTGCAACAAGATGTAAGGCTAGTGAGGTCCTCATGGTGTGATGAACAACTCACACCCTTGGCTCATGACTTAGTGCAGTCTTAAGATGAGGGAACTGCAACTGGGAAAGAAAAATCAGTGTAAGCAGAAGAAATCAGAAAATGGAAGAAGAGCTAAGGAGGACAGAACAAACCCAAGCCCCTTGTTGTTCAGACAACAGAAAGTCCCAAATTTAAGGAGCAATCTTGAATTCTGGCTTAGGTTTGGCTTTTCTTTTAATGTGGGCATTTTCCTTTTTTTAAAAAAATATTTTTTTCTTCTAATATGATGCCAGCAATAGCAAGCCATAAGCTGCAAGAGATGGTAGTTCAGGTAAGTAATGAAGTGGTGAAACAGGAATTCCTAATGTCTCAGACCCATGCCCTGCCAAAGAGGTGGCCTGGCTCCAAGGTGCTGAAGGACAAACCAGTGTGGAGGCCAATCAACCCCAGCCTTCATCAGTCAGTGGGTTAAGTACAGTCCAACAAAACTATTAGTTTTTCAAGACTTTCTCTAGACATCCCCAAAAGACCATACAGGGGAAACAGCCATGCTATCTTTGGAGAAGCAATCCAGTGCTGCTGCCAAGATCCAGTTTGCTGCCCAGGCGCATCACACATCTGCAAGTGTGCAGCCCTACGTTGTATCTCCATAACAAGGAGGATCTTGCGTTGTGGCTTGGGATGCTGCCAGGTGTGACTGGAAAGGCTCTCTGCAGGGAAGCGCACCAAAGAGCTACCTGTTGCACTCATGGCTGCACCTCAGACAAGTCACTAAGAGCTCTGCAGATACCACCATGGAGCAGCACTGTATGAGGAATGGACATTCAAAATTCCGCAAACTATCAGAGAAAACTGCTTTATTTTTAACCTTTATCTCCTCAGTGAAGCCACGTACCTACGTTCTGGGCACAGTTTAACAAAAAGGCTCTTTGCATGTGTCTCCACGGCAGTCTCTTTTTCCTCCATAGGAGATGTTCAGGTTAGGTCATCTTCTCTCCTGGCAGCAGTCTGGGCTTATTTATCCTCCTAGAAAGCAGTCTGAGGGAAACAAATAACCTCAGGCTCTCAAAATCAGGCTTAGGATAAGCAGGCTTTGTGGATACTCTCTATACAGACAAAGTATTTCACAAAGAGAAGTCCTTGGCTGTGTCCCACGCAATTGGAGGCATTTGCTTTTCACATTAAAAGAATCTGTCCTTGAGTTGTGGGGTTTTGTAGCACCTACTCTCTAGTTGACTTCCCACTGCAAACTGAGGCTTATACTTAATTGTTACATCTCACACTAACATGACTTTGGTAATATCAGCCACACACAATGTCAGAATTCAAAAATCCTTGTGACGAAAGACTATAAAAGTGATGTCAGATATTAAGGCATTAACCAGAGAAGCATGACACTGACATATGTCTGCCCAGACTCTTATCTTAAGCACCCTAAAAATACTTACAAGGCTTTTAAACTCAAATGCTAGGTTTGTTTCCTCCACTCCTTTGCCCCTCAGAAAGCCCTCAAAGTGAGACAGAACAGAATAAATAGAATAAAAGGAATATTTCCCACCTGACTCCTGTGGTTTTGCATGATGCATCTTTTGAGGCTTGCTTGCTTTTCACCAGTCATAATTCTGCTTACAGTGAGGTAGGACCTATCTGGCTTGCAGCACACCGCAAAATTCTTCAGCATGCACCTGTGCCTTCCTCTTCTCAGAAGTTACAGACTCCCTGCTGCTTTTCGAGCTCCCTGCTGGTGCTCCTTTTTCTGCCTCTCAGCTGGCATTTGGGACTTTGATGAACACAGGCTACCTGTCCTGAGAAACTCCTGGGAAGAATAAAAAAACCCAGTGAAATCTGCTATATTGTTGTAAAAGATGATTCACAACACTTGGAGGTAACACAGTCCCAAATAATGATAGCCCTCATTAAAAATTTAATAGCAATTTAAAAGGAAATAAATAAAAAGCACAATTTAGGCACTTTGCTACTGGAATAAGTACAAACATACTTGCAAACCAGTGTGCTGCATGACAAGGTTGACTCAGAAGCTGAATTTTGTAGAACAAAGCTCTCCTTGCCGGTTGACACAAAGAGCTACTGTGCATGGTGAATTTAGTAGGCACCTACGTGTGTCAGTAGTGTCAGGAAAAGGGAGTGGACAACAGAAGATGTGAACGTGAAGACTGCCCTGAGCAGACCTGAGCCAGAGCTTTTAGAAAATGAAGTGAGGCAATGGGGACCTTCTCTGGTGATGGTGATGTGCATCTTCCTTCATCTGGAAAACAGAGCTGCACACGCAGCCTCTCCAAATACACAGCCCTTCACTAAAGAATATTCCTAACTTGCTACACCAGTTGCCCCTTCCCATACAAAAGGGTCAAACAACCATGGCATCCACTCCACTGGGCTACACAGAAACACTCAGAAAACCAACGTTCTTCTGTAAATTATCCCATTAAATAGATTCACAACTAGTAATTTTATTCATTAAGTTTCCAACCATGTTACAGTCCATTAGTCCTGCTGCCTCTTGTTCAGTCACCTACGTGATGGCAACATTCAATGGAAAACATTCCTTTCTTTTAAATAATGGCAGGTATGTTCCCTTGAAAAATCCAATCCTGCAATTTGGGGTTGCTTCAGGCATACCAACTTTCAGGAGCAGACTCTGAGGGACAATTCATGAAGCTTGCTGTGGGAAAGACTGGTTGTTTTTTTCAGAGAGAAGTTTAGAGCCTAGGGGAAAGCGAGTGTGAAGCAGCATATAATCAGCAGGGAAAATAATTCAAAATAAGGGAGCATTTAAAAATCCTTTCTTGGGCTAACACTGGCAGTAAATGTCTCACTTGAAATACCGCAAGGAAATTCAGCTTGCCTGCACGGGAGAGCTCTGGCAGAGCAGGAAAGTAAATCCAGTAATTAACAGTGAGATTTTAGCTCTGACAACATAAAACATAGCACAGCACAAGGAACTTTCTAATATTGTTTCATTTCTCTATAAGAATGAGGGCAAAGTTTAAAATAATGCAGGGGACTTGTGTGAAAGTTAATCATTCAACGGCAGCTCCTAGCAAGGATCCCCCCAACCCTCTTTTGGAATGATGCTAGAGTCTCTGTGGGCGCTTGGATCTACATGAGTAGATCATGTGCCTGATGTCCCAGCTAGCAGAATTCAGCCTTATTGCTTATGCAAAGAGTGATCTGAAGTAGATACAACAGAAGTTCAAGGGAAGGGATACAGGACTTGCCTGATCGTTCAACCGTGAGGGTGTGCTGAAAGATCTCTTTCTGAGCCTCCTCCGGCACAACCCCACAGTGAAAGCTACTAGGCTGGGTCTACAGAAGTCTGATTACTGTGCACACCGTGGACTAGTTCAGCAATGAAGTCATTTAGTAGTCTGATTAAAATAACATCTTCTAATTCCTTTTTTGTTGTAATTTACAGTCTCTCTCCTTTGGCTGAACCTGCCAGCCATCCTGGAGGTGAACAAAGAGAATGTGCTCAAGTTGCCAATTCTGGGGCCTGATGTGAGAGAAAGCTTTTGTTTCCAGACTTTGTATTTACTCTGGAGACAGTTAATCAAAGCTCTGTGGAGCACTGTAATTCTTCCAGTCCTCTCATACGGGTATGAACTCTCAGTGTCTGATCTCCACAGTCAGCTCACTCCAATGTAACTTACACTAGGGCTGGTTAAGAAAGATTCAAGCTCTTTCAAAATGGTGTTAGTTCGTTGAATGACATCACTTGTGGTGTTGTAGTTCATATTAGCACCATGGACACCAGCGAACTATCCTACAACAGCTGAAATAAGCAACAGGATTACTTCAGCAGAAGGACATTTAATACCCACAGCCCAAACAAAGACTTGAATGGAGCCAGTTCCAGAACATTTGGGACAGTATGGTCAATTTGTCAAATGTCTAATGCAAAATCAAGGGACAATCCATACAGAGAAATCCAAAATAAGCAAGTGCGAAAGGGGTGTGTCTTAAGATTTTCTGATCTTCTCAGTTTGTTATTGACCATCCCCTTTAATAATCCACATTGTCTCCAACCATACATGAAGACTGCATGTACAGAATCAATGCCTGATAAGCCATTTATCTTTCACTTAAAACTCACACAGAAAACTCTCTCTGAAGTTCTCTGGCTATGCCAATATATACTTAGCTTTGTTTTGTTTTATTTTTTTTCATTTTTTAAAATTTCTATTTTCCCTTAAAGATGAACAATATAATAAATTATTTCAAGTGGCCAAGTTCTTGTTTTGCTCTTATACCAAGTCTGGAGTCTATGAGGGAAGATTCTAAGGCAAAGCAAAACTAAACTAGAGCTATTTGTGCTATTGAGATTCTGGCAAATCTAGTTGAAAGCTTTGTTGGAAAACATGACCTTCTCTTTTCAGCATAGAATTAAATAGAGAAGAAACTTTCTCAATAAAAGAAATTGTGTGCTACTTAACATTGCAAATATTGCAAACATCTTTTGAAATAAAGATACTTGAATAAATCAATTCATGAAGCCTTTAAAGATACTTTAGCATGGACATGGATGCCAGTTATCCTAGATAAACATTGAATATGAAGAGCACTTATTTATTTTTAAACTGTTATTTATTTTTTAAATGGTTCCATTACACAAATGTAAACAAAGCACACCAGAAACAGAGTGCTCTGAGACAAGTCCCCTGAGCACCGCCTGCGTGTGCATTATCCAGCCCAGAATATGCCTTACGGGCAGTGAGCTCCAAATAATTTTAGCCTATCTCCTTAGAGAGGACTCTGCTGTATCTAAGATCAGTTCTGGGTGGTCTCCAGTTGCCTTGGAAAGACTGTTTTAACACAGATAATTTAACACTGTAAAGTATTTTGTGACTCTCTAGGGAATGATGATAGTGAGAAAACTGGTATTTAACACCCTTCCTTCACCATCTCTATGAGATAAACCACACCAACACCTACCTACAGCACCTTCAGTTTGTTTGGACTGACCTTTAGTCAACTTATTCCAGTATCAGCCAGATGCTGAGGCTGGGAAAGGAGCACTGTATGCTAATCCACCAGGTTTGGTGGACAAGGCATTAGACTGGGATGCAGAGCTGTGGATTTTTCCCTAGTTTACTGCTTACACGTGATCTTGGTTCACTTTGCTCCTGCTTCAATTTTAGCTTTTGTAGAAACACCTGTAACTGCAGGCAAGCTGAAGATACCTGTGTGCTGTAACACCAAATCAAACAGCAGTAGCAAAGCGCAATAGAGGCTGTGCCATAAACTACTAAATGGAAGCTGCCTACCACACCACAGCATGGAATCGGCTCAGGAGCTGACTGCCCCCCACTCCCATCAGTAACGCGTCGAGGTAGTGCAGCTACACATTCCCCAGACTGTGCTCTGCTGAGAATTGCCTCACCACATGGCATTTGCTCCTTGACTTTGCTCCTTTGCTTTTGAGCATTGGAAACCATGAACTGATGATATTCAATATCCTTTCTGCTTTTCCAGTATCATGTCTCAGTTAAAATCATTGCAACAGATACTACAGAAGCACAGTCTGTGCTCAGAAACAGCAGGAAAGGTGATCTGCGATACAAGCTTTGTGTTAAAATTGAGTCTACCACACAAATGAAATCAAGTGCCTGGAAGGCAGCAGAGGACAGCAATGTAACCCCAGCCCACAAGCCAGTGCACTCAGATGCATTAACAAACCAGCATGGCCAGTCTTACATAAACCCTTGAACACAAAGCCCTTTTGTACCACCAGAAGACGATTGTGATCTAGTAAGTCCAGCTCAATATCCACTTGAAGCACTCTCAGTTTTCTTCTATGCTTACTCACTTTTGCTTTCTAGAGTTAGATCTACGTCAACATCTGAGAGAAAGCTTCTTGTAATTAAACATGTAAATACTTATTCCCTGTACTTAATTCACACCATGCTAACATATAGAATGCTGATTAAGTAACAGAAGTGATTCTAAGCCACAGTTAAGCACAGGTTCATTTCCTTTGCAAATTGTTGCTCTTTGAAGTGGCAGTGTTTTGACTTATTCTGTCTTTGTTAGAAATTCAGATTTTGCCACTGAAAATCTATAGTGAAATCTGTCCCTTGCTGAATGGCAGAACTCCCAGCAACCTTAGCAAGGCCAGGAACATTATTTCATCCCCTGTATCTATAGCAACTCAGAGGCATAAATTGCATCCATGGGACCTTAAAAGTCAGAAAGCAATGGGTGGCAATCATAACAAAGCTGTTTTTCCCAGGATTCTTAGAAAACAGAAGACAAATAAATAAAAATCCAGAATATTTTAGCATTTCATTTCCCCAACCCCTCTTCATAAACAGCTACAAGTCCTCAGAGTTTCCCACTACCAGTGGTCAATGATATCATTCACAGTGATTTTTCTACACCCTTCATTTGCTGGCCTTTCTTAGGGCTGTTACGGTTTCCTGTGGGCTTTGGTTTGACTTCTGTTTTTCTTGGACATAAGCTGAGCTGAAAATATGAGACTATTTCAGGCAAAAGTATCAAAAAATAAAATAAAGAATGCTTTTTCAACCCCTGTGGACACACCCCTAATGCCTTCTGCCATTCTGCTCAGTTAGCATGTTTAAAACATGGCATCCATCTGTGCACTCAGTCAAAACTGCAGGAGTATCTGAGGCAACCACTACACCAACTGTAATTTGGCAATAGAAATCAAGTTCAAAAAGTGCTTCAAGTTCTTGCAAAAATACATTTTACAGAAACTGTGCTGCAGCTGGCACCTTGGTTTCTCCCATCATCAAAAACAGGTCTCTTCTCTCATATCCCAGCAAGGGAAGGGGATAGGCTGAAAAAGCAGCCTTCACCCTGATTACCAGCAGCACCTTCCTACACCACCTCTGTGCTCCTGTGGGGTTTTCTTTCCTGTCACTTCCCCTGTGAGCAGGCTCTGATGAGATGGCAGGATAAGGTGATACTGCAATGCATGCTAAAGGCTGCACTTCCAGACTCCCCTTTCCTTCTCAGGAAACCTTCCAAGCTTGCCATAGTACAAATTGACATAGTATTTTAACAGACTATGTGGACAGCCAAACATATAATTGAAGGAATATTCTGATATTCAATTAGTTATATTTTTCAACTGGTATGAGTCTAACGCTGTAATCATGACATTATAGGACACTTGCATAGTTTGATGTGGTCTTTTTATAATAATATACAAGGCCAATGGCATCATTTTGTCCAACTGAAACCCTATGTGGCGACACTGACTCAAAGTTTTTCCAGTTGCTGAAGTGAATCTCATCATTCCATGAAAAGAGAAGAAAAATCCCTCAAGGGAATTGCATTTCTAATTTTTTGAAAGCTACACATACAACAAAACAACCTTCTAAACCAAACGTGTAGACTTATCCAGTCCTTCTTGCATGTTAAGGTGTAGTCATGAAGCAACTGTAAATTATTAAGGACAAAACTACAGTTATTGTGACTGATGCTGCTTAGAACTGCATTACTTCTTAGCAAAGAAAAGCACAAACTAAGTGCAGATCAGTCTAACTGCTGCAAAACTAAAGCAAAAAAACCCTGAAGTAAATGAAATAAAGTGATTTAATAAAACAGGAAACAATTTTGCCAGTGGGATGTGGAAAGTGCAGAGTGTGAGATACTCGGAATTTTGTGCACTGTCTTCTGGTAGATTTGCAGAAGTCGTCACTTATGCTCTGATCCAGCAAACCAGGTGAGCATAAAGCTAACCCTCTGATGTAACTCACCTGAGTCATCACTGTCCAGGGTAAAGGTGGGAACCTTAGAGGGTATCCACAACCTGGGTGATTCCTGGTGAATTTTAATCCAATTATGGCTTTGGAAAACATCCAGTTTGTGGTTGCAATGGTCTACCCAAGCTTGTTCTATGATCAGAAACCTTGTGAAAGAGTTATTTGGACAAGGTTAGTGAGATAAAGGTCCCCCCTGACAGCCAAAGAAGCAATATAATGGGTATTTGGCAGCCCCCAGGTAAAACAAGCCAATACTCCTCAAATACCCTGCACTGGAGTTGGTAACTGATGTCTAGTCAGTGCTTTACCTTCCAGAAGAGGCTTTGTCTGAAGACATCAGGAGACTGAGACGTCTTGCTTCCTTTAGCATTTTGTTGCAACACATGATTACTCTTCATCTAATCATTTGCTTCAGCTGCTCCAGTGACTCATTAGAAAATCAGTGATACTCATCCACGTGAACAAAGCTCACAGGGTTTCAGAGGAAAATACTAAAGTTTTTATCTCTGCTTTTCATCCGCATCTGACTTCTCTCCAGCCTCGCTATATCTGCTTTGATCTCACTCTGGCCAGCATCCATGCCATCTTCTACTTCTTTTAGGGAAGACTCTACTCTTTCATTGTCAGGTTGGTTTTATGCTAAGGTCCTTCTGGCGAAGGAATTTCCCGAAGTGGTGCGTACTTCTTCATTCCTAAATCCTTATTTGAGCACTTTGGTAATCGGCTTTGATTTGCTCAGATTTGGAGCATAAGGCATCTTCTGACAGGCGATATCAGGTGCAAGCCCAGCTTTATGGAAAATACGGATCTTGTTTTCATGTTCCTAAATAGCAAATTAGAATTACAGGTTTTCATTTGTGGGTTTAAAGATCTTGACAGAATGCCTATCCACTGGATTGTAATTCCACATCATTTGGCAGCAATTGCTCAAGTTGTCATGAACAGTTTAAATCTCCACCAGTCACACAATTTGCTCATTGGGAAGTTAGTAGCTGGATAAAAACAGATGGTGCAGGATCAAAATGTTAATATATGTCCACATGGCACAAAACTGGGTTCTCATGGAAATACTTACGAGACCTCTAAATGGTACCAGAAGTAGGCGTGTGCCACATCACAGTTCCATAACTTCATCAACTTCCTAAGTATGTCTGTACTGTAACATATTACTTTAGAATAGGATTCCAAACTTTCATCTGATGTTCCACCACCATAATAATCTATTTAAAAGTATTTCATATATTCAACCTTAACCCTGTGAGACACTAGTATTTAGAGTTAGCCTGGATTCCTATCCTTACTGTAGAGTAAACTTCATTGTTTGTCTAGATTTTAGGCTGAGAGGTTTCCAGCTTCTAAACCCAATGGCATTTAATGGTATCAATACCTGAAGTTGCTAAATCATCTGAGGCATCATTTACCCCCAATTTGCTCTAAAGGGGTTTAGGAAGCAGTACCTCAGCCCAAATAAAAAATACAATATAGCCCAGTACCCATATGTGGTGTAGGAATAACATACGTGGACAAAAGCTTTGCTGTGGAAATGCTTCTACTGTGGCTACTTTAAATTGGGGATCAGTTTCCTGGACTAACTTTGCTGTCTTGAATACTATACCTTGATAATGACCTTTGTGTTTACAGAAGAAATTCGTAGTGAAGCTGAGACTGGAAACCAGCTATTTCACTTCTTAACCAGTGTCCTGACTTCTGATCTGTCCTTCCTCAAAACAGTCACTGCACAATGCCACTTCCTATCATCAAAAGCTGCCAACTAAGCTATCAGGCAGAAACTTATCAGGGATGGTAATCCAGTTGTATTCTCAAAACTATCACTTGCTAAATGACTCCAAACAGAGGCTTAGCCTCCCCATGGTCCTGCTGGATAACTTCTACCAGGGAAACAAGGAGTATACCTTTGATATCTAAAAACTGCTGTGCCTGATGCACTCCCACCCCACAAAGGGGCTGCACCACACAGGGACTAGCTGACTCGATGACACTGCCTAGCACTGGCTGCACCTTGACCATCATTTGGCCTCCAAGACAGGGGGCAAGATCAGGACAGAAATGTTCTCACCAGACAAACTGGACTCCACTGGGCTCCTTAGCACTGGTGTGCGTGCAAGACACACTAGTGGCCAAAGCCTAAATAAAGGCCAACAGATTCTTATGTTGCTCTTTTTATGCTGCTGTTGTCACTCAGCCTTGCACTGGGTTGGATGGACTAGACATAACCTGATGGGTTCCTCCTGAAAAGTGAAAAAACTGTAAACATCCTCAAAGATTTACCCTTTGGAGTACCCTTGTCAGCATCTATGGTGGAGGATATACAAGTCATTACAAAGCTGCATTAGGCTGATTAGATTTCTGTTGCTACCCCATCCCTGTTACTCTAAGGTAGCTGCAACCAATGCACTAAAAAGTTGGAGGAAAACTTAACCTCGATCGCTGCCTGCCAACAAAAACCTGTAGGTTGACTGGTACAAATTTAGGACATTTCCCATGTGTCTGCTTAAATTAATGGCAAAGGATGTCCTACAAGTTTATATGCTTTCATTCACTTACTTTTAACAGGAGGTGTGATTTCAAACCATATTTCATTTAATTTCAAAAACACTACTAAACATTTACATCATAGGAAAATAAATAAGCTTTCCTCTCTTCTGTTTTATTTTAGGTATCTGATGAATAAGACACTTTAAGACTGATTTCCACTTACTAACTCTTTTTTGTTGCACTAGCAACACCACAGAGAGAAAAGATGCATAGAAATGATAATTTCTCCTTCTTATAATGAAATGATAGCACTTTAGAAGAAGCATGCAGATTTACTGGAAGGAGGAAGGTGTATTTATCTTGTGCCCCCTTTGCAGCTGGAGTGGCTACACAGCACATTTCTGTGCCATGTAATGCTCCTTGCCACGCTCAGACCCTGCTTGGCCACACAGCAGTGCTGTGTTATAGTTAGTCTTTCCAGACACTGCTCTGCCAAGCACAGGTAGTGGACATGAGAGGAAACATCCATCAGATGTGGTCTTTGAGAAGTACAAAAGGATGGCCATCAAGATGGACTTAAAATCAGGTTAAGAAAAGCCACTTTTAAAAGAGCCATTGATCTTTCCTATTCTAGTGGTAGGTGAAGGGTTTGCTAGCATGGCCAGTCTGTGATATGGGATAGCATCGTATGTGGGAACTGAAGTAATATGACTTTGTTCACTAAGAATCATCCTTCAAAGTTCCACCTTCCACTCCTGACCCAGAAAACAACTGTGGCATTAGACATTACAATCTTAGGGATGTAGGCTCTATGCCTTCAGTTCAGTCATGTCCTGTGCAAATCTAGGATAACATCATCTTACTCCAATTACTGAAAAGTTTCACTGAAGCCAGGAAAAAAAAAAAACAAACCAGCAGAATTAAGTGAAAACAATCTTAAACCAATGTTATGCTACAGTATCAAGATGTTCCAGATGGACTGTAATGACCAGAAGTGCAGAATGTCAGCTACACTGGAAGTCTCTGCAGAGTTTGATTTGTAGCCTTTTCCTCCTTCCCCGTTGGTCTTCCTCATCCCCACCTTATTTATATCATGTCCCTTCACCAGTGTTCTCAAAGATCCCCATCCGAGTTTGGTTCCTTTGGAACAGAGCCCTGCACATAAAATTATCTGAAGCAATTTTCCTTTTATTCTAATGCTGACATTCATAATCCTCTAAGGACTTAAAAGAAAAAGAAGGAATAATATCAATTATGGGAAAAAGGCTTCAATAAACTGAAAAAGAGTTTTGATTTGTTTAAATAATATCTAAAAAAATCAGCCATTTGCATAACATTTCCCAGGCTAATCCCCAACATACTTCAAATAAGATGGTTTAGCATACAAAAAATAATAGAAATTCTTTCTATGGGACAGAACCACAAGGGTTTTTTTATTTAAAATAATTGCAGCTGTGGGATAAAGAATTTTAGCTGTACCAAACAAACAGTCATCATTCAGATATAACAAAAACTGCTTCTCCTCTTCATTCTTTTTAGAGCAGAAAGGTGACTACAAAGAAAAAAAAGTCCAGAAGATCTCATCTGTTGACTATTTCAGACCTTTGGAAGACACAAGATCACCTGTATTCCCTTCAAGGGTACAGGAAGCGACAAAAAGAGATTCCTTGCACAAGTAAGAGGAGACCATCCTCCTCTTCCTCCTCCTACCCAGACGAGTGTATTAATAACCCTCTGCAGGATGCCTTCTGAGAGCAGGCTCATCTTGTGCCGATAATCCAGTGCCCTAACTACGCAACTATCCAGCCACCATTAGAACTGGGAAAATGCTACACATTTGATAGTATGATCCTCCAAGATACAAGACACATTTAATTAAACGTATCTATTTGCTCTAAACTGCCACTTGAAAACACAAGTATTTTAGAATGAGGTGTAAAACCTAAGCACAATGGTTCTTCTCCCCTCTTGTATCTCTGCTTTTTTTGTTGATACCAGTGCATATCAACAAAAAAACACCATATTTCAAATTTCACTTATAGGTTAATAGTTGGGAAGATTTAGCTTAAGTCCATGCAGTATTTAGATTTCTGTATTCCTCCATTTCCACTGAAAGAATCTGTCAACCAACTGAACAAAATGCTAAAATCTTTTTTCCACTTCCCTTAAGAACAAACTAGGAGAAGCCATGAGGCTTGGTAGCCATGTGTTTTTTAAAGCTGGGACAGTTCTAGGAATCATCAATCTAAATTTTTCTTTTATGTTGTATTTTTTTAAAAAATCACAGAATCTTTACATTGGAAAAGACCTCCAAGATCACCAACTCCAACCACTAACCTAACACTGCCAAGTCCACCAGTAAACCGCGTCCCTAAGCACCACAGCTCCACAGATTTTAAATACCTCCAGGGATGGTGATCCTACCACTTCCCTGGCCAGCCTGTGCCAATGCTTGAAAACCCTCTTAGTGAAAAATTTTTTCCTGATATCCAATCTAAACCTTCCCCAGCAAAATTTGAGGCTGTTTACTCTTGTCATATCACTCGTTACCTGGCAGAAGAGACCGATGTCCACCTGGCTACAATCTTCTTTCAGGTGGTCAAGCAGTACCTGCCTTTCATAACCTTCTGTGACCAGGCCTGACCACCTGGTTGTCCTGCATGTGCCATGTAATGGCTGGGCTGCACTAACTTGAAACAATCCTCATATGAGCCTGGACAGCTGAGATCCCCTAGGAACATGCATCCACATGGTGTCCTCATGGTATCTGTCAGCTGAGTGACAGCGTTGGCTGGCTGGCTGGCAGGGGTGGTGGGATAAAAGAAAACCTGAGGTTTTTACTTTTCATGCCTTTAAGAAGACCAGACTCCTAAGGGGTAAAAGAGAGATCAAGAGTTTGGATTATGTCCTCTCCTATAAATTAAGCATCAATCCACCTTGCGTGCCAGTGAAACTGAACTTCTGTTGGAGGATCACGAATCTGCCATGTCCACCGGTAGCTGTAAGCCATACCTATCTCTCTAGGACCAAGTAGGCTGGCTGGGAATGAGTTGTTTGAGGAAGCTTCAGATCTGAATGCTGAAAGCGGGTGGTGAAACTTTGAAAAAGCTGCCTCAAGCTATTTTTTAACCTTTCACTGCTGGATCCAACTTGTCCAGCTTTATTTACTCTGTCCATCTGTAATTCCCAAAAGAATATCCTGGTCTTCTGCCATATCTACTTCCAGCTGAAGGCCAAAGTTTCCAAGGCGCGCACAAATTGAATAGTGTGGAAGCAATGTTAACGCTAGCTTTCCCAAAGTTCATGCTAATCTATTATCAGCCGAACAGACAGCAGCTGAGGTAAAGGTAAGACTAATGCATTCACTTTTCACTAACAGACTGAAAAATAGTTCGGGTTTTTTTTGGGTTTGTGAGAGGGCAATATTACTGTAGGTCTTTACATCACACAGAAATACCATCTGGCGTATTAGCATACTCCAAGAAATTATTGTAAAGTGCTTTCCTGTGTTCAGGTGACCGTGTGCTGCACATCTAACAGTCAAACAAGCAAAGTTTCTTGGCATTAATTTGTTTCTATTGAGTTGCACTGATATACCTCACATCACAGTATCTGCTGTTGCTAAATTTTACAGCCACCAAGAGTCTGAGGTTTTAACTTTTAAGGAAAATATGTATTAGTGAACTGAGTGTCGACAAAAAGTATCTAGAAAGTACAAGCATGCTTTTTTTCCAAGGTCCAACCCTCCTGGTTTCATACTTTGCATTTCCAATTTTTAGTCTAATCAAGTAATTATTAGACTCATGACTCCCGAACACTTAAGATCCCACAAAGGACTCACAAAGCTACTTGACTATGGAATTTCTTCCACATCTTTCTGCCACTTCATTGCTATGGATTAACCAGAAAACTCTCCTTTGTACTGCTGTATACCATACACAACATTACAAACCACAGACATAAACAGACATCTTTTTCCTTGGAGTTTACCAAATGCGACATACTTAGAAACATAACTTCAGAGTGCACTGCTCTCCTATTAGTTTCACCTATGAATACTCTGCAGCCGACTTGTTTCTAACCTCTTACACCAAAAAAACCCCCAAAACCTTCAAACCATTTAAAATGCTTAAGAGTTCTGTAAGATTCAGGAGTTCAACAGTCTAGGGAACATAAGCAAGGGGAACTGTCCCCATCAAAGGCAAACAGATGTTGCTATAACCTTTGAAAAAAACCTGCTTGGAAGCTTAATAGTAAATATGTAAATATGCTTTGAAATCTAATATCCCTCCTGAAGTGGAAGCCCTGGAGCACAAGAGCAATTTGAGAGTATGTTTTGGTTTCGTGGGTTTGTACGCATGTGATACTGAGCTGAGACCAGCAAGGCCAAGAGTCATTGCTACTATCCCCTTCTGCAAGATGGTTGCAGGGAGGAATTGTTCCAGTGAAAGGAGTGGATAACGAGTGTGTGTGCACTGTAACAGCAACCAGAAGCCTCTGATCAGGCATTAAAAATCTATTACCCTAACATATACCACGAGTAGATGGTTTCTACCTGAATATAAAATAACCTGCAACATTTTCTATGTCCCTTCCCATCTCCTTCATGTGGGATTCCCTCACCTCCCATAGGTTTTCACCTGTCTATTCATTAAGTTTCTGCTGCCAGCAATAAAAGGTCTTAGAGCTGACACAGATTACATTGCCAGAGCACTTGTAACAAATGACTTTGCCAGAACACTTGAACTGCTCTACATCAGCTGAGCACCTTATGACTCCCCTGCCTTTGACAATGATTCGTCTCACCACCCCTTTCACCACAGCAGTCCACCCAGGCTGGTGGCTCTGATGAGTTTCCCAGGAAGGAATAATCCTTAGACGAGTCCCAGAAAATGACTACCTTTTCCAGTCAGAGTTTGAGTTGCACAAAATTTCCTCCTCCAGCTGTATGGCACTGTTAGAAATCAGCTGTGCTCTCTTTCTTTGGCTACTCTGAAAGAGAAATTAAATCTTTTCTGTTCTCCCTCAATGGGTTCTAGCTCCAGCCCACTGATACACTGAAGAGGATTAGGAAGTAGGAGCAGACACTAGTCTTTGTCCTCAGGAGACTGCTTCTAAGCGTGAAACATGGATTGGTGCTGTTATGGTGAGTTATGTCCCAACTGTAGCGTAGGAAAGGATGTTTCTGGGCCAGAAGAAAAGTAGAATGAACTCAGGTGCTTCACAGGCTTGGGGCGTTCAGCAAGGGCAGAAACACACCCACCCACCACGTGGAAGAGATCGCATGGTGTTTTGTCTAGAGGATGCTTTCCAATGGGAAGGTACAGGTTGATGATAAGCTGTTTTCTTTCAGGCCAGTGCACTGAATAAGTACTCTTCAAGAGTGTTATTTGGCTCTGAACAGTGGGTAGCTCATGATCAGCTTGAATGACTGAAACCAAATCATCTTACAAAGCATTTCATCCTCTGTTCAATTCATGTCTCATAATTTTGAGTTAGAGGATTCATAAGCTACCCATTGCTTGTGAAGTCTCTTCCACAAATATTCCCTTGGACTACCTCCAGGGCAAAGAGCTCTTTCCTTCTCAGTTCTGTCTGTTAACTCCTTCATAAACCTACAAAATGGCATCTGGACAGTTTGTATGCAGAGAACTGTAACAATCCTTTGCTTTAGGAGTGCAACCCCAAAATTTGAGAGGGCTTTCTCCTCTGAGAGGTGGCTGAACTCCCTTTGTTCCCATACAGGCCTCTGTGGATCTGTCTGCAGCTGCAGACCAAGGGGAGGGCTGAGCTGAGCTGAGACCCCTGAGTAATGTGGCAAGCTCCCAGCAAGGTACTCACCACAGCTGCCTCAAAGTAGAGCTGGCCTGCAGCACCAGTGGGCAAGTCCCAAGGAGCAGCCTGGGGAAGCAGCTGCAGAAAAAGCATGAGGAAGAAAAAGCTACTGTTTGATTTTGTTTTGAGAAAAAAAAAAATCACAAGCAATATTAGAAATGCCTGATTTACCTAACTACACTTCTAATTTTCATTATGGAAAGGCAGGGCACATCGATAGTGTTGAAAAAACCATCCTAGACCAAAATCATCCAAATTCCAGCCGTCCTTTATTTTTGCCTTTTCTGTGCTCATAGAGGGGCTGGAAGTTGTTTATGGGGGAGGGCCCTCATTTGCACTATACTGATTCGCAGAGGCAGTCATCAAAAACAAAAATATGCTGGGCTGAGTTCCTGGAGAGGGATCTTGGGGTTTTGTGGTGGGGAAATACTGGCAACCTTGACTCCAATCTGTAAAAATCTTCCTTCACCCCTTGCACATTCATGGGCTTGTTTTCACACCTTGCCCTCTTTAAGCAGTACCACAATGCTGTCTGGAGGTTCAGACTTTTCAAAAGGTGCATTCAAGCTTGAAGCAACCTCTTCCCACTTCCCCCCCCACCCCCCCCAAACCAAAAAAGGCCTGCTGGATCTGCCTCAATTGCCTTCCTAAATTTTTCCTGCCTTTTTGTTTTTGAAAGAATGGTGCCACTTATGCGTGTTCTAACAAACCACTCTTAACAAAAATGCCATATCTGAAACTTTAACTTCCATATGTCCTACATAGACATATGAAGCATATTTCTTTTTTATTCATATGCTATTGGAAGTCTTACAAAGCATACAGAACAGATGCCAGTACATCAAATTCATCATGCCGAGCCTTGATTATACAGACCCTGAAGCCCCAGCACTGCCATACAATCCTTCCTTTCAGGAAATAAAAGCCAAAGACCAGTTTTCCCACAGGACCACTTGTGGCTATAAGCTGAAGCCCTTATTACCAGAGGTTCCTTGGCTATGATTTAAAGTTTGAAAGTTCCTCATATAACTGTTCACTCATCATAAGGTAGCTCTCAAAGTCTAGGCATGCTGCTAAAAGGAGGAACATCCATCCAAAACCAGGGAAGCACTCAGTCAAGTATCTGCTCCTAGCAGCAGCCTTCTCTTTGAGTGAGAGTGCAGCAGATGAAGAGAGAGAACAGCATACAGAAAGTGCAACATCCTTCAGAAGCTGGTACTTTGTGCAAGGAAACATAATGGTAGTCACAACAGAACAGTGCTGTCACCTGAACCAAACCTGCTTTGCAAAGAGGAGATAAAATATTTCCCCAAGAGCTTGATGTGCTATGCCATGACAAAATAGCAATTAAGAATAAAAGAACAGGGCAAATTCTCATAATGGCTCAACATTTCCTCCTATCATTTGTGGTGTAAATCAAAGCAGGCATGACATCCTCCAAAGTTCTAGATTTATTTACATGTGTTTGGGCTGACCATAACTCACTTGGGGTTTCACTCCACCACTTGTTAATATATTTGGCATGGTCTCATGTAAATACCTCTAGGATTTCAAGGGAAGGTCATTCTCTATTTCCCACTCCAGGCAGAGGGATCATGCCAGAGCTACGCTGGGGATATGGAATGAGATCACTTGAGATCAGAGTCACCATGGGTGGGGGTTACCCCCATGGTGTGTGTAGATGTATTCCAAACCCTCATTACAGTTATGATATATTCACAGGAACACAACAAACCCATCTTTGCAACTGTTCCTTGATTTTTTTAAGTCTACTTGCAGCTTTACAGAAGTGATCCTGCAGTGATTTTCTGCCGATGTCATGTTAAATGGCAGCAAATAGGGGAAGAAAGGTTGCAAAGGGAATATAGAAAAGGGAATGCAAGAAAGGGATGGCAGAAGATGACAGTAAACTAGGGCTCCACCATGCATTTGGGGGTGCAACTTCAGAACAATTCTAAATCCCAGTTTATAAATCAGTATTAGGAGTCAGTTGCGTGTGTGGATCCCAAAACTTACATGCCTCGCCTGGACAGGGGAGACTGTCATCAGCTTCACTGCACTCAGCAGCTGATCTGTCAAGCCCTGTGCTCTTTATATGTTATTTAGAACTTTTTAGTCAAACAAGAGCTTCTCAAAACTCGGCCATACACTGGAACTTGCAAAAATTTCAGGTTTTCCACCGAAAAACGGTTCAGTATTACAAAAGAGAGAAGATGCCTCTATCAGCTATAAATACCTGCACCAATACACTTCCTTCCTGAGTCCAGACAATCGCAGTTGTCCTTCTGAGGCAATACCATCAACATGTTGCTGAGGCAATACCATCATCAGTTCTGATTCCATCTGACTTGTATTTTTTTTGCATATTTGTTCTATGCCTTTGTGGGAAAAAAGTCTATGTTGTTTTTTAGCTTTATTTTTTTAAACTTGATGGTAAAGAGCCTTGAATTTATTTTACTTAGAATAGAAATTTCTTTCTCTTAAATACATCTGGCTAAGTGGCATAAAATATAACTATAGCTGGCTGAATATCCCTCGAGTTTAAAGGAATATTTCTGGTCACATGGGATTTAGCTCAAAACTTATTTCAGGATTATGCACTCAAGGATTAAGGCAAAATAAAATCCGTGCAACGCTTGCTATTTTATATGTAAAATTTAGAAACTGCTTTGAAAAACCCAGCCAGAAAAAATATTTTTTTAATTGTTAAAGATGATTGTTAATCTTTCAAGTTTTAGTGCTAATGTTATCTTCGTAGAAACTGTGCATCTCTCTGAAATGCCTCTTTGCATACAATGACAGGATGTGTTGAAGTAATTCTTCAACCGGAGTTTTTTGTTTGTCTTTTATTTCTGTTGAAGAATATACCACATATCCCTAACTCTTCTTCTGTACTTAGGATGGGATTTCTGAAAGCACTTATTATTGTGTCGAACCCAGTGGTGGCTTCAATGGCAGAAGAATTAGGTCACCACAGAAAACTTCTAAAAATCCCAAGTTGATCCCTACTCTCAGGGATCATTTAGGTCATGATAGCTCATTTTTGCTGGGTGATGAACTAACACTCTTCAGGATACAGATTTTCGTGACTCAAGAAGAATGTAAAAAGGAACTTTTCACATCTGCGTTGATAAAAGCTCGGGGCTTTTACCCAGGTTTTGGTGTGAGAAACCAGCAGGAGGGGAGATACCTGGAATTGTACAGCTCTTGTGACAGGTTTTGAGATGTTGTAAAAAGTTGTAACTCCCCTGAGACCAGCATTGTTTTATTCAGTGAAGCTATAGCAGTTGAGCTGCTTATATTCAGCTTAAAACAAACCACTCAGTAAACTCTACAGAGGTTATGTTATTCAAGAGCAGCTGGTACATTTTGCCATCCTGATGGTCCTCAGGAGGAACTCATACATGTGCCAGTGCAAAGCCCATCACTGACTTCAGCGGTTCAAAGAAGGCTTTTGATATTAACAACAAACTTCAAGGCTGCTCTGCCCCACCCTCCTCATCCTTATTCCTTCTCTCTGTACAGCCACCTCCACAGCTAACCTAAAAACCCAAGCCATATGGTCCCCAGTAGAAGCACCATCATCTGTGTGCACTTCAACAAGTCACATCTAATTTGACAACAGAAAGCGGATGGCCAGAATGACTTCTGTCTCACAGAACTAAACTGCAATAGATCAATATAATAGGTCAATATTAGATCAATACAAGTTTACAAGTGGGTTACTAATAAGCAAACCCACAAAGGTAAAAAAACAACCTGTTCCATGGTTACATCATCTTTCCTCCACCACATTCATCTCCAAATGTTATCTGCCAGTCTCCTTTCACTTGGCTCTCACTAAAGCTGACCACAGCAGAACTGTATCTGGTGACCTTATTGCCAGGCACTGGTTCAGCTGTACTACATTTTTGTATGAAACTACTCAGCTGAGATGAGGAGCACTTTTAATAGTTCTTGGAAAGCCAAACAGCAGTGCTAAGAGGGATACAGCACTTCCAGCAACCAACAAAAATAGGGGAAGCCAAGAGAAATACAACATACCTGTGAACAGTGTGAGACCTGACAAAACCATACTTAAATGGTAGCAAGAAGGAGCCATGCTGGCATATTCAGCTCTTTGCTTTCCTATTGGAACCTGCATTCTATAATTCTTTTTTTTTCCCCTCATCTTTAGGTATGGTTTGATTGAAATTCATCTTAACCAAGCCCATTCATTCACCCACAGCTTCACAGCACAGTGGTTGTGTTTGAGAAGCACGAGTGGTTTTGCACAAGGTTTCTGGATATATCCACTGGGGAGAGGAAAATTTTAGGCATATCCTGATGCATCATGGTGTTTATGTAGAAAACTGAAAAACAGTTGGTCAGAGAAAATTTGACTTTTGCCATGTTAGCACATCAGTGAGAGATGACTCACAGTTTTATTATCTGAGTGGGACTCATCTACTGGAACCATCATTTCCAGTAGTTGTATCTTGCACTTCTCACATCATCAGTTCTTCCTCTGCATGTCTCTCCCACACATACTTCGACTTTCAAGTATCAAGAATAAGGGAAGTGGGAACACCCTATCCATCCCAGTATGCAAAAGAAGCCACTATTTTGGGGTTTAAATCTGAACAGTAGTTGCAGGACATAGATACTAGTCAGTTAGCATCTCCCAACTACTTCATGCAAAGGTGCTGTGGAAGACACAAAGAGAAGTCCCATCAAGCAAAAGCTGGCACATTTCTAACAGAATTCTTTGCTAAACTGTTCCAAGTGAAGTAAAATAGGAGTAACAAAGATTGCTTTTCACAGAGATGCTTTCACACTGATATACCTTTTTTGTTTTATCATGTGAGATAAATAGTCACGGAATCATAAAGCTGGAAGACACCTGAAGGTATCATGCAATGTACACTCCCGCTCTAGGACAGGACCAGCCCTAAATTTGTCAGTTCTTCAAAACCTTTAGCTAGCCCCTCTCATTTTCAGTGATGAAAACGACTCCATTTTGCCTTCACTATTCCTACTACTAATTTTTTTTCTAATGTCTACTTAAAGCCAATCCTTCTCTTAACCACCACTGATGTGAAGACCAGTGTTTTCCTTCTAACATTGCCACTTACTACTACGAAAAACAAAATTTTGAACGAGGGAAATCTGTTTTAAGAAATAAAAATAAAAAATCCAGTACTTAAGATTTCAAAACATGAGATTATTTTTTTTTGCTTTGTTTCAAAGCATGTCTTCACTTACTGGTTTTAGTCAAAAGTATTATGAAAAAACCCTATCTTTATATTGTCTCAGAAATCCAATCCCAACCTGGGCATGCAATAAATTAGACAAGGCAGACTACTCTCACAAGACTAGAAGGCTGATTTCTGGAGCAGAATGGCTTCAGAAAAGTTAAAATTTTAGATTCTTATCTGAACTAAGCTATTTGAGGTTTGCCCCTCACTTGCTTGTAGTCTAGATTTTCACCTCCAGAGACTTTAGTTTAAATCCTGGTTTAGGTCACAGTGAAAATGAGTTTGGTGGTTTGCATCCTAGTGGACTTCTGTCAACATTGAAAAACCACCATACAATCCTGCACAACTGGAAATTTTTGCTTAAAAAAAGCCTGGACTGGAATACCAGAGGTCATTACAAGTTGAGACAGAAGTATGATGCTACAGCTACATGGAGAATTTTGAACAGCACCTGACACAAAGTAGTCCAGTAACAAGCAATATTCATTAACTGCTACCTTCACAGGGATGTATTTATTACTTGTTCACACTCTTAAGTTTTTCAATCAGTACCTTCACATGCTATTCAAAAAAATCTGATGAGAACTTCACAGCAAGCAATGATGACAGAGAAACTGATCTCAGACACTGTATTTTAAATTAAATGAAATGGTTAGTAAAATGCTTTGCCATGATCCCCAAGAAAATAGCTGTTAGGGAAATTATTTGTTCTACAAAAATATTTCTGTATGAAGGTGTATTAAAAAGTTTGATACAGTTGACCTCAAGGGAAATTCAGAAAACAAGGAACATCAGAGATGGTGAGTTTTAGATCAGAGTACGGATTTCACATTTGCCACACTAAAAAAAACCCCCCCAAACCTAAAGTAAAAAAGTGTCAAATAACATCTTCCTCATCTTTCATTCCTGTTGCCCTCTCCTGTTCTCCTTCAGTCACACCAAAATTTCATTCTCAGCTGCTCTGTAGATAACACGCACAAAATGAAGAAAGAAGCACTCTCGTATACATATAGATGCTTAACGAGGAGTTTCTCAATCCAAGTGTTCCAAAGCTGCAGATGACAATAGCGAAAAGGAACACATTGACATAAGCCAAGGGACTAAGATGACCATGAGGCAGCACTGTGCCCTTGTGGCCAAGAAGGTCAGTGGCATCCTGGGGTGCATCAAGAAGAGTGTGGCCAGCAGGTCGAGGGAGGTTCTCCTCCCCCTCTACTCTGCCCTAGTGAGGCCACATGTGGAGTACTGGGTCTAACTCTGGTCTCACTTATTCAAGAAGGACAGGGAACTTCTGGAGAGGGTACAGAAGAAGGCTACAAAAATGATTAGGGCACTAGAGCAGCTGAGAGAGCTGGGGCTGTTTAACCTAGAGAAGAGAAGACTGAGGGGGGATCTTATCAATACTGATAAAAGCTTAATGGGTGGTTGTCAGGAGCATGGGGCCAGTCTTTTTTTGACAAGACGGGCCAAGAGGGCTTGCCATTCACTTTCTGCAAAAGTTTGCTTATGGTTTTAGACTAGATCTGAAATTCTTTTTTGCCCCGATACGAGAATTTGAGGAAAAAAAATAAAAATAGGAATGAAAAGGATTTTGCACTGTTAGTTCATTTCACCCCAGCTACAGGCAGAACACTGTGAATTCAATCATTTCTGGTGCTGGCGTTTTAGCGCAATTCATCACTGGCTACAGATTACATTCCAAAATCTCAGCTTTTATTGCTGCAACAGTTGCAATAGAAAGCTTTTAATTGGAAGGACCACATAACTGAATACAAAATTTGTTTTCCTGAAGCTGTGGTCTGCCTTCAGCAAGATGAGAGTTGTGTGAAATGGCACAGGCATCTCAGCAGAACGTCAGCCATGAAGAAGATGACAGAGTGACCCACACTATCCTAAAAAGCAGGCCTCTACTCCACAAAGAAACAACCCACATGAGAAGTACAGCACTGTTCTTATCATTCATCCACAAATATAAATTTAAAGTAACTGTTTATCTGATGCTATCATGGCTTTATCTGTAGGTAGACTTCTGAAGAATTCAAGTTCAAGATACATGACACCTTGATGACAGCTTTCCCATAAAGTGAAATCTATTGCACAATACAGAAATACAGAGAACACGTCCCTACAATAATTTTCATCTGCTCATTTAATTTCACAATAGTAACAGCTCCAGCCTAGAGCAAAATCTCAGTTGTGGAGACTGATCAAAACCCCACTCTCTTCTGAGTGGCAAACCTCAAATAGATGCATGAAGACGACGGAAGGGGAGGGACACGCAGAGTGGCAATGTTTGTCTACCCAGCTAACCCTGAGGCACGATGGAGCCCTGCTATCCTAGAGATGGCTGAACATCATGGGAATCAGTGAATGAATGACTTGTTTTGATTTGCTTGTGTGCTTTGCTTCGTTTTATCTATTAAACTTATCTCAAACCACAAGTTTTCTCAGTTTTACTCTTCTGATTCTCTCCCCCAGCCTGCTGGGGGGAATGAGCAAGCGGCTGGGTAGCAATTAGCGTTGCTGGCTGGAGTTAAACCACGACAACATGTAATAAAAGCACTCCAATCATGAGTGCAGCAATCATGGAGGAGTTAGGCACTGTAGTCACTATTTCCTGGCTACAAAGTAGATCTGTTTATTGTACATATTATCTACCCAATAGAATACTTCAGAGGCAAGAGAAATGGGTATCTGCACATAAAATCACTCAGACAAATGGGCCATCCTACTTACTCAAAACAAGTTTTCTACTCAGTTGACTCCCTAGGCCATTTCCTAATGTGACATCATGGCCCTTTCAGAGGCAGTGCGAAAAATCTGTAAAGTGTAACTCGGCAGAAACGACTTCAGTGCAGACTAGATGTGAAAGTGTCAATTTAAGACAAGCAATTACAATTTCCTAGGCTTCACTCCCAACGATAAGAAAGTCTGAATGAGCAGGATGGGGAGGAACTGGAGCATTATGATACTTGGGTTTGTCTTTCTGCAATTACAGGGATGGATTTAGATGAAACCATTCTGCTGTCTGTGGCTTTAATGAAGACCACTTGCCTTGCCTAATCAAAAAACCAAAAAGTATATACTTGAGAACCAAAAATATCTTGGTTTAATGACGCATAGGCAGAAGTTTCTAAGTGGGTAAACTTCCTTGCTGCACAGCCTCCATGCACCTGTGCAACAGCTGGATTTCATCTATTGAGGACTGTGTTTTAGAAGCCATCACTGGATTTTAGGCTGGAAACTGAGCAGTGCCCCACCCAGCCATGTTCCAGTCCACAAACTACTCCCAACATTTCAGTGAGGGTAGAACAATTGTACTCTGTGGGTTAAAGAAATCAAGGCATGATTTATGTGTTGTTGGGAGTTAAAACAGAAATGAAAATAGACAAATTCAGCTGACAAGGAAACCACCTAACCATTTGTTCAAGCGCAGCGAACAGAACATCTAAAGTTAGCAATAAATGTGATTGATATTTATGCTAGACTCATTACAGAACAGATACATACAAACAGGATTCTGACCAATACCAGCTAAGTTCATAACATTCACAGTTTCATAAGAAATAAGAGCTGCACTTTCTCCATCTTTCAACAGCTACATATCTCAACAGTCTGCACCAACCTACAGATCTAGACATAAAGATCAAATACTCTGTCCAAGGGCCAAGCACAAATAACTATCAGGCAAATGACAGAACAGACAGTAAGTGAGGCTTTGAAGCCTACAGGCTTTCCCAGCAGTGATTTAGAAAACCTCTCTTTGGACGCTTTTTTTTTTCCCCCCTCCTCTCCTTTCTATCATGGGTAAAATTTTGATACCAGTGACCTAAAGTGGAGCCAGGTTTTTAACCGCTAGCCTTACCATACAAATCCATCTGTTAAACAGATGGCATGACATCATACTCTGATCTCATACCTTCTTGGGCGCAGTACCAACCCTATGTGATCACACTTGAAGCACCTTAGAGCAAAGGATCTGGATGTGACAAGACCACCTCAGCACCACTGCTTCACCATGCAAATGAGCAGAGCTCTTTTCCAAACTTGCAGAAGGCAAGTTTTTCCAAAAAGACTATAAAAAATGTTCTCTTGCCTGTTCTGTAAGCTCTGAGACTCTATGACAGCATTCCTAAGGCTAAGGCTTGGACACATTTGATACACCGCCCCTTCTGCCTTTTATTTTTGAAGGCACCTCATTAGCACTGAAGATCACTAGACTGAAAAGTGAAACTTTGTGACAAAATCAAGCAAAATTATTACTGATAAAATAAACCCTCCTTAACATTGTGATTAAACGGTCACTTCATGGCCATCTGGAAAAGTTATTCCACAAACAGTGAATCTAATCTGGTGACCCTTTGTACCTATCCAGGTGCTAACATCACTCTATGCTCTAAGAGAACGTCTTAATACTACTTGGCAATGTTCTCATTTGTATGACTGCTGAAGGATTTCTCTTCTTCACCTTCCCTTTTCATCAGCTACAGATCAACATCCTATCACACTCTCTAGCTCAAAAGATACCTGATATAATGTCAAGTTGCTCCTCAGGGGAGGCTGATGAAAACTTATCCCACAAGCCCTGCCTTCCCAGTAGTCAGACATTCATCTAGGGGTGGGACTTTGGATTCCTTATTTTGGGGCCTAATTATGTGTGACCTAAAAAGCCATCACAATCACAGAAACTGACAATCCTCCTGAGTCTGGTGACCAGGACCCAGGTCTGGGAGAAGCTCTGCTTTAGATCAAATAGGTCATTCAAGGCTGAATGAAGTGGGAACACTTGCTTTTCATTTTAATGAGCGAGAGGGAGGGAAACTAGCTGCAGTTGACCTGAAGCAAGTGTTTTTTCTAAAAGTTTTGCTGAACTGGAAAATCAACTTTTCACAAAGCCCCTAATCAACACAGGCTTTCATCTTAAATACAGATGGATAACGCCCCCCTCCTATTGTATATTCCCCCTTTTTCCCTTAGAAATACTATTATTTTCTTCCTTTGTTCGACTTTCCCCCTAGAATTAGCTTTGCTTACACTCAACGAAAAGTTTGAGCTTAGACATTTAGAGGTGCAAGGTGTCTCCTAATCCCATAGTGCAGTCAATCTATGGAAATGAGAAAACCTTCTCATTCTAAAGATTTATCAATGAGTTTTAGCTAGTCAATCAGAAAATCAGATCTCAGTCTGTATATAATTTAATGCTAAAAGGAAAAGCAACTTACCAGAAATGTGCATTTGAAAATAGAAAATAAGCAAACCCTGAACCTTCTGCCTGAGTAAACCAGCAGACCTCTGAATTGCCACGGCTGTGGGGTAAGAAGACAAAGTCAAATTCCGGCAGTGTGAGAATGCGCTTACGCCAACTGCATCGGGAAACACACAACTTGTGGTATTATTTGGAGGCTGAAGGTTTCACCACAATAGAACATGAGAAGGTCTTTCTGTTGGTGACAAGTCCTTTCACATGCCCCTGCCCTGGAAAGAAAGGAATGCCAACACATCGAGTCACTCTGCATCTCTCGTCACCATATTTTTCTTTCCCATGCTCATCTTGGCCAGCTGTTACATTGTCCCAGCTCAACTTTATTTGAACAGCTCGATGGTATTCTGGAGCAGCAAGGCAGCACACCAGGCAACTCTCATCCTGATACATGGCTCTTGCTGGTTTCAGATGTATTTCATCACACAGATTTACAGGGACAGACAAACAGCTGACTGCCTTACAGACAGATACTTGGTGGATGGTAGAGTTCTGCAAGTACACTCAGACTCTAAACTTCATCTATTTGTGGTTTAGTTTTGTTAAGAGCCTCCAAGCAAAAATCAGCATGTTTTCTAATGTGATTTCCTTAACAACATGCTCTGCAGAAATCCCTTTTGCAGAAATTCCCAGGAAGCAATTCTGACACAGCTGTATGCAAATCTCAGTTTTAAATGGCAGCTCCAATTCTTCTGCTCACGTGCACTTTCACAAAACAACTAGAGATTTTGACAGATAGAAGTTTAGATGATTGCTATATGTCACCATATGTAGGACCTCTATATTCCCATGAGATTGTATGATACCTATCTCAACAATACACCTGAACGCTTAAAAACTGTTACTCTCTTCCCATCTGCACAAATAGGAATTAGGCAGAGATGTTAAGGGCCAGATACTCTCCTCCTTACCCAACAACCCCACAACAAAAAGCAGTCTGAACATAGCACCTAATGTTCTTGAGGTGAAAAAGTGTATTTAAGTACCTAAAATTTTTCCACTGCGTTTGCACAGGACTGCAACCTTCTCATCAGAAAAGGGAGACTACTCTCATCTCATGCAAAAGCCAATTTGGGAAGTACAAATTAGGAAGAGCCCTTAGGCCTAAAATCCCTTATGGAATCTGAGCACACCCACAACACATTTTCTATACTGAGTTCAATACCAAACTACTCTGGGTTTAGCATCTAAATAAGAGACATTCACATTTGGTAAACCCTCCAAAATGAAACCATACGATAAATTAGCATAAATAAATTGGCAAGTTTGAATCACCTGAACAAAGCTTTTAGATGAAACTCATCGCCAAAACAAATGACAACAGAGACAATTTCTAAATGTGACAGAATTCAGAGTAGATTACAGGATAAAAACAACAAAGCAGAATCTCAAAGGTTCATTTAGGGAGGAACAATGGTGACCTTCCCACTGAACACTGCCAACAGACAGAGGCACATCTATTTGGTCTGACCCCACAACTACTCTGGGAGAAACTCCCAGTAAATATTGCAATAGAAAGTCATAAAATCACAGCTCTGTCTTCTGCACACATGCCATAAGTAAAATGTATTCACTTAACAGTCTTCAGGTCCCACCTACAGTATTAGCCATGAAGGAACTCGTACGCTCAGTATGCCCTTGTCAAGTACAACAGAAATCCACTGCAAAAGCATTTTGATCTCAAGCTCATATTGCAAAGAAGGCAATGATCAATAAGAAAAAGGGGAGCTACAGCATTAGAAGACAAGGCGAAGTGTATTCCCAGTGTTGGTGGCCCAACTATTACTGTGGTGCTCACAGCAGTTTATATTACCATGCAAGACTTTGCAAAGTGAGTTCACAGAGGTTGGACAAATGTTCCCACTTTTGTCCAATAGCACACTGCAGAAGAGTAGAAAGCAACTGAAAATGAAATGCAGAAAGAGGAACTTCTTCATTAAGACCTCTGCCATACCTAAATCTAAACAGAGCTAAAGTTATTCTTAAATGCAAATGTATGTTGCATCTTCTGCAGTTTTAGCTGAGTGGGAGACACCAGCACCATTTGGGCTTAACTGAAATGGGGCAATGACTGCTTTGAGCTGCAGCTTCAGGCACACAGGAAGTCTCGTCCCACAGAGGAATAAAAAAAGAATTAAAAGCTGCCAGCCTCAGACGGCACAAGGCTACCTTATCCAGAGGATGCAGGCACTGTGGAGATGGAGGCATAAGCAACACCAGTCCTCTAGCCACAAGAAAGGTGTAATAGCACGTGGTACTGACCCAACCTACTGGCCATCACGCTGTTCCTTTCCTAAACAGGAAACAGAACTCCTGTAGAAAATTACTGCCAGTCTGAAGATTATATGCATCTACTCAGGCAATGACATTCAATAGTCAAAAATCTTGATCGGCATTAAGGAAAGCAGACCACTTTGGCCAAGTCCTCCCTCTTGCCAGAAGTGACAAGTTTTCTTTCTCTCCCATCTGCAAGCCTTGCTCTCAGCGCTCCAGCCACTCGTCTCACCCTAGGTTCCATTGCGATGGCAACCACCAGCCTGTATCATTGTGCTTCCTATGCAGCTGCTCATAACTCTAGGCCTCTCCCCAGCACTGAGCCTTCAATCAAAACAAATTGTTTATTTCTTTCTGACCACAAGAAGAAGTCTGGTTTCATCGTTTGCTTTGGCTATGCTGCCTGAGTGAAAAACATGCTATAATGTTAAGAACTCCACTCAGCCCTCTCTGGAGCGAAAGCCTATGGTTGCAGTTTACACTTCAAACTGACAAACAAAAATAATTCACAACCACTTGTGATGCCATGGCACATGTACACTTTACTCATATGCTGAACTCCCACACAAGTGCGAAAGAGAAGACACTCACTGAAGGGTTTTGGAGGATGGTGTAAAAAAGTGTTTCCAAGGATGGTGTGGTGCGTAACATAGGTATACCTGAGCTAGCACAGGAACGGAAAGCCACCCAGACAGTGCAGCATGGGGCTCCCCAGGCACCACCTCACCCTGTCCCTGTCCCCCAAGCCTCCTTGGCTCACCCTAAGCTCCACTGCAGGGTAGGCATACCTGGGAGAAGTGATGTGCTTCCATTGCTCTGACAGCACACAGAATCACAGAATATTAGGAGTTGGAAGGGACCTCGAAAGATCATCTAGTCCAACCCCCCTGCCACAGCAGGATTCCCTAGACCACGTCACACAGAAGTGTGTCCAGACGGGTTTTGAATACCTCCAGAGAAGGAGACTCCACAACCTCTCTGGGCAGTCTGTGCCAGTGCTCTGTCACCCTCACTGTGAAAAAATGTCTACGTGCATTCACACGGAATCTCCTATGCTTCAGCTTACAGCCACAGCAGGTGGGGAACAGAAAGAGAAATGACATTTGGAAAACTTATTTTCCAACTTCATGCCCCTCCTGGCTGCTGGAAGAGTTACCCTGAATCCTCCTTGGTCTTCATGCTCTGCTCACTAACATTGTTACCTTTGCCCTCCACAGTTCCCAGCTCCCTGGCACATCGCCTCACTGTAAAAACACAGCCACCAGCAGAAACTTGCGATAAGCCTCAGTGTGGGTCAAACCCCCGCTAATGGAGACAGAGGAAAACTATACTCAACTGAGAAGAACCTGTAAATTTAAACCTTCACCTTTTGTATCATCTAATGCTACATCAAGATCACAACACAGACTGAAAGACAGCAACACAATGTGGTTTCCTAAGACTGGGAGCGACTGGAGCCAGTGACCCAGGAGGTCCCATCTCTTCCCATGCTCTTCTTTTCTTTCCATGCTCCCTTCTTGCTGCCATGCATCTAAATTTCAGCTGTAAACTAATTTTAACTGTAGGGGGCACGGGGCTGACTCTTTTGAGCGTCTGACGCACTGTAGGAGCAGGGTAACTAAAACACAAATGCTTATGTAAATTCATCTTTGATTTTGTAATCAATTCAGTTCACTAATTTGTTGCAGGGATTGGCTGAGGAATGTGCCAGAATTTTTACTGCCTCTCTGCCATAAAACTGACAAGCGTAGGTTTTCTGTTTTTGTTTTTACTTCCTTTCAAGTGTAATAACTTCCCTTTTCATAAAATGCCAACATATTCTTTTAAAACTGTCAGGCTGCCATCAACCTGGTCATGATCTGGTGCCAGGCCATAGCCAGACAAGATGACTTACAAGGTAATCTTTTCCTTGCCAAACAATACAAAAGATATTGGCACCTTTCTCACGGCTGCAAATCAGCTCAAAGGGCCACAGAAATCAAAACCCCAAGGATCACTTCTTCCTCTTTTTGGTGTTTGCCTTGTGAGGAAAGAGGCTTTCTGCAAGGAATCTCATGTTTTCATTAAGAGCACGCTGGCTTCTTCCCTTTCTCCAAGCCTTTTCCTCCACAAAAGTCCTGGATCTGATTTTAATGAAATTGAGGATACCCTCGCCCCCTCCAAGTTACACACTGGATTCCTCAAGACTGGTTTCAAGCAAATGTAACTCCCGAGATGAAATACAAAGCAGCTGCACAACTTTGGCACAGAAGACTGCACAAATGCCACCAAAAAGTGAATTGCTGCCTCAGCCTAACTGGAAGCGTACCGATATTCTTATTCAGAAAGGCCACACAGCCATGAAGACTACCCCTTTCATCATGTATTAAAAATAGTGCAAAAGGCCACAAAACTGGAGTATTGACCCCATTTTTCTCCATATGACTGACAATGAAAATGAGGCTTTTCGGGTCCATCAGCTGGTAAATTAATACATCAGCATAGGCAGAGTTGTAAGACAGATTTTTAAAGTGGTAGCTTGATGTGATTTTGAGACTGTGCCCACCTTCTTTGCTGCTACAGTCCCTCCAAATTCCTGTTGCTTTTAAATGATTTGAGATGTATGTGGGCAGTACTGAGCTCCCAACTCCTACTTCCATTCCTCATCTGGCATTTCAGGGGAGGATGCATCAGCCTCTTAATTTCATAGCTCTGAAAGGGCATTAAGAATAGCGATGAAACAAAGTGTCTCTACTTTCTCTCTGAGTCTTACCCTGGTAAAAGCAGAACTGGCAACTTTGCACAAGCAGAGAACAGATAGGGATTGCAAGAAGATCCAGTTAGTCCTGCTGGGAGAATTTTCTTTTTTTAAACAGTTTTAATGATATGACCATAAAGTATAGAGTCGACCTAGCAATATCAGCACATCAATCCTTCCTCATATCAATTTCTTGAGCAGCATACTACTGCTGGTTGCCAAGCCGAGAAAAGTTAGCTTGGATTCTGATTGAGGTCAAGCTGGTTTTAATTTGGCCTACCTAGCACCATGAGTAACAGAGATTCCACAAGCCAGACTCTGACAATGCGGACGACTCCCTGTTTCCAATAAGGGAGAGCAAGGGTAAATTAAAGGCAGGATTTGCATCCACAGTAGTGAAATAGTTAACAATGGTAAGACTTATTCCAAAACTGCTTGCAGCAATAAAAGTAGTAAATATTAATTTCTTTCACAACAGCAAACATATAGGATTTCTTATCAGGTATTTGCTGATAATGGTCTGTTATAGACCAATAATGGTAAGTTATGAAGCGATAATGCTACAGAGGAAAGGTGAAATTTTTTTACAATGACTTTTCAAAGTAGAAATGCCTTCTGGAAAGCACTGGGTTAAGTAGTATATTGCTGATATTTATTGATATTACTGATACTTACTTGATATTAGAACAAATAGGCATATGTATCACACATCGTACTTGCAAAAAAAGTGCCTATACAACAAACTATAGTATACATCACACACATCCTTCTTGAAAACTTATACTATCATTGGAGTTTAGTCACCTTTGGGCTCTACACAAACTATTTAACTATAGACAATAGACATTTAATAAGGATTTGGGCAAGGTATTACTTTTGGGAAACTTGAATAAGAATTTCCAGGAGTAGGTTACGGCTCCCCAGACTGTTAAGGGTACATAGCTCTAGCATTCACCATTCTAGTGTTTACATCCTTTAATCCAACACAAAGTATCATTAGAAAGGTAATGTTTGCAGTCATGTTTAGAAATCACAAACCCTGAAGCATGCATTATTAGAGAGGTGCAAGCTGAATATCAAACACACTCATTTTAAGGTATGAAGTTTGAGACAACCATGCAGAAGGTGACAGTAAAACTTCCGCAATACTATAGCTCAATTGTTCGAGAAGCACGAAAAGAATGATTAAAGAAAATAAAAAGGAAAATAAAAGAGAAAAGTGACACAGATCACTGAAAGCATGAAGTGATTTGGGAGTTTGTCTAGTTCTGCTTAGGAAGCCAAAGGAAGCACTCGTTAAGGGTAAACAATATCCAGTAAGGAAAGGAAATCAGACGAATACACAATTTACACACCATCTAGATAAGAGATATTTACCATCAGATAACTTTAAATTCAACTACTGAAATCAAGTATTTCCGGTCTCCAAGACTCTTGTGACTAGACCAACATCTTAATAGCTCTAATCCATGTAGTTGGATATGAAAAAATAAGGAAAAAAAAAAGAAAAAAGAAAAGAAAATCAAACAGACCTTGAGGTGCCTTACACTCCAACTTGATCTGTTACTGGATACACAGCAAGATAAGGTACATTCGATAAGGAAGTCCTCAGGCAATCTTCTGCCTATAGAGCACTACAAACAAAGTAGTCCTCTTTTACTTGATCAGTATATTTAATTTGAAATGTTTAACTAGAAAATAGGATTATATTAAAAATAAATTTCCAGGGGGAATTGCACTTCAGCTGCACTCTAAAGCTCAGCGCAAAATATTACCCATGCAAGTTATGACGATGAAGAAGCCAAATTTCCACTCTTAAATTTATATAGTATAATTAGTAACAAATCTACTCAGAAAAGTATTTTAAACGATTTTAGTGGTTAAGCAGCACCTTCCTTTCTGATGATGTAATGCTCTTCCAACCTCACTCAGTAGTTGCTTTTGATATTAAAGTGGAGCCTAGTAGTATGAAAGAATATTAAAACTGATATAAAACATAATTTTACATGTTTTTACAGGTATCTATAAAAAGAAGTTGTCTAGATGTTATTGGAACCCAGTTTCTTTGCTAATATATGAAAAGCCTTTAAAGGTTTTATTCACCTGGAAAGCAACTTCACACCAGCATAATACCTATCAGTGAATCCTGTCAATCCTATGAAAAATGCATCTACTGGATCTCCGTTGGTCAGGAATCAGCACCAGAACCATTCTCCTCTTGTTCTCTGTGCTAGTCTCCATGAAATGGCCTATTAGAACCCCAAAGAACTCAGGAGAGCAAAGCACTAACAACCCCATTTTGCACATCGTGCTCACAGCCCCAAGGGTTTTGGACAAAAGCATGTGAAGAGTGTGGGGCAGGGGTAAAGGGGAAAGCCTGCAGAGTATGTCCTACCAAGGAGCTCACCATTGTATCTAAAGGGACCGCTGCTTTGTGCCAAGACAGTAATAACGTACAAAATAGACGACTAACCTGAAATACTAGCCTTATAAAAAGCTAACCTAACTTCTCTCTCAAAGAAAGGGCTCATCCTTTTTAGGAAGTAACATATTCTGTTGCATGCATGGATAATGAACATAATTACTGGCAAGGATCTAGGTGTTGTATGAGCACACAACATAAATTTGGTTCTTGCATCATAGTACTTCCAATTAAAGAGGTCAAGAGAAGACAAATGCAGACAGACAAGTAAAGGACAAAAGATGCACAAGGACAAAGGAGGAGAGCAGCCTTGTGAAAGTACCTGCAACAAGCTGTAGACAAAGCTTCCTTTGTAGACATGCTTGCAGAGCAAAAGTTCAAGGCAGATTTTGAAAGAAAATAACGTGTGATTTTGTACAACTAAAGGAATATCCTCTGACATACCAATGGCAGCAGTAGAAGGGAAGTTTGATGTATTCAGCATATAGTAATGCATCACTTAACAGTCTTCATCAAAATAGCTCACAAAATGTCACCATACCTTGAGCACAGGGTGATATTTTTTAATTATTTGGTTTGACATTCCAGCCTTAACTGTTTACCTACTCTTTAGTGTTAATATTGAACCAACCTCCCTTTATTTATGGAGGCAACAGATTACTAGCACTCTAAAACTTTGTTTCCTCAAAAATGCCTTCAATTTGGATGACAGCCAGGCATGAAAAGCCACCTCTAATTGAAAAGTATTAAAAAACTGAATGGACTTTGGAATGGAGAATATGTAAGTTCAGTTACCTCTAATGAAAATATAGCAACCATGAAGAGCAGATGATGTGCCACAAGGGAAAGCCTTACAGAGGTTGACTGCCTAATCCACGTCTCTTCCAGAGATGTACTTTCACTCACAGTATACTGGTGAATAAAGCAGTGTCAGTGCTTTGAGTTACATCCACATACCAATCCAAACTTTAACTGTATTCAGCATATTAGCCTCGAAGAAGAAACCTATCCAAACTTTAACTGTATTCAGCATATCAGCCTCAGAGAAGAAAGAATCCCACAGTAATCTCACAGTCTACCTCAACCCTCCCACCCCAGGCACCTTACAAGTGGGAGGGATTGAGGTTTACCTTGAATAAGCATCCCATTTCCTCCTCATGCTCGATCAGCATGGAAGAGTTCACAGCAACACAGTGGTGACTATCTCTGCTTCAACTCCAAGGGTAGTTGTAAAGCTTCACAGCCACGTTCTGCCCTAGGTTGCTTGCTTCAAAGAGAAAAGAAAAAAAAAGAAAATAGAAAAAGTGAATCAGGGCACAGTATTAGCACTGTTCTTTTCACTCCTGCAGCTGATCAGGACTGAGGATTAGCTTCCTTTCAGAAATCCTCTAGCCTTTACAGACCTGAAGAGAAATAAGGACATTTTGCTTGGTCCTTTTCCTAGGGGTTTAAAACATGACCAGATTTTAGGAACTGAACCAACAGGAGAGGGAAAGCGTTCTCACAACTAAGTGCCTTCTTTCCCAGCATTCATGGGACTGGAAAAAAAAGTCAAAATAAAGTGCCTACTCTGCCACACATGGTCATTATTAATTACATAGTTAATCAAACTGGGAAGTCCATGCAATCTAATTTAAACACAAACTTGGACAGAAATCACTTTTTTTTTTTTACTGTTAATCTCCCACCCCTTTGTATGTGTAGGTAATCAGAAGCTGTCATTTTCAGACTGTGGGCACATTCAAAAGCCAGAATTGAGAAAGATGAGATTTATGGTGAATGGCAGGAGCCAGTTAAAAACTAAAGACCTGTCATATTAAATAGAAAGAAATCTGGTATCTGCTGAAACTCTACTGAGCAGAGCCTGACCCCACCTAAGGAGAGCTTGAATTACAGGATATTTGTTATAACAAAGAGAAGCACACTAGGGAGCCTAAGCCAGGAGTCAGGCTCTCCCCAGCCAAACAGCTCTCTCCGCAGCCTTGCCCCCAGTGCAAAGAGCAGCTCTGCCAAGGAAGAATTTGTTATTGTACAGCGAACCTCCTTTTTCTCCCATGGCCACAAGGCTAGGAGGAAGGTAGTCACATCCTCCTCTTTGTGGGAGGTGCTGCTCCTTCCTTGTATAGGGAGCTGGAAATAAAACGCTCTGCACAAAGTGCAGAGA
The DNA here is from genome assembly GCA_013399015.1 of Galbula dea. Taxonomy (NCBI): domain Eukaryota; kingdom Metazoa; phylum Chordata; class Aves; order Piciformes; family Galbulidae; genus Galbula; species Galbula dea. The sequence continues at coordinate 1,774,167 of VWZX01006702.1, forward strand.
TTCTTCCAAAATCTTCAGACAGGGAAAGGGTAGGTCTACCAATGGGAAGAAACTGTCTGAAACACCTATGGAGGGACAGTGTATGGTGGCAGCAGGAAGCCAGGAATGTCCTTGCTCCTTTGCTGTCCCTCAGTCGCAAGACAAGGAAATTACAGTAATGCTGTCATCATTTATGCCAAGTGAAAAAACATTTCTTACTATCTTGAGTCTCTAAATGATCATCTGGAGAATACTTGCCAATGACCAGCCCAAGCACTAGAAGATGTTGGGGAACTCAGGACCTCACATATTCCCAGGACCAGTCTGACGTGGAAGGAAGTAGGATTCCCATGGAAGTGAAGGGGATGCACTCACGCCTTGGAATTCAGCCTATCATCTGCCCTGGTTTGTGGCTAATTGATGAGAGAGTATGGACACAATTCTCTTACAACACATAAACCAGAAACATGACAACGTCATCAGAAGTATTACAGCAGGGCAAAAGTGTTAGGAAGAGAATATGCTCCGTGATTACTTGACGCAAGATGGCTAAAAAAGCAGATCCCAGACTACGAAACTCCTATAAAAGAGCATGTCAGGGTAGATCAAATCACTGTCTAACCCAGTATCGTGCCTCCTATCCTCCATGAGCAGATGCCTAGGGGCAGGTGTATGAGAAAAAGAAAGAATAAAACAATCCTCCTTGAGATATTCCTTCTCAGTTTCAAGCAATTGGGGGGATGTAAACAAACACAGGTTATATTTCACTGATGTGCTTCACAGAATCATTAAGGTTGGAAAAGACCTCCAAGATCATCAATCCAATCATCAACCCAACACCACCATGACACTAAACCATGTCGCAAAGTGCCACATCTACACATTTTTGGAACGCCTCCAGGGATGGCAACTCCACCACTTCCCTGGGCAGCCTAAGCCAACAGTTAACCACTCTTTCAGTGAAAAAATTTTCCTAATATCTAACCTGAACCTCCCCTGGCATGACTTGAGGTCGTTTCCTCTTGCCCTATTGCTAGTTACCTAGGAGAAGAGACCAATCCCCACCTCACTACAACCTCCTTTCAGGTAACTGTACAGAGCGAGAAGGTCTCCCCTAAGACTTCTCTTCTCCAGGCTGAACAACCGCAGTTCCCTCAGTTGCTCCTCATGAGACTTAGGCTCTAGACCCTTCACCAACTTCATTGCTCTTCTTTGGACAAACTCCAGCATCTCAATGTCTTTCTCATAATGAGAAGCACAAAACTGAACACTTAAAGGTGTGGCCTCACCAGTGCCAAGTACAGGAGGACAATCGCTTCCCCAGCCCTGCTGACCATGCTATTTTAGATCCAAGCCAAGATGCTGTTGGCAGCCTTTGCCACCTGGGCACATTGCTGGCTCATGTTCAGCCTGCTGTCAATGAGCACCTCCAGGTCATTTTCCACCAGACAGCTTTCCTGTCACTCTGCCCCAACCCAAGCCAGTAGTGTTGCCCTGGGTTGTTGTGAGGCAAGTGTGGGACTTGGCTCTAGGCCTTGTTAAACCTCATCTCATTGGCCTCAGATCATCAGTCCAGCCTGTCCAGATCTTTCTGCAGAGCCTCTCAACCCTCAAGCAGATAAACACTCTTGCCCAACTTGGTGTCATCTGCAAACTTGCTTCCTGCCCTCCTTCCCCCAACTCTCTTTCCTGCTCTTTAGACTGAAGCACACCTGTGAAAAGGACTGCCTTGCAGTGCTTGTGAATGGCATTTAATACAAACAAGACCTCATCTTGGAAGGCCCTCAACAAGATCTACAGAAGAAATTGTAGGTTAAATCCCATGCTCATCTAGAAAAGTCAAATGAAAAAAAGGAACAAATCATGTTATGCTTCTGCATGCAAAAGTAGAGAAAACCCCTCACTATATAGCCCTTCCCCACTTTTTCTGGTGCCAGAAAAACAAAGCAACTGAAATCAACATTTTCGGCAACTTTTTTGCTTTCCATACAATGCCAACAGTATAGAACAAATTCAGAAAGAAAATGGAGATGCAGCAGATACAACATAAAAGCTCCTACTGCTACTTTTTCAAGAACTAAATGATCTGATGAACCATTAGAGAACTAAGATAGCACAGAGAATTGGGAGGCCAATCATTGCCTCCCATATACAAACACTATAATTAGTTTCATCCTCTTACAAATAAATAAAAATTGCACTCAAAGGCAAAGTCAGTCTTAGGAAGCAATAGTTAAGTATAAGCCACAGCCTTAGCGTAAACTCCTTGCTTTCCAATGTATTTGGATACCATTAGGATACCATCATCAAAAGCGCATACTTGCAGCTGAAAGGATGAACAGCTATAATTGAGGGGAAAAATCTGGCTGCTCTCTAAAATCAGGCTAAAATGACAGTAAGTTCCATATTAAGTACAGCTTTTTATTTTCTTTTTATCTTAATTTTTCTCTTTTTTTTTTTTTTAAAACCATCAAAACCATTCATTTCCTAGCTTAAATCTCTTGTTGAAAACACACTAACATCTGATACTAAACAGCCCAGCCATAGTACTGATAGAAAATACAGTACTACAGATGACACACTGGGAAAAATAAAACAAAATTAACATACCAATGGTTGTGGCTGGACCACTATACCATTACTGGCATTTTGCTTATGTAGTGATTCCATTGGTGTTTTGCATTACATGGCAAAACCATAGGTTCCCCTTCTAAGAAAAGAATTGCTTAATGTGCCAACTGGTACATCTGGAGGGAACTGCTGCCAGCCTGCAATGGCAATAAAATAAAATAAATCCAATGCCTGCTGGCTAGGTTTCTAAATGATGATGCTCCTCAAAATATTCCTATTGAGAATCCTAATTTGGTAATGTATTGTCCACAGCTTACAGTCTTGAAGGCATCTTTAATCCATTATTCTATGGAGTTTAATTTTTCTGGCAAATCCTGTAGCTGTAGGGAAGACGACTGTGGTTTTGGTGAGATAACATGTATTATTAGTGGTTTGCTTTAGCTTTTTAATTAAAATATTCTGTTGCCTTCCACTGCCAGAGACACTATTGGGCACAGAATTTGTTTGATCTTTGAATGAGTAATGCAAAATAGAGCCTTTTGCATATTAGTGTGGGTTTAGTGTCATATGGTATTTAAGGTTCAGCACACACATCAGCGCTAACAGGTAGAAAGGACCTATTAGATCATACATGGTCCACTTTATATGTTACACTACACTACTACTGTATAACATCTAGTTGGCCTTTCCAAGCAGTGACTTCTGCTACTTGTTTGGAAGGTTATTGCACATATCAAGGTGTTACTGGCAATGGTGTTCCTGCAGGAGGAACCTCTGTTCCCCTTGTCTACTGTCACAGGTCTGTGGGTGGCTAAAAGTCTCCAAAAAACAAGTCCCAGTGGAGACCTGAGAGGCGGCAGATACCCATCTGAAGTTTTTAATTTCATTACCTTCAACCTATTCCTCCTTTTTAACAATTATTTCTTCCTGACATTTTCACAAAAAGATAGAGAAAGATGCCACAGATTTTAGAGACTCTGGAGACTCAAGCTTGCACAGAATGATACAAGCAGCAGCCAGATCTGCTAGGATTTAACTCCAGTGACATAAAATATAACCTCTATTAGCAGATGTAACATTAACAGGCGTTGTGGAAAAAGCTACTGCAGCAACGCACACAAGTAAATCATGGTAGGTTCAAGATATCACCAAACACATCTGTCCCAGCAGACAACTCAGGGATACAAAGGTGCCTTGGAGCAAGGCTCTGCATTGCTAAAGGTCTGCCAAGCCATCTGAGAACACAACTGGGCAAATCGGCAGTCCTTTCAGAAGCTGAAGCAGCTCTATGGTTTCGAGGTTTGTAACGATCCTTGCATTACAAAAGGCCATCCAAAGAGTACAGATTACTGTTTTCCACTAAAGGTGAATGATTTTCCAACTGCACACCTCCCTGATTCAATGGTTCTAGGCAGGCTTTCTGGAGTTTTCTTGGAAAAAGACCGATGTTATAAGATCTCAGTGTAGAAGTTCCCAAAACCACTGCTCTGCAGTTGTTCATAACCAGTCTGAAATAGTCTGTGGACCACATTAAATGCTAAGTGGATAAAAAAAAAAGGTGCTGCCTTTCCCTAAATAGTATTTCACACCAAAAAATTCCAGAGAACAAGCTGAGATAGCTGAGACAGGAGACTCAACAGGGAATACAAGTGCTTCAGGGATGACACATCAGTGCATGTGACAAGGTAGACACAACACAGGTCAAATATTTGAAATTCTGTAAAAGGCTATGGTTCATTATTATTAGCTAACACTGCTAGGTTAGGGATGGGAGGGGGACAGATGTGCCTTGCAGGGTTACAACCCCTGGATGCTGCCTTAATGCTGTGGAATTTCTTATCAATAAAACAAAGACACTGATAGAGTCGCTTTGGCCCAACTGCTGTGTTTGAATGGGACATCTACTGCCACATTGTGCCTGGTTTTCAAGCAGTTTAGGTATATGTAATTGTGCTACAGATGTCCCTTCAGCTCTGCTGGGTAGAGACGTTACTCCAGTCTTCTGTGAGGCAATTACTACTTCCCATAGTAATAATGAATACTGAAAAATAGCATTAGAGCCATACTGGCCTTTTGAAAAGTCTCTGCCATCATCTCCACATGGACAACTTGCCAGCCACCACAGAAAGCTTCTCTGGTTCATAATGTGAAGAGTGTTGACTGCTTTGATGTTTATCAGTGATTCCTACATCTGGAAGCACCTCCTTCCTCACAAACTCACTGCACCCATTTTTGGTGCAGTCTTCAAATCTTTTGACAGATTTGAAGCTTGCAAAAGAGTCAAGCTTGGCAAACAAACTCACCTGTCCTCCCCATATAGTGACATTTTTCATCTCACATAGCAGTTCCTTTATTTTCCCAAAGATCAGAATTTTGACATTCCAGGAGGTAGTTTTCAGGATTGCTCTTCAGTTTCCTCCTGAAGGAACACGTCTGAAAATTGATCTTATCTAAGTTATTTCCCTTCTCTGACACAGAATATTAATGGAAATTTGAACAAAGAATTCAGAGCAGCTTGCCTATCCACAAATGGATAAGAAATGCCTACCTTTAGACAGAAACTATTGAACTTCTCAAACAGCTTTGGAAGACAGATCTCTACAGAGCCTGATGTTATTTGTTTCCTTTCGATGTCCAGACCTGTGCTTCATCTCATTGAACAATCAGCTCTGAAGTCTTTCCAGTTGCATTTCTTATGCATCTCTTTAGTGTCAGTTACCAGGTCTGCAAGTGTGCCTCTCACTTCATGTATCATGAATTTCTGCTTAATTTATTTTTATGCAGTGAAAACATTGTTTTTCCTGAAAAACAATGCAATAGCAAAAGAACAAAGTTCATAGTGAAAGTAGATGTGGCATGGTTTTATCCTATGATAATGTAACAGTTCCTTAATATTTAACTTTCATAATAACAGCTAAATTAGATACATGCTTTCAGAGACAAGCTGTTCCAAGCCTTGCTGTTTCACAGATGGTGGGTGCAGAGATCAAGTGACTGCCTGAAAGTAACACAGGAAGTCTGTGGCAAAGTCCAAAAACGATCCAAGAACTCCTGATTCCTATCCACAGTCTGAACCACAAGACTTCTTCCAACTCGTATTATTATTTTGTACCTGTACTTATTGTTTTGTCATTGCCATGCTTTGTTAAAAGAACTCTCAATAACATTAGAAAACACCAGTTCTTATCTCACGAACCTCATGTTCAGCCTTACAAATCCTAAACCCCTCTCCTCAAATGTGGATGGGGGTCTAGGAGCCCCTCCCATTGCTGTTCCCAGACACACAGCACTACATGGTCCCCAACAGACCTCCCACCTCCTTCAACCTCTTGAACAGAATCTATCTCACAACTTATTTGCTAAAGCCACAAATCTGGCAGCATAGCTGCTGAACTAAGCATGACATGTGAGCCTTCTCTGTCCATCAGTGTCTTGAAGGTACTCGTGGTTCAGAAATCCCTTTTCTCTCTGCTCTGGGAAGTCCACGTTCACCCTGGTGCTTGGCAGCTTCTTCCAGCCAGCTCCAGCCACAGAAGCAAGCTGTTAGCGCCCTTGGAGGGACCCTGCAGTAAATGTCACCTCTGCAAACATATTTTTGCAGAACTTAAATTCCAGGGAAGAAAACCCTAGAGCTTTAACCTTTGAGATAACTGAGAACATGGACTCTAAAAAACTGTATGGGAGGGACTCAGAAGAATACAACTGGCTGTTAACTGCTTCCCATTGTTGTGTGTCAATGGGAAATAAATACCTGTCACATGGATCTTTGAAAGCCTCCCTGGTGTCATTTGTCTAGAGCTGCAAAGGACACATAAGAAATACAATCCGGGAATCCCATACCTGGCACTGATCACCACAAAATTGCTCATTGCACCTCATGGTCACACGTGGAGCGCCTCAGGTTCTTGCTAAGAGAAAAGAAATCAAATCCAGCTTCCACAAATCTGCTAAAAATGCTGAAGGGGAAAAAAAAAAGGAAACAACCGTGAAAAATGTTTGTACAAAGCAACAGGAGAAAATTCTACAGTGCATATAAAATTTACAATTAATCACCATTTTTAAAACAGTGATTACTTCCCTTTTAAAAATTCCTTAATTTTCACAAACACACATACCTGGTTTTATTGTTCCATAAACCAACTCATCCAGATTTGTTTCTATTAGCCAGACTCCATAATTTACGGTGGACCAAAAATGAAAAGCTTTTTCCTGTCAATGGACGCCAGACTAGTTGTGATTAAAAAAGATTTCTGGGATGGGGTTTCCTGAGTAACCAAGGACAACATATTGATCATTTAAGATCACCATTCTCCCTTTCCCAAGAGAAAGAACCTAAAAACATCCATTTGTTTACATCAGTTTGAAAGGAAGTGGTAGAAAGAATGACTAACACTGCCCTGGCCATCATTATTTCTGCCTCCCTCAGCATCTGCTGCTGTCTGAGGTGAACCTGCATGAAGTCTACCTGTGCTAAACTTCTCAAAATATACGAAATCTCAACTACTTTTGAACAATAAAATCAGAATTAGGTGGCAATGGATGTGCAAATCCAAGGCCACGTTCTGTGTCTTAGTCCGCCAGCAGGAGCTAGCAAAGCCTACCTGAACATGTATTTGAACCCCACCAGCACCTATGGGAATGCGTTCTTCAGAAATCTCAGAGCAAGGGAATTTATTTCAGTACTACCACTAACTTCTGGTGCCTGTTTCCAGGTTGACCATTTTCTACTGAATAGTGAGGAACCTATGGAATAGCAAGGACAGCAGATAAGGAAAAGAGGATTATCATCAGAGACTTAACTCACAGGGGTCATTTGTCAGTATTTAAGTTATGCCTTCCATTATCACAGCATTTGTCATATTTTAAATATTATTGACACAGAAATGCTGAGGAAATACTCATTTCCAAGTGTGATCATTTTGAATAAGAATATCTTACTTGTGCCACTCTTTACTTTAGTTGCACAACATGGAAAAAAGGAAAAGGACTGTGCTCTTCTTAACAAGCATTCATAGAATCATAGAATGGCCAGGTTGGAAGTGACCTTAAAAATCATCTAGTTCCAACCCCCTCGCCATGGGCAGGGATGCCAATCACTAGACCAGGTCACCCAGGGCCACATCCAGCACTGCCAGGGATGGGGCAGCCACAACCTCTCTGGGCAACCTGTTCCAGTGCCTAATCACCCTCCTGGTAAAGAAATTCCTCTTCATCTCTAATCTAAATTTCCCTTTCTTTAGCTTGCAACCATTTCCCCTTGTCTTATCACAAATTGACCACCTAAAAAGTCTCTCCCCTTCTATCCTGTAGTCCCCCTTTAGGTACTGGGAAGCAGCTATGAGATCCCCTCGAAGCCTTCTCTTTTCCAGGCTGAACAACCCCAACTATCTCAGCCTATCCTCGTAGGGGAGGTTCTCTAGTCCTTTAATCATCTTTGGGGCCCTCCTCTGTACTTGCTCCAACAGGTCCACATCTCTTTTATGCTGAGAAGCCCAGAACTGGATGCATTAAGTGGAAACAAACAGGTCTCTTGTGGAGATTCATGCTTTTAATTTGATAATCCCTGAAAGACTCTCTTCCATGGGTATATTATCCTCCTGTTCCACAACAGATCTGACAATTTATCAACAATTTTTTTCCCTGAGAAATTGCTATTACACCTGGGTGCACTGGGCAGCCTCCAGTGTGCAGCTGGCTCCAAATGAGCATGCTTCCACATATGTAGTGCCTCAGCCTGCAGCAATAATTAACATAAGAAGGGACAAGATGCTGAGCATTTTCTTTGAGGGTTCTCCTGCTTAGCAATTCACAACAACTGATTTGTAATCCCATTAACTTTTTTGTGGGTTTTTTTGGTTTTGTTTTTGTTTTTTTTTTTAAAGGGAGTGACAGGAGATAGCAGGACAGCACTGGATGAACTAGAAAGTTACCTGTTTTTCTTGACAGTTGCTAACGTGGTGGGCTGGAACAGTTTAATCTAGAATTCCCTTAAAAGAAAGGGAGAAAAATAAGGCTAATAAATAAAAGGAGATAGTGAGCATGGCAGAGGAACCCTTGGGGTCCAGCATTTGGAGAATGGTCAGTGGATTGGGTACTCAAGGCACTGCTCTTCCCACCACACCAGCTTCTATGGAGATATTCAAAACCCGTCTGGACTCGCTTCTGTGTGACCTGGTCTAGGGAATCCTGCTGTGGCAGGGGGGGTTGGACTAGATGATCTTTCGAGGTCCCTTCCAACTCCTAACATTCTGTGATTCTACATAATCCTCCTCCCCATCTCCAACACATCCTTCACAGCAACAAGTTGCCCCTGACATGGCCCGTGTTTCCAGCTAGTAAAATCCTCCTCTGTTCCCCCCATTCCCTCAGAAGGCATCAGTTTTCCATTTTAAAAATATAAAGTCACCCAATCTCGGCTGCATTATAAACAAAGACAACCAGAACAACCCAAACCAGTTTTGTGTGTGTGGAAGGAGAACAAAACACTTCAAACCCAAAGTAGTTTCCAATAAGTCACTCATTGAAATTCAGGAAGAAAAAACCCCAAAGGGTAAAAATACCCCCACGTATCCAAGTTCTCTGAGGCCATTTCTTTCCCTCATCTGTGTTCCATCATCCTCTTCCTTATCCAAAAAAGTTGCGGTGTCCGTGGGAGTATGAAAAAACATTGGTGTGACCACCAAAAGGAACTCTCTGTCTGGAAGCATAAAGCCACGCGTTATCCCATCTCCAGGAACTCAGTCTTGCTTCGACGGTCATAAATATTCTCTGATGACAAAGCAAAGGGTAGTAGTCATTCATCCAGACTGAATGATACTTCAAAAACTTGAAAAGCACAGTGGGATCTGTGCTCTGGCCCCAGCCAGAACATAAGATCCATGGGAAACGACTCCCGCTTGGCCTTGAGTGTATGACATCTGGTGCTGCCTACCTCCATCTTCAGGATGATCGGGAAGGGAAGAGTGTTCTTCTCCCTTTAGGAGGTTCAAACCCACCTTGTGGCACCTGAGGACAGCATGAACCTTTAAAACCTTCCAATTCCCTCCCTTGTAAAAATACGTCCGGGGCTTTTTTTGCCTGCTAGCCTCATCCCCTCTTGAATGCATATAGGGAAGCCAATCTTCACATTATGTAGCCATCACCTGGTGTAGTTTCAGAGGGCAACAAATTAAAATACCATATCCATGAGAGTTATCAGCCTCAGGTACATCACTGAAGGAGACGCAGACACATGAAGGCTGAAGAAAGGATCCAAACATAGGCTATCTGGTTGATAGCTACTGTATGTTGTTCAGTGGAACTCAGAGAGTTAGGTCACCTTTCCAGACACACTCTGCCCTTAAAAGTTTTCAAAGCTTTACAAAACATTTACACACATGTTTTTAAAAGGAAGGAACATCTCTGGAGACGGGAGGAAAACTGCTGCTGCTCAGGGATCTACTTCGTAAGATCCCCTGGGAAGAAGCTTTTGAAGCTGATCACTTCTTAAGTATCACCTTCTAAGAGTACAGGGGCAGGCAATGCCAAAGTGTTACAAGTCATGTAGGTGAGGCAGAAGGCCAGCCTGATGACAGAAGAAGCAGCCCTACAGGAAGGGATCTGAGGGTTCTGGTTGACAGCAAGTTGAATATGGGTCAGCAGTGTGCCCTGGTAGCCAAAAGGGCCAAGCACATCCTGGGGTGCATCAGGCACTGTGTTTGTAACTGATTGAGGGAAGTTATTGTCCCAGTCTATTCTGTGCTGGTGCAGTCTCACCTCAAGTACTGTGTGAAGTTTTTAGTGCCACAGTATAAAAAGGATATAAAGCTACTGGAGATCATCCAAAGGGGGGGTCACAAAGATTAAGAAGGGTCTAAAAGGGAAGCTGCGTGAGAAGCAGCTGAAGTCACTTACATTTGTTCAGCCTGGAGAAGAAGAGACTGAGGGGAGGCCTCATCACGGTCTACAGCTTCCTCACACAGGGAAGTGAAGGGGCAGGTGTTGATCTCTTCTCTCTGGTGACAGGCCCCAGGTTAATGGCATGAAGCTCTGCCAAGGGAGCTTTAGGTTGGATATTAGGAAAAGCTTCTTAACCCAGAAGGTGGTAGAACATTGGAACAGGCTCCCCAGGAAGTCACAGCACAAAGCCTGACAGAATTCCAGAAGCATTTGGACAACACCATCATGCACATGGTGTAATTTTTGTGGTTGTCCTGTGCATAAACAGGAGTTGGACTCAATGATCCTTGTGGGTCCCTTCCAACTCAGGAGATTCTATGATTAAAAGGAAAAAAAAAAGGTCATTACAATATTAATTGTCCACTACAATCACTGCATGATCAGAGATCTCATCTTCAAAAGAGCGTTATTTGGCATGTTGCTGCATAAACATTCTGCTGGTGCAAGCAGATCCAGGAATGCATGTCAAAGCCTTGCAAAAGTTATCAGTGAGAAAATTATTTTTATGACACACAGGAAGTTTCATCTAAACATGAGGAAGAACTTTTCTACTATAAGGGTGACTGAGCACTTGGAACTGGCTGTCCAGAGAGACTGTAGATTCTCCTTCCCTGGAGATACTCAAAAACCATCTGGACACAATCCTGAGTAATGTGCTCTAGGGGAACCAGCTAGAGCAAGGAGGTTTGACTAGATGACTTCTGGTGGTCCCTTCCAACCTTAACCATTCTGTGATGCTGTGACTAGCTTTCATGTAGTCAGTGAGGAAAAACAGAAGATCTAAATTTAAGTCATCTTCTTCTTTTGCCCTCCATTCCACCCCTCAACCCCTAAATTAACAATATATTTACACTGAATAAGTAATAACTTTATGTATGCCTTCTCTTTTTATAGTAGTCCTTTGAATTAAATTTAATCTTGCTCTTCAAGGTAGAAAAAGGGAATCACAGAATCACAGAGTATTAGGGGTTGGAAGGGACCTCTGGAGATCATCTAGTCCAACCCACCTATCAGAGCAAGTTCACTTAGAGCATCTTGCACAGGACAGTGTCCTGGAGGGTTTGGAATGTCTCCAGCGACGGAGACTCTACCACATCCCCAGCCAGCCTGGTCCTGTGCTCCACCATTCTCAAAGGAAAGAAGTTCCTCCTTACATTTAGATGAAACTTCTTACATTCCAGTTTGTGCCCACTGCCTCTTGTCCTGTCACTGGGCACCACAGAAGAAAGCCTGGCCCCATCCTCCTGACACTCACCCATTAAGTATCAATAAGCATAAGATCCCCCCTCAGGCTTCTCTTCTCCAGCCTAAACAGCCCCAGCTCTCAGCCTTTCCCATAAGAGAGATGTTCAAGTTCCCTACTCATTTTTGTAGCCCTTTTCAGTACCTGAAGAATAAATGTAATAAAACTAACCTGTTTATGAATCAGTGTAGTTCTTCCTTTGAGAATCTGATTGTTGACACAATGGAGGCCAAGCATGCATTTATGGTGCATGATATCATTGTGTGGCTAATAGAGGGAATTTACTTATTCCACAGCTGACTGCCACAAGAGAATGTAATTGCTCAATAATGTGTCGATGTACCCAGGAGAAGGATTTAAGTCATCCGAAACCTGTATTGGGAACTTGCCAGGGACCCCAGCGCTACCTCTACTTTGCACGAAATGGAGAAGTTGTGGCCATCTTCTGCAATAAGGGTAAACAGAATGAGGGAGAAAGTCAAGAAGGACACCCCAAATCCAAGAAATGGTTAGACTTTCAGTTGACATGAGTAAATTGGGGGCTTAGTGATTAAAAAAAATAAATCAAGTTATAAGTTTCTGATTTAAGAGAAAGACTAAGAAAAAAAATAGGTTAAAAAATTTACAAATGACAGAATCACTAAGGTTGGAAGACACCTCTCAGATCATCAAGTCCAACTGTCAACCTATCACCACCATGCCACTAAACCACGTCCCTAAGTACCACATCTCTATGTTTTTGAACACCTCCAGGGATGGTGACACCACCACTGCCCTGGGCAGCCTAGGCCAAAGCCCAACAACTCTTTCTGTGAAGAAATTTTTCCTGATATCCAATATAAACCTTCCCTGGTGCAACTTGAGGTCATTTCCTCTTGTTCTCCCACTGGTAGTCCAGGACAAGAGACTGACTCCCGCCTCACTCCAACCTCCTTTCAGGTAGTTGTAGAGTGACTTAAGTTCTCTCCTCAGCCTCCTCTTCCTCAGACAAACCAACCCCAGTTCCCCCAGCTGCTCCTCATAAGACTTATTCTCCAGAGCCCTCACGAGCCTTGTTGCCCTTCTCTGGACACGCTCCAATGCCTCTGTCTCTCCTGTAGTGAGAAGTGCAGTACGTGGAATTATTGCCTCCTAGCCATAATATCCTAGCAAATACCAATGCCCGTTCATAAAAAAAAAATTATTATGACATGTTACATTAAAAAAAAACAAAAGTAAAAAGTATTTCTCAGAAAAACACAACTAGATGTGAAAAATTGTTACCAGATACGAGAAATACGAAGGCTGTAAGAGTAACAACTTTCCAAGTGGACAGGACAACATAAGTGGGACACGCTCCAGTCCATAAGATGACCTGCAAGAGGGAGAAATTAAAACAAACTAAAGGTTCGAAACCGACACTTGACTAAAAAACTCTTTATGGGCAATGAAATCTTAGTACTATCTGCATTATGGCTTTATATGTTTAATCGTTTCTCAAGTTAAAGTGGAACATCTGACTGAATACTGGTGGAAGAAAGTTAAGAGCTCACTGAATGTTGCAAATCAAGTAGCACAATGCAGGATCAAGTCAACAAAAAGGAATATTTTCCATACTTCCCAAGGATGCAAAGAGTCATAGGATGAAATTCAGTGTGTTGGATGAGTACTCTGAAGTACACAACTCCTTTCAGTGATTTTTGAGAAAGTTACCCAAGTACTTTAGTTCGTGTACATGAATTAAAAATAAAAAGGAGAGTGAATGAAGATCTTCCTTAGGAACTCACCTTCGGATGTGTTGAGAAGCTTCTCAAACCAATGGAAACTGTAACTCCAGTGAGACCCATAATAATGTAAAGAGGCCTTGCGGTTAAAAAGAGAATGACTAGACAGTTCCCACCAGTTAGGGCAGAACTCAAATCTAAAGCCTCTCCTAGTATCCAATTAGATAATTTTTCCTGAGTTTTCAGAACGATTGGCAGGTTGTTTTCCGTCCACCTATCCTCAAGATGCAGCTGAGAAGAACCTGGCCACTCTTAGCACAACAGAGTTCAACCCAAAGCCCCATGAGTCAAGTGATCTGATTCAATGGGCTCTACTGTGCCATGTTGTGATACTCGACTTGGGGCCCATCTACAATCACTAGACATAAAAAAACCCAAAAACAAACACCACCCCCAAACCAACCAACCAAACATAAAAACAAAAACCCAACCCCAAAACAATCAAACCCCCACAGTTACACTAGATCAGATAATTTCAGGTTAGTTTTTCAAATGGGTCCTTTCCCCACCCTCCACCACCCTGATCTGATTTTCCCCACTTTCAAATAAGATGTAGAAATCTGCCCAGTGGCAGGCAGGTAGAGGCATTCCAGATACTATGTCTGTTGGTAGCCCAGCAGTTATTTGTGGTTAACTTTTTTGGTTGCCCACAGGAGCTTCCAGGGTGGTGTAAATAGACAGATGTGGGCTCTTTTCTGCTATACAGATCACACCAGACAAAGATAACAAAGGAAAACAACAAACCCATGAATAATGCACAAGTGGCAGCATTTGAAGCTCAGAATTTTAAAGACTGGCTTCTGAACTGACTGATTTAATTACTGGGTATGGACATTTAGGCCACCAGATAGTTTCTAAAACCAAAACATCACTGAAAGGTTTCCCAAATATTTTAAAATTCATACAAAATGAAAGTGGGCTCAAATACTTGGCAAACTCAAAGCTGCTCCTGCCCTGACAGCACTGCCCTTTATCTTAAATGCTAAAATTCCTTTCTTTTCCTCAGTAACATATTGGTTTGCTTTTTACTTCAGTGAGACATCTCAAGAGTTATTCCATGGCTCTTGTCTGCTGTAACATTGGCAAGCTAAGGGGAAGGACTTTGATGGTATGGGTGACAAGGCAGACCTGTTGCTGGTGTAGATTAGTAAAGCTCTACTGCTCTCAGGCTAACTCATCTTATCCAGAAAATTCTGCCCTTGTTCTCTTTTTCTGTTTTGTTTGTACTGGTACCATTACTCAAAGGCAGATTTGCCACGTGATATTTTTGTGGCTTGTGCTCACACAAGACACTCATCATGGCTTCTCACCCCCCACTCCCCCTTTGAAATTAAAAAGCAGCACATGATTAAAATCATGTTAACTCAAGAGTGCAACTTGCTAATCATTCTTACTCTGGAATTGCAGCTAAAGCTTTTTTCATCATTTATTTTTTCAGGAGGATTTGTATATGTTTCTTGTCAGTCTATTTTAGAGCATGGCAGGTTACAGAGGCACTTTGAGTCATGGCTGGACATAGATTATTTTAAGTAGAAGGAAAAAGGAGCCTTGATTTTAACAGCATTGCACTGTCATCTTGCGGTTGCACTGCTCAGTTCCTAACCCTTATTTGGAAATGCCTTGAACAAGAATTCAATGTGAGCAGGAAGAAACAGCAACTGCCTCACTCCCAGAGCTTCAACTTGTTTGGAGGCCTCCTTCCTGCCATTCCTGTGACAATAAGACAGACTGACCTTGCCAAGTGTTTCCTCTTCAGTTCTTTCCATCTCCTTCCTTCATGAGGAGAGCATGACCTTCATAAAACCATTATTGTTTAAAGACTTCCTCTTCTCCAGACTTCTATTATGAACACTCACTTGAAGACACATTTTCAGGACAGTGTTGTTATGTTCTTTAAAGAGAGAACATTCTACCACTGTCAGTTCCTGATTAGCTATACATTTGTTTCACAGCTGAGGCAAACAACTTCAAATGCCTTTTTGGCTTAATTCACTTTTTCCAACTTGTAAACAGCTACCATTTTTGTCTCTTTGTTTTGGATTGCTCAAGATACCAGTTAGGGTGGGATTCTCCTTGTAGACCCTTCCAATCAGCTCAAAAGAGTTAAATTTCCTGAGGTTGTCCAAAATGTAAGGAAAAGCCCTGAGCTAGGCTTCCCTTCACCTCCAGTTGTGCTGTTACCTCCTGCTGGCTAAAAAGAAACCATATTCCAAAAAGATACACAGTATGCATCCAGGTCCAGTGAAGTCCAACCAATCATCTACCAGCACATAACTAGAAACACAAACGGGAGTCAGTCTATCTAGTTACTTGGAAGCGTGCAGCATGATGCCACCCCTAACCTAAATCACAGACTGTAAAAGCTACAAGCTTATCCTCCTCCTCAAAAGACAGTATGTAAATCTCCTATTGGAGAGCCTCTTCCTTACCCTCTTCCCAATTCCAGGCATCAAAAGCTTAAAAAAAAAAAAAATAAAATCTGTGTTCTTTCTATCTGTGCTCTTCACATTTCTGTCAAGTTAGAGAAAGGAACCTGGCAGGGTCACTATTGTTACCTTCAGCTCACCTTTTGTATTTGGGCTGCCAATACTGTGATGGAATGTCTGGTTTTGAAGAAATCCCTGTCAACATTGTGTTCGGAAAGAAAAAAAAAGAAGAAACTGAAAAAAACACCACCAAACAGAAATGGGTTCCTACAGGGCTTAGTTTAGTACTTGGGAGGAAAACCTCTGCATTTTGATAAGTATTGTGTTGTTATTGGTCCTCTAATTGGAATCCGGAATTGCCCCCAGCTTAAAATGTTGGAAGCCATGTTCACTCCAACTTTTTACACATGAAAATTTTCATGATCTTGGAAATGGATTACCACAGACAGACTTGTGCATTGACCATTATGAAACAACTTAACTGAGATGTGAAGAATATTATTACTGGTAGATTTAGCAGAAATGTTAGGGGACTAGCCTGTCTGATAAAAGATGCAAGGGAAAGCCCAACTGTCAGGACTGGAGCTGCCCCTGAACCCAGGAATCACTAAACTGCAGAGGGCAAAGAAATACAAAACCAAAATGGGAACACAGCTCACAGCTTGATACTGTGGGAGTAGAAGGAAGAAAATACACATGCACATGCAACCCAGACAGCATCAAACCCAAACTGCTGCTGTCGCAAGACTCCAAGAGCAGGGTGCCTTGGCTCTGTTTTGGTGAGACCACCTCTAGCAGCAGCGGACTAATTCAGTCCTTCGCCTCACTTAACTGACACTGCCAACAAGGCTGCTAATTAGTACTAACTGTGGTGGTGGTTTCTGTGATGTGGACAGTTGTTTGCAAAAAGCTGGACCAAGACCACCAACTCACTTCAGACAGGCCACTAAACAGCCATCTGAGGGTAACCACTAGGTTGCTAGCAACTTGGGCTAGATTCAAGCTAGTGACTTCGAGGTGAAAAGGCTCCAAATTCAATTACCAGTCCCTTGAGTCATCCCATCCACCCTCTAGAGTTACTTCAAAGTGCTTTGGTAAGCAATATCTGAGGACATTACATGTGTTCTAAATGCTAAAAATACACATGTGAGAGAGCAGGAAAAAGACCAGATCACCCAAAAGTAAATGTTGCTTTCTGTTTAAAAAGAAAAAAACCCAAACAAATAACCAAACAACCTCACCCAATTCAACCACCAACAGCTTGGTTGTTGGGTTTTTTTAAATACATAAAAGGCTTCCTACCCACCTCTTCCCCCTGCTTTGACATCCCAATTAATTTCTTGCAAATATCATTAGAATATTAAAGAAGGAGAGACTGTTCTTGGAGGGTGGTGGGAGAATATTCCTATATTCCTTTTACCTTTGTATTTTTTAAATAGCTAAATCAATAGCAGGAAGAAGGGGAAAGCATTGGGGGGGGGGATGGCAGTGTGAGAAGGATAGCAGGAACAAAACACTGAACACTGAAAGGTGCACTAAAAACATTCCCCTGCTGAAAATGACAACTCCAGGGATTCCACCTAGGGTTTTTCAAACTTGCAGATTGTTTTTAAGAGCGACGTTGCCCTCTGGTACCCAGGAATATGGCATTTTCAATGGAGCTTCAAGGGCCACTAATCTGGCTTTGTCACCTATCCTGGGAGCTGACAACTCTCACCAGGGGCTCAGTTAAACAAGCCTCCCGTTTTTAAACAAAGTGGATTTTAATTGAGAAGCACCTGTGGTGAGAGAGGCTACTGGCATTATTAAAAAGCAAATTTATTCCAGGGAATCATACAGGCAGGGAGTAGGGGAGGTCCATGCATACGTCATACCTGCAGCACAGTACCATTCCTTTCATAAAGCTCCCTTGAAGAGATGTGTAGGATTTGATTGCACCCCATGAAGAGTGTTTTTCCCAACAAGCTGTTCCCAGGGTGTTGAAAAGCTATCATTCATAAAAAATTATTGAGGGGGAAGGAGGTAGCAAAGGGGAGTTCAGAAGGCCAGGGATGCCAGTGGAAACCATAGAATGAGCCTCTGTAAAGCATGCACCTGTTTATGGCCACTATAATAGCTTAACTAGAAAGCTTAAAGTTCCAAATTGTGGGGAGTGGGAGAAGGGGGGAAAGAGGGAAAACATAATGAAAGCTTGTTCTAATATCAAAATACACTTTAACCCATGGAGTGCAGGCTCATGACAGACGTCTGCAATTCAGAATAAAGTACTGACAATGGAAAACACAGAATTAAGGAGGACACTCTTCAGACACTTCTCGGTAACATTAAACAGACATGAGCAGGGGCCAAAAATCAGAAGTGCATCACTTTGTAAAATATGTAGTTAAAAACTCTGCTTATTAAATAATATTTAATGTTGGCCTAGAGAACTGTTGAGAGAAGAGAGAGGTGCCAAAGTCTGTCTAAACGCAGTAATGAACAACGCCTGTAACAGAAACTTTACAAGGCAAGGGAAAGAGACTGAAGCCACCTTGCGAAGACTTGGGCAATGCATAAATGTTCAGAACGACAAAGAACGTGCTGTCATTTTAGTGACACTATTAGTAAAACCCCTTGGTGATTGCACAGACTTTGTCCTCAGTGAGTGGCGGAAGTGATCTACTCAAGCCTGTTGGGCCAACTGCGAAGACTTGACATTAAGGAAGACACATTAGTCAGTGAGGATACTTTTTTCCCCAGGAAGGAGCTAGGTATTTTCATCCATCATTCCCTTATGAAGTGCTCTTGTTGTCATTTTTGCTAAGACTTCTCAAAACATTTTGAGAAAATTAATCTCACATTGAATTGAGGGAAACCACAGGCAGGGGAATATACACAGGGGAATAGGTCACAGAAAATCTGTGTCTAAATCTTTTATCTTAATTATTCTGAGTAACGCCGGGAGGCTGACTTTGATGCAGAGCACTCAGTCTTCTTGACTAACTAATACTTCTGGCAGAACCTATCATGATTGTCCTACAAAAAGCAGAACAGGAAGGGCTGCCTCAGGAGTTTGAAGGGCAGCATAGGGTAATACAAGACAGGGTGAGACAGTTGTATGTTTCTTTTCATCCGTACTTTTGGCCCAACATTTTCACATTTATTACTGCATATGCAGTACTCTTTTTTTTTTTTTTCTTTCTTTCCTTGCTCATATAAATCCCTGAACCTCACTATTGATTAAAGGTAGGAAGAGTCTATGACATGCAGAAGAGATGAAATGTATGGTGCAGAATACAGGGAGTAAGGAAACGAACAGAAACATCACCTGCTTTACATCCTGTGTCTGGGAAAATAAGAGTTCTTTAAAATGGTTTATCAAAAATTTCTGGGTTTGTTTTTGTTCTTTTTTCTTTTCATAAGCTACTTGTGCCTTGCAAACAGCTTTGACCTGCAAGACTTATCTTTTTCTTTAAATTTTTAAAGCAGATAACTTAAGACTGTTTAGGTCTATATTTTTAAGCCTAACCTTTTTTAATAGTGTCATATACTTTTCCAGCATGTTTAGATCTGTATTTCTAGGCCTAACCTTTTTTAGTAAGTCTGTCATATGTTTTTCCAGCATGTTTTTTTCCCTCCTTCACTTTAATTCTTACATATGACACTAACAGAAAAAAAGTTCTATAGCAAATGCAGACAACTCCATCCACAGTTAATGAAGCTGAAGCACCGAACAGATTATTCTCTTTCCATCTCCCCAAAAAATCCACCACCACACAAAAATGAAATACATTGCAAAGTCCAGTAGAAGACACTGACCTTACAACATGAGACCACAACTCCAGGCACTGCAGACAGAACACGACAAGTTCTTATCACTCTTTCCACTGTTCCTCCTCAGCATCACTCTATCCAAACTCAGTATCACTTCCTGACATTTCCAATAACAAAGTATTTTCAGGAATTACTGGGAAATGCTCATCACTTCTCTTTTATCCAGTCAAGCTCTGAATTATGCAAGTATTTAGACACAAGGAAGTCCACTGTCATAAATGCTTACTTTCTTATTTTCTCCCCGAATTTGCCCCTAAGCAGTTTATCTTATAAACGCCCACATACACTTGTTTCATGATCTCTTCTGAGAAATGCCAACTACCAAATGACATGCTAATGCTCAGTATTAAACTGATTTTTTCATTAAAGATGTTTAAATATATTTAAAAGAGGCAATATATAAAAGATTTATCATAAAACCCCAAGAAAATGCTTTTGTAAGTATTTGTATAAACAGCTCACATGCCATAGATTTTAAAAGGTATTTAACAATAGAACACAATTTCAAAACTGAAATTGCTCAGGCTAACAGCTGAAAATCCCTTCTATACCCAGAGTTAGGACTTGATAATACATAAACCATACTTTTTCCCTGATTATTCTGCTGTCAATATAGCAAATGGATTTCTAAAGAAGAGGTCAACAGTAGAATAGCTATCATCACCATTTGCCATTATTATATTTTAGAGTTAAGACCACTGTTGAGAAGCCTGTCTAGTTTCTAGACAGCCTCTTTTGGATATAAACTACCTGAACTACTCCCTCTCTCACCCCGAGACCCATTTTTATTTGTTGCTGCTATCTCCAGCCTTGGTTACAAATGGCCAAGCTACAAGCAATTGCAATTGGATCTTAACATGGAAAGCATCATTTAACACTGAAGAGAAGCACTGCTAACAGGTCTGGCCATAAAAAACAAAGGGCTAAATATCTTACATACCTAACGCAGTAAGAAATATTGTTTTCAAGTATTACCGAGAGCAGCCTGTAGAGATGGACTTGGGGGTCACGGTGGATGAAAAGCTGCACATGAGCTAGCAACGTGTGCTCACAGCCCAGAAGGTCAACTGTATCCTGGGCTGCACCGAAAGCAGCATGGCCAGCAGGCCAAGGCAGGTGATTCTTCCCATCTGCTTTGGTGAGACATCACCCAAAGTACTACATCCAGTTCTGGAATCCTCAGCACAAGAAAGACATGGACCTGTTGCAGCGGGTCCACAGAAGGGCCACAGAAATGGCCAAAGGGCTGGAATACCTCTCCTGTGAAGAAAGGCTGAGACAGCTGGGGTTGTTCAGCCTGGACAAGCTCCTGGAAGACCTTACTGTGGCCTCTCAGTACATAAAGCAGACCTAAAAGAAAGATGGGGTCAATCCTTTTAGCAAGGTCTGTTGCAACAGGACAAGGGGTTACGGTTTTAAACTAAAAGAGCGTAGATTTAGACTAAATATAAGGAAGACATTTTTTAGAATGAGGGGGGTGAAACACTGGAACAGGTTGTCCAAAGAGGTGGTAAATGCCCCATGGAAACATTCAAGCTCTGGTTGGTTTGGGCTGTGAGCAATCTGATCCAGTTAAAGATCTCCCTGGTCATGGCAGGGAGGTTGAATTAGATGACCTTTACAGATTCGTTCCAACCCAAAGCATTCTACTATTCCATACTCTAAAAACAGCACACACACTATTACTCAGCTGTGACTTCAACCTAACACGTAGAAACTCTGAAGGAAATTAGGGAAACAGCAATAACTACACCGTGCCATGGCTTGCCCTGTAAAGGACACCGGCGGCTTGCAGAGCTCCGAGTGGCAGATTCATCAGAACCTTGGACAGCACCTATGGGGACTCCACCCCGTGGAGCACAGCTGCCACCGGGCATCAGAGCCCTGGGATCCAGGGCACCCCCTTCTCTAGCTACAGCCCCAGGGCACCTCTCTCTCCCTTCTCTAGCCACAGCTGCAACTGCCACCTTCAAATACCAGAAGGGTAGATAGTGTGTAAGGAAGCAAAAAGGCAAGGTATAATGTGCTCTTCCACACTACTTCATAAACTGGTTTGTTCCCAACATTTAACATGAAGAAGTCTGCTTAGAGTACTTGGAAGATGATGACAAATTGTAAGTCAACATAAGACACTGAGGTAGGCTAAGGCTAGGTACAAAACAGTTGGGGTCAATTTTGGGCACAGCATCACATCTGCAGTACTTTTTCACTCACCAGTAAAGGGGAGTTTTTCTGGAGTCTTGCTATGCACCCACACCGACTTCAAAATACAAAAATCAAACGCTATATAAAGGTTGTGACAAAGGCATTAACTGCCTGGGCTTTTATGTTTTGTTGGTTACATTTAAAAATCGTATTTTACAAGTGCTTTAATGAAAACAAACATATTGGAATCAGTAAAAATTCAAATCTTCGCAAACATTAAAGCTCATTTCTCACAGTTTGCAAGAAAGCTCTTTAAAAAAATCTATTGACTTACAATAAAAAACCAACTCTCCGCTCCATTTTAATAAAAAATAGACCTTAAAAAGGAAAAAATAATCTGATCACTATTGTTTGAAAGCACTTGAAAGCAATAAGATGTTCACAAGACTTGATCTGACTGTTCTGCCGCTTTACAAACTCAATAAAGCCTTCTTTTTATGACTGATTGCTGTGCTGTATTAATCCCCTAGCATATAAAACAAGCCTATTGGAGACTGGGGGAGGACAGGGAAGCTGTTGTGTTCTAAGAATTAATCCATCTAGGAAAATCAAAAGCCAGCCACTCACAATACAGTAATCAGCATGTTCTCCACTATGAAAGCCCTACATTTCCCATTTAGAAAACACAACTATTACTTCATTATGTACTGAAACACACAAATCCCTTTTATTTGTTCCTGTTTGTTATTATTTGGCTTATATTTATGGGTTTGTGCCTATTCCATTGGTGGGTACGCAACCATCAAGTTAAAAAAAACCCCACACTAAACAAAAAACAATCAAACAACCTTGCCCATTCCCCACTGCTTAAAAGGAAAAAGGGACTCCCACTGCTTTTTCCACAACCAAAGTTCTTTCTGGATTTGCTTTGTGAACAGGATTTTAACTCTTTATTACCCTAAATAAAAGGAAGTTCTTTGCATTTTTTCTTTACACAGAAAGTTCATTTTCTGTTCAGGGTAATTTTTTCCCTCACTTTGTTGACTTATTTAACATGAGTTTCCTAAGTAGTGGTTCTATAATAAAAATGTTTGTTGCTTTACAATTACTCAGTTGAAAATGACTTCACATTATTTCTAGCTGCTATTATACATTTGATGCTCCTTTTATAGAAAAAGTTTAATTATTTTGTTTTAAAATTGAATGATGTGGGGGGGTTTTTGTTTGTTTTTTTTTTAAGAGTAGAATTATTCTTTTTTTGCCATTTAGGTGCTCGAAGTATGAATTTTCCATTGTGTTATGGAGAGAAGGATTAAAACACCCAAACAAAAACAGCTATAAATTTTCTGTGACACAGTAATTAAACTGCTAAGAGAATTCTGGCCTAAGGAGAATTATTAAAGCTCACGGAAATCTTTTGAGAAACCACAATCTGACAGACCACGTCCTCAAGAAGAATCAAAGCCACATATCCTTTTTCCATTCAACTAGCAAAAGACACCTACACAAGTAAGAAATGATTTTATAAATCAGCACTTACAGTATCCACTGAAATGTTCCTGTCAAATCATTTTAAGACAAGCAAATAAAGCACTTTGCTTATAATCATAATTATTCTTTGCTAGGACAAAGAACGCTTTTCTCCTTCATTTGTTTTTAAATTAAGTAATCACTAAAAGCAATAAAAGTTAGAGTCTTAGTTTCCATTATCCTTTCATCTATGTCCTTTACTTAATAAAGAGTTAAAGACAGCAGTTTTGTATCACTGCCTTTAAAACTAACTGGTAACTAAAATCCCATCAGGTCAATTCCATAGTCCCACCTGCTCAGCACAGTAGACACGAAATCTTACAGTTAACTTGAAAAGATCTTAGGAGCTGGCCTATACTCACCATCAGTTCTAAGTATTACTGTGTATTTCTGAGAGTTCAAAGTACCAAGTGGACTTCTCCATTTTTAAATTAAAACCAACAGGAGCAAAAGCTGATGCCCATGGCCGAATGTTTGTTGCATGTACCTGTAGTTTTAGGACCTAAACTTGCCTTTCCATTTAAGAATGGGACTCAAAGCTGACCACAACACGAGCAGTTTAACTTTTCTGCAACCTTCCTGTTAGACACAGCTGAAGACAACAAAAATGACAGCAATGATACACAAACAGTAATAACATTAAGCTGTAATTCATGTTTTGCTTATGCATGGAGGATTACATTTCTTGACTCCCAGGACAAAGCTATGGCACACACGGAGTTAATCATGCCCCCTCCCCCTTTTCTCCCCATCTCATTCATGCCACATTCCTCACTGGCAGGGTCCAACAACAATATAGGAGGGTACCCAAAATGAAGAGGCAGGGCCTTCCATTCTTCTGCCTCTCTTGAATTAATTAGCTGGAAATGAGTTTTGTCAATGTTTTGGAAAGGCAGATGGGTGGAAAGAAACTCCTAGAATTAATCACAGTGAGAAACTACCTCTTCAGCAGTCTGCCAGAGTTCAGAAAACCCATGAGAAGTACAAAATGAAAGGAAAACGGGCTGACTTACCATCCAAAGGAACAAATAAACTTCAAACAAATACTCAAGTCTCCAAAACAGAGCCATGCCCCACTGCAAAGGCATCTAGCATCTGTTGCCACAACAGCTTCAGCTTTGTTTTTAAATATACTTGCCATGAAGACTAAAAGGTAACAAGGTAGAAAAGACAATTTACTAGTAATCTAAAAACACAGAACACATGTTGCACTTAATTCACTAAGTGTTTATGAACATCCCACGTTCCACCGATCACCGTATAAGTAGAGACATTTAAATACCATGAACAAAAATGAGTAACTTTCATTGTGTAGCCCTGACTCAGCACAGACCTTTTAAACAGAGAAGGCAGACTTCAAGGCAGTTATTTCTTTGTAGCGTTTTTAATGATAGATATCTCCAGGCTTAGCAATGCAAATTACAACAACTCAATACTGCATGCATGACATCTTCCTACTAATGAAACAAGACAGTAACAATATGTCAACCATCTGAAAAGAAGGAACTTATTCCATAGAGTAATTTACCTAGGTGTTCAGAAAACATGTAGGTGTCCTTTGTTTACAACATAGGCAGAAGGATCATTTGGCCGTTTTTCCAAGAATAGACATAACACTTCCTGCAGACTGGAAACAAAACTGAAGAAATTTTGATTGTCTGAGCAGGGAACAATATTTTTAAAGAGAAAGCATCTTTTAATAAATTGATTGTTGTAATTTTTTGTTCATGAGGGCTTCTTCCTGAGAGATCTCAGAATTAACTTGTCATCTTGTTTCTCGATCTCTAAACCCATAGTCTCAAGGGCAGAATTGTCTGCCAGTCCCTTCTCCTCCAGCTGGGCAATAAGCTCTTGGTTCCTCTCATTTTGTTCAGTGAGATTTCGGATAGCATATACTGCCCATTGGCTCACAACTATTGGACAAAGTTAAGGAACATGTCTTTATTTAAAAAGAAAACAATGATTACTCTAATTTATTATTGCATTCCCCTCTCCAATATGCCGCCCCCCTGCCTCTCCAGTCCCTCAACTCAGAAAAATAGTAGAAATGAAGGGTTAGGAAAAGGAAGGCATTTACAGGCAATGACTCCAAACCTGCAAATACTTGCATAGGAGGTAATTTAAGTTTAAATGAGGTATGTCCATTAACCCCAAACAACAAAACACGAATGAGCTGAAGGAATTAAAAGGACCAAAATTAAAGTTAATTAAAATATCCCAATGATCTTCCCAGTGAGAATAAAAAAAACTTAAAAAGTCATTCACTGTATTTATGATCCAAACATTTTTGACATCACATTTCCAAGAACTAGCAAACAAAATGAGCTATAAGGTAACAGAAAGAGGACAACTATTGTTTTACCAACACAAGCTGAAGAAACACAAAAAAAGAGAAACGTGTTATCTGGGTTAACAACTGAAAAGAGCACAAATAATAGAGGAGACACTCAGAAATCATTTAACTTCTAAACTTTGTTCTTTGTGCCTGGATGCTTTTACAAATTCTCCAGCAGAACAGACACCAAGATCACCAGCAGGGCAGCTCCTGCTCACGTTTGAATTGGCACAAGCCGCAACTCATTCACCTTCTAAGGTGGTCCCTCGAGGCCAGGATTGAGGCACATGTCAGGGCCATAGACAAAGGATTTAAATTCCCAGGATTATCAGTCAGGCATCTTCCAAGTGAACTACAGTGCTCATTTTATGAAGTGTCAGAGATGTTAGTCCCAATTCTGCAGCTGAAAAGTTATGTTATGATATAATCTTTCCCATGTTATCCGTATGGGAGGCAAGCCATTCTGAATCACACAAAAGTGGTTTACCTGCGGGGCACCAATTATTTACTACATGTAGCTTCACATCCAGTAGAAGAATATGCATAATTTAGTCATCTCCTTGACGTCTTTTGGGTTAGACAGTGCCTAAGCACAGAGATAAGAGAGTGTTCTTATGGGCACTTGCCAGGTGGTGACTGGAGGGGAAAACTCCTCGGTTGTGGAAAATGGCCTCTTCAGAAAAAGAGTAAAACAGAGGAAATGGACTTTCTTACACAATCTATCATGACAGCATTTGGAAAATCCAGTACCACTGCATGCACATTCTTACAGTAGCAGTCTTGCCATTCTTCTCTCTGAACCTTGCAGTGACGGTTGTGCCTACTTCACTGCCTTCTCCAACCACCCCTCAGACTTACACGCTTCCAGCAGAGGCACTCTCTCATGCTAGCTTGCTGGATGCACCAGGCAATGTGGATGAACAACAGCATGTAGCAGGAGCAGCTTGCTTATCCAAGACCCGGTCCTGCCTTCGCAAGCTTACATTTTAAGAGAGGAAATGATAAACTGAGAATACTGGAGACAAAAAAAAACCAACAAACAAACAAACAACAAAAACCCCACAAAAAACCAAAACCCACAATATCTCATGACTGTATCTAACCACAGTGCTACTTAGATGCCGAAGAGAAATTGAGAAGGGACTGAAATAAAAAGCACGCGAGGAATCATCAACAGAGAGAGAAGGGTTTAAATGAAAAGTAGCTTGGAAACATACATGCTAAGGAACAACCCTGCACCAGGATATGCAACACTGAAATAGCTCCCTGCCTTGCAATAGCACCTTAGAGTCATGTTCAAGCAGCACAGAACTGGAAAAAAAAAAAAATTAAAAAAATCAAAAATGGCAAAGCTATAACAACTACAGGTCTTTTTTTTTTTTTCTGACAGAGTTCTTCAGGTTTTGCCAGGAAAGATGATGCATACCTCCTTCATTTAAAAAATTCTGTTGCCAAGTAATGAAAGAGGAGAGATATGAAGAAAAAATAATTATGTATCACATCAAAGCCTTACTAGGTGAACATGACACAGACTACCAATGTGTTCTCTTGTTTGAGTGCATCATTACTACAGTCAAGTGAAAAGAAAAGGGCCAAGCTACACTTAAGTTAGATAAACTAGGTATTTCCACTGAAGATTACCATTGAGTCTACACAGGAACAATAAAATACCAAAGAAAGAAAATCGTATATGAGCGGAATCCCCCTCATCAGCTCCAATGGTGAGAATGAATTTCAGAATAGTGAAGTAAAGCGAAGTATGGAAGCCAACAAATGCAGATGAACAAAGGTTCATCTGAGGTCTGATTAAGGGCATTTCACGAGTGCCAAAAAGTAACACAAAATTCTCCCAGCGGACTGTGAGAAACATGCTACCATCCTCCCCTGTTCTGCTCCTAGGATGAGGAGCAGACTTGCTGTATTCCTAAAGTACAGCTCTGCATAAAATACAGCACTTGCACCAAAGAATATCTCCTGAAAAATCAAAAAGTGACAGCTGTCAATCAAACAAGGTGCCACACAGAAAAAAAATACTTTTTTTGTGTATTAGCCTTGGGAATAATCCTGTTACCATCATCTTTATGTCCTTCAACACAAAACCACTGCTAAACCCCATAGCAAATAATGTTTTCCTATTATCATATCCATTCGTGCTTACATAATATCTAAGACATCCCCATTATCTTATGAACTCTATCATCATTATGCCATTTATCATTACTGACTACTGTAGCTGAAGCTGCAAAATGGTTTCAATAACACTTTCACTCATTCAAAATCTTTTCTGTATGTAGGTTTTCCATTGTAAAATCAGTTATGAATATGCATGATTTCCCTTGTTTGCATGCTGTGTGAGGCTAACACCTCTGAATGGCTGCGTGCAGACCTAGACAGACTTAAGTGTCAGCAGAGATTAAAGCTAGTCCCCAGCTAATACTCACATTACCCTCTCGCTCCTCTCCAAAGACAGAGAGAAAATTAAACATACTCTGGAGTCTCTAATCCTACTAACGCTTTAAGCACTTTATTGTACGGTCAGCTTTAGAAAGGGAGCTTCTAAAGTTTCCATAGTTACTGCAAATAAGAGCATGAGGCTGTTTGTTGTGAAACTGCAGAGAAGAAAATAAATGAAGCAAGGAGAGTAGATCTGACTGCGTAGGCTTCTTTAGATTTTTCCAACAGGGCATAGTGCACTCTCATATCAGTTAATAATACAGAGGAGTGAAGGCTAGTATCTCTGCCACGACACAGAGAACACACAAAAGAAAGGAAAAAACCACTTCATTTTTCAGGAGCTTCACTACTAGACTACCTGTGTTTAGGGAATGAAAGTAAACATTGCACAATGCATTTATAGCAACTCTCTTTCAAAACCCACCAGTACTGTACACAACAGGACTTCTGTGTTGCTTTGACTTCTACAAAGAATAACAAAATTGAATCAACTTGCCCTGTGTTCCATACTTTTGTAACATCTTCACAGAGCCATTCAAAATTTATCATCTAAACTCCCCTGGGTCCTAACTCCAACATCAGGGAGAGGGGCATACAGGGAGAAAGGAACAGTTGGAAAAAGTGAGCAGGCAATCTGCCCCAGAGGATGAAAAAAACCTACAAAAAATTTATCCCATTAAATTCCATGGAGTGTTGCCACTGACTGCAAAGGGAACTTTCTGCAATTCTCTTGTTTCTTTTCATATGGATTCTGCTACAAGGGGATGCTAGAATGAGCGCTTGCAATGAGCACAGTGACTGTTTTGGAAGTTGAACAATGTGTGAAAATACAACCACAGATTATCAGGAATTGCTAACCAATAATCTACTGTGAGGTATCACTGAAGAGGAGGAACTTACAAACCACTGCCAAAAAGAGTATTCCAGCTTTTCGTTCTTCTCTTAGAAGGTCCAATCTGGACTAAATGTTGGTAAGTCTGCTGCAGCCATCAGAACCCCTATCAATTTTTCTATAAACCAGTTTGGATTCTATGGATAAAAGATAGTAGGCATAATTATGTGTGAGGTTTGAAGCTGATGAGGGAGATATACAGCAATGCATAAGTAATACTGAAAGTGTGTTGCTCGATAAAGCCAAATAGTAAGTTTTAAAAGTTATTAACTAATATAGAGCACTGAAGAACGATGATACAGAGAATGAAATACACACATCTGTCATCTTAAGTCCGCTTGATAGTACTGAGAAATTTCTGAATTTAACATCTTTGGTGTAGTATTTTATTTATTACATAGTATAGATACTATTTTTTTTGTTTGTTTGTTTAGTCAGAACATCTCTTGCAGTATAGATGATTTTCAGTAATTAAAGGACTGCTTAAACTTTCTTCTTAAGAGACATTTGGCCCAACGAGAAAAAGAGAATCTTCTTTGCCCGATTCCATTACCTCAGTTAAATCAGATCAACAACTACATTTTAATCAAATATAGGAAGAGGTACAAAACCGTATCAAGACAGACAACCTACATGGGTTGCAAGCCCAGTCAAATGGGCTGCTTACGCAACAGTTTAAGCCAGCCACATTCTATAGGAGCTTTTCTGCAACAACAGATCTATAGGACTAGAAACCAGAGATTATGAAAATGTAATTCCTGTTAATTATACTTCTTTCTGGTCTGCAACAAGTAATCCAATTATCACTAAAACTCCCACAGACAAGGACGAAATACTCAAGAGTCGTGTTAGAAGAATCACTTCCACTTACATATCTGACTGGACCACACTGAAAAGACATAAACCGTTTCCCCTTCAAGTCTTTCAGTCCTTTAAAGTACTTTTGTTTCACAGCAACTTGAAGATAATTCTTCTTACCACTACAAGAGGTCTCTAGACAACTGCTCTAACTGTTAATCACAGTCTGCATGAATGTGCTGTGACTCTGCACACGTAGCAGACAAACAAGATTTTGGTCCCTCACAGTTAGCCAAGCTGCTTACAAAGCTCCACAAGTTTCTTCAGTAGGTTTCAGTAGTTTTATGAAGTTCTAGAAGCTGCATAAGATGACAGTAATTCTGTTTTTACATCAATTTTTACCTGTGCTTAAGACATTACCAAAAAAAAGTAATCACAGAAAATGTAAAGAACTAAAGGTTTTACCTTAAAATTACTTACTTATTTTGAAGAAGCTAATTAATATTGTTATAATTAATACTTTGGATTCTATTTACACCTGACATTAAATTATCAGCATCAGAAAACTCCAGGAAATCAGCCTATACAAACTTAAAATACTCTGCCCAGAAGTTAGAATAAAAAGGTCTCAACTATTTTGGCTGCTTGTGTTTTTATTTATTCCACAGCAGTTGTTCTCACCTACGCCTGCAGTCCCCACATCCTACGTTTAAATGCTCTGAAGAGGCAGTATGGGAATGTTCTTCAGTCCCTTGGTTGACTTGGCTCTTGCAGAGCAGACACAGCACAATTTACCTAACCTACAAACGTCCAAGGTGGAGAGGCACCACTGGATGCTGGAAGAGCCATTTAATCCTGATCACGCTTTTTTTAAGAGTTAAGATTTGTAACATTGGGGAACATAAAGCAGAGGTTCATTTTTGCTACAGGTAACTGTCACCTGGTCCAAGAGGTCAGTAGGAGGGTTGGACCATCCACTGCCAAACAAGCTCCAACCTCCACCACTACGTGGCAGCAAAACTTCACTGGAAACGCATGAATTAAGATGCCTACAGCCAACCTTCCCTACTCCTTACTGGGACAGCAGTAGTTAGTCCGTAACTCCATACTCACTTCAGTGATGTCCAGCTAAATGGTACTGTCCTGGTTTGGCTTAGAACAGAACTAATTCTGTTCAGTGACTTTACTTTTTAGTTGAGGCTGCACTTTCTGAAACTAACAGCATGTTTTCATAGACGCTGCCAGCTTCTAGCAGTGATAAGGCCTCATGTTTAGATTTACTACCAGGGATTGGTATGCAAAGCAAGGTCACTTGTATAACTTGTTTACCCTTGAAAGCGTAAAGGCTGCACCTTCAGGGAGGAGCAGACAGGACAGGTGACCCCAAACTGACCAACTAGAGTATTCCATCCCATATATGTCATGTTCAATATATAAACCGGGGGTCAGTTCCCCCTTGCTAGATTGTTTTCCCTTCTTGATTCCTTCTTCTCCTGCGCTTCCATGATCCCTAAGATCCTGCATCCAGTACCAGGATCCAGCCCCTCAGCCTGACTCTCATCTGCTGCCGAGGCCTACTGCCGCAGTGTCAGTGGTGATGTAGTTACCATCAAGGGGGGGTTGGGTTTGGTATTGGATTCTGTACATATTTGTATATATTTCATTTATCATCATCATTATTATTAAAGTAGTTTTAGTTTCCAATCCACAAGTCTCTCTATCTCTCTTATCCCCTTTCCCTTCCCATTGGGGAGGGGGTAACAGGGAGCATCTGTCATTAGGTTGGTGGTTGGCCCAGCCTTGACCCTCGACAGGTACCCAATACTCATTAAAGTGCTGTTCACTATCTCAGCAATTTGGGTTACTAAGACATTTCTTTCTTAGAGCAATGTACGGACTTTCCTCAGATCACTGATGTTTCTAGGTTAACAGATCACACAAGACACCGCTGAACAGCAGTATATAGCTAGATTGCTCTTAGTCTTTAAACACCTGCCAGATAAACCACATTTAACCCATATTCTAGGTACCTCCTTCCAAGCTCTACGGGAGTTACTAGCACAGTGCCAACACACCTTAGCATACTATGAAGTTAAACTATTTTGGTCCAGTATTCCAGAAGCACAAAAGCCATAGTACATGTTTAGCTATGTCAGGCTATTCTTATGATAATGTCTTATGCCAAAACTTACAGAACTTAAAAAAAAAATTAAGCCATAATCTCTAGCTTGTTTTCTTTCTTTTCCTATACTTGGACTTGTAATACTAGCTTAAAACCATGAATATGACACATTAATTTTCACTGCTTAGGCTGCCAATTTTTTTTTTTAAATTATGACTTACATTTTTAATAGAAACCCATAATTTATGAGTAACTATAAAGCATCTGGTTTTAAAACAGAAAGAATCACACTCCTGATCGATGTCAAGCTAATGCTTGACACCGTTACGATACTCTGTTCTTACAGACCCTTCTATTAGGCTAATCCTATTTTAAGAAGTCATGACAACTAAATCTGTTAGTTATGTATAAGAACCAGAGAGCTAGTAGGTTGTTACTTTAAAAAGCTTCAATTGCTGTTACCGAACTGTTAAACATGCCTTAGCTTCTCTTCTTTTGCCAGGTATAGAAAACAAACAAAAAAAAAAGGCAAAATTCCATTAAATTGAAACTCATGTATCAAATGACTATTAAAAACTACCACAAAGAGTGAGATGTAAAGCACTAAAACACAGGGGGATGGTAACTGTGGTCACAAACTGATTAGATAGAAGGCAGACTGGAGTCATTTTACATTTCCCCGAAAAAAAAAAGAAAAAAAGCAAAAAGCTCCACCTACAGACAAAAATATATTAATGTGCATTTATATGCATACATATAGAAATAAACAGTTTTTCTAAAATGCTTCCAAAGGGAATTATGTATGTCCAAACTTAAAAATCTGGTACTAGACTTAAATAGCCAACCTAGTTAATAGCTGAGATGTGGTCAAGCTAATTAGAATTTATCACTCTTAGGTAGATGACAAGATAAACTAACTCAGTTTGGATAGAAGCTCTTTCTCTAATCACTGGAGTTTCATCTCTTTCTATAGATTCAACAGGGATCTGTATGTTAGTTTATCTTTCAGCATTGTACCTGAGTATTTTATTGATTCAGAGTTTCTGAATTGCTTATATGGCATAAGCCCTGCTGCTTTTGGTATTTTCAAACATCACTTTATGGCAAATAACCAAAACAATGAAGGTAACTGAAACTCCAGTTCCAGTCTCACAAACACCAGATGATGTCCAGTGGGCATCCAAAAATAACAACAGTTAAATAAATGGTTTTTTTGAAAGATGCAACTAAATTATAACCAACTAAATGTTTTCTCCCATGTTTTGTAAAATAGCCATTAGCCACAATTATATCTGCTACAGTTTCAGGAAATGTTTGCATCTCCTTGAAGGAATCTCAGAACAGCAAGAGACACGAACAAATCAACAAAGTTAGTTGAATGGACTGCAAGTCTATTCTTAGTGAGAAGGAAAGGCTAGATTTTGGAAATCATTTCAGAAATAGAAAGAACAAAGTCTAAACAAAAGTCTGGGGCAGTGAGGGAAAACGATTTAGGGATCAGGAAGCAGCTACCTGCAGGACAATGCACTCACCAGCTGAAGTTACAATTGTTTTAATTATACTGACTGAAAAATGGGACAACAGAAAAATGTCAGAATAAAGATATTATGCAAAGCATTGGCTGTATGACAGCTGACTATTCTTTGGAGGCATGCAAGAAACAATGTCAAGAAGACAGACTGAAATATGACAAGGTGGTTGTAGAAGGCATTCCATTCTCAACAGTATTTCTGAACTGCTCCTAGCTTTCTTTAAAAAGACCAAAAACCTTTGGGTCTCAAGTTTCTAGTCCTCCATCTCAGCCCAGAGGGGGATTTTCCAAAAGAAAGTCTACAGAAAAATCAAGCAAGCTATCTGAGTTATACAAGCAGTGAAAGATTATATTTTTTCAGATTTTTTTTTTTTAAATTCTTTTTTTTTGGTGCTCCTCATAATTAAGGATCTGCTTTCTTTCAAGAATTGAAACCTGTCATGGATTGAAATCCACCAAGAGGATTAGGGCAGAGGACAAATATGAGAATATTTTGTTTAGAAATCGAGTTATTAACTTTAATTCCTCACTTTTACGTGTATGGGTTGGTGCCCAGAGAGATTACTCTTCTCAAGGGATTAGAAATATTATCATGGAACATTTGAAAGAGCAGCCTTGCATTCTGTATGCCTCTGTTGAGCTTCCTCCAGCTCTAAGAGGGACCCTGTACAACAAACGTTTCTTAATGATGGCAGTTGTCACTTACTGGAGAGCTTGGTGGAAATGAGATACTGAAAACTAGACTTCATATTTACATCTCTTCAAATCTGCTATAGTATTTTATATGCTCTCAAGAAAATGGATACTCCCCCCATGAACTCTGAATTTCAGTATCTGAAATCATCTGCATCCTGTGGATGCACTAAATAAACTGCATCCTGAAACAGACCATTAAGAACTATAAATTTGCTAAATGTTCTAA
The DNA here is from genome assembly GCA_013399015.1 of Galbula dea. NCBI lineage: Eukaryota > Metazoa > Chordata > Aves > Piciformes > Galbulidae > Galbula > Galbula dea. The sequence goes on from VWZX01006702.1 coordinate 1,808,629, forward strand.
CACCAGGAAGAAAAGAAGGGATAGTGCTTTCATTTCATTTTCCTATACTGCACACTGCATTCCTTTCCATGGTATTAGTCTCTTTCCTATTAGGAGGACGTCACATTTGGTAAGAGAAAATTTGTTCTTGGAGAACAGTGTGGATTACCGATACAGCTCGTAGGTGTGGAACACCTCACAAGAAAACTTCACAATTTTGTTTTCACTCTAAAGTAAACATTTTCTTGCAGTAAAAATTTCAGAAGTGTAGTCTTTGAATCAGAATTTACATTTACCAAATATCATGCTTAATGTGGTAGGTCATTTTTTTTTTTGCTTGATACTTCATTTTTGTCCAAGTTCTGTTCCAGAGAGTTTGCAACATACAGAAAGCATAAACAATAGGTTAATACATGGAAGTTGTATTATCCCAGTTCTTCACACATGGAGCCAATGTCAAGAGTGATTTAAAATAAGATCAGGTTACCCAAATGCTTTCTGTACCCTTTTCAACAGGAAGCAAACATCATGATTCTCCCCCTTTAGAGTTTTACAATAATCCCACTCAGGACAATTTATTAAGTATCATCCAGAAAAATCCTACTTGGAACTGAATCCAGCTCCCGTTAGTCCATTAACACTTCTGTAACAAGAAGACTGGTTACTTGCAATGCTGCTTTCAAGAGTGCAGAAACACCCTGACACATAGTGATAGAAATAGGCACTAGTGCCTATTTATTAATCAGCCTCCCAACTAAAGGCAAAAGCAGTGTTTGGGAACAGCTGTCCTCTTCCCCTTTCACCATGAGAAATAACAAAAAGGTTGAAGACACTTGGGAACTGTTCAAGAAACTGGCCCACTGCTGCAGCCAAAAATCCAACCCCTTATCATAGAACACTGAGGGATTCCCTTGGGAGCCACACAAGGCCCCCTAAGCTACCATTACTATCTAACAAAATGTAGCTGTAAGGAATTCACAGCAACTCGCAGGCACAGGACAGGATCTGGTCTACTGAGTACCATGAAAGAAATAAGCCCCTCTAAGACTGTTCTTGCTCAGTGAATAACCACTTCTACCTGTTCCAGCTTCTAGTCTGACCAGTTCATCTGAGTTTAATTGTAAGATAGAGAGGGAGCAGATTTGTGCTATGCCACAAACCAGACGTCCTCCACTCTCTCCACAGTCTCTTTAAAGAAGAATTCTCAGCACACAGGAGTTGAATTAGTCTGGATTATAGCAATATAGAGATTTCTTCCTGACTGTTATCATCCTAGTTCCATCTATGGTAGCTGGCTTCCACTCAGATGCTATTTTGTGTTCTCTTTGCCACTATGCACCTAAAGTTCAGGCCTAAAAATTTCTGCTTTTCACCTGTGCTGATAAGTCCCATTCTTTCGCTGCCGACCGCAACCACCGCTGGGTCACTGAAAATTTACTGTCTGCCTGTTTTGTTAAAGGCATAGTGACACAATCAGTACTGGTTTACAGAAAATTAGATTCTAATAGTGCTTTGTGTCTAAGGATAAGGGTTGCAGCAGCAGCAACCTGCAAAAATGCAAAATTGAACCCCTGTACCAAAGAATACACTTCCACTTACCCCAGGTAGACTTCAAACTTAGCTGTGCAGCAAAAGCAAGTGTCAATGGGATGAAGAAAAGAGTATTTTCTTATAAGTGGGCAGAATTTGACTAGACATGAGGAGGTCATGACCGTTTTCATCACTAGTCTTCAGTTCTTTGCACAGACCACATCCTCTGAAGTAACATGAATTTACACATGCTTATGAAAACACAGAATCAAATAGGTCACCTCCAACTCCTGAATGCATTGGCAATGCCTAAAGTGAGCTTTACAAAGGCAGGCAACCATCACTGATGTAACCTTATGCTCTATTTTCTTGCCAATATACATGAGAAGGCCACATTTACATGGAAAAGCTCAACTGTATGATGGTTTAGTCTCAAAAATCAGCTCTCCTATTTTTGCTTTCTATTGGCTTCTGTTCAGCTGTGAGGCTTTTTTACAGTATGTGGCCTGTTTTAGGTTCCACTCTGTAACTTCGAAATAAAATGTCTGTCAGCTGCCCCAAAAGCCATTGCTGGCATCTCACTAAAACAAACTGCCATTGTTGTAGACCATAGCAACTTGATTTCTTCTAGCTTTAGCCAGAAGTTTCATGAACCACAATTATACTTGTTGCTGCCATGAAGTCAAAAGTATTTTCAATCTACCTCTCAGATGACTTTCAGACTGAATATAACAGAAGTAGCTCAGGGAAGGAGTATCTGAAAATCAGCTTGTATTTTCTACATCTTCATCCCTTATTCAAGCTAAGGGGTCTATGTATGGATATCCACAGCAATTACAGGTTCTCCTTTCACAAATGTTGAAAATTCTTACTCCCTAAAACACAGCCAGCTTGGCGTTTACTCATATGTAAACATACATACGTACGTACGTGTGTGTGTGTGTGTGTGTGTGTGTGTATACAACCATACAGACGCTCCCACACACACCCAGCAGGATATTTTTCCTTCAAGCATGACTGCACTTCTGGCTAACAGGAAAATCATACCTGATTAAGAGTTAATAAAATATGGACACTTACATACTCGAGTACTGTGTGCAGTTTTGGGCACCGCAGTTTAGGAAGGACATTGAGCTACTAGAGAGGCTGCAGAGAAGGGCAACTAAGCTAGTCAGGGGTCTGGAAAACAGGCCTTATGAGGATAGGCTTAGGGAGCTGGGCTTGTTTAGCCTGGAGAAGAGGAGGCTGAGGGGAGACCTTATCGCTCTCTTCAGCTACTTGAAAGGCCATTCTAGGGAGGCAGGTGTTGGCCTCTTCTCCCTTGTGACTAGTGACAGGACTAGAGGGAATGGGCTTAAGATGAGCCAGGGTAGGTTTAGATTAGATATTAGGAAGAATTTCTTTACTGAAAGAGTGGTTAGATATTGGAATAGGCTGCCCAGGGAGGTGGTGGAGTCACCATCCCTGGAGGTTTTTAAGAAGAGGATAGATGTGTTTCTTCAGGGGATGATTTAGCGGTAAGAGTAGTGCAGGGCTATCGGTCGGACTAGATGATCTTGAGGGTCCTTTCCAACCGTAATGATTCCGTGATTCTGTGTGATTCTGTGATAAGGTAATTTCAACTAAATTCAGACATTCACAAATTATTTGATCAGGAGACCTACTGTACGTATCTCAGAAGGGTAAGAATGGCAAGCACCTTGAAAATAACAAGAATGTTCCATCTTCAAAACTGCATCGCACTCCTGATTTTCTTGTGTACTTACTCATGAATGTAAACATTAGGAAGTAGTGCAAAACCAGAAAATTAAGGTAAACTGAGAAGTATTTAATAATAAAGCAGGTTAGTTTATTTGAAGTCTTTCATAAGCACCTTTTTTGTGTGATCAGGGTCAACAGTCTTTTCATTAGAATGGACTGGCCTCCCTCCTTTTGTTTGCCTTAAGTAAGTGGATGCCCTGAAAGGACAGAAATGAAGCTGGAAGGAGCAGTAAGAGCTCAGGATGAGGTAAAAGACAAGAACAAAAAGAAAGGTTCTTGTCTGATGCTAGAGCCTGTCAGAGATGAGGAACACAGTGGCTCAGAAAGAAAACAGAAGATATTTTAATTTAGAACACCTTTTCAACACAAGTAACCTGAAAAGCAGGATCTGGAGTAAATTTTTGACTGGTATTATACAGATAGGCATCTCCAACCCACTCTGCTGGTGGGACAAACTGTGGCAGGTTTAATTTATTTCTTTTTAAACACAGGTTACCTAAGTAAAGCACAACATTCTCGAATTTCAAGAAACAGAACAAAACCCTGAATTTTCAAACCCAAAAACTTATCTCATGAAAGAGCCACTCCCTAATCAAAAGGCAAACAAGTCCACTTGGATTTTGAAACACCCTTTTTTCTGTTGAATACAGAAAGGCAGTTATGATTAGGATACAGGAAGTCCAACAAGGAAGATTTAAAGGGTATAGAAAAAGTAAAAGCGAGAATCAACCTTTTCTGATAACTCTTTGGACCCCAAGATCCTATAATGAACTGCTCCTCCCCAGTCTCACTCTGTTTACCTCTTCCTCTGGGCTAAAAGTCTAATAGCTAACAGTTGAAAATCTGGCATCTTTCAGTGTTTCTCCACTGTTTTTACCTGGAAATATGCAAAGTTATAGTAGCTGAAAATTTCAAACACCAGTTCGAATAATTGCAAGAGGCAGAGCAAAGTTGTTACTAACTATCTATAATCATCCTCACATCTGTTACTAAAGAGGGTAGGGTTTTTTGGTTGCTTTTACTTATGAAACATCCTGACAGAAAAAATACTATTTGTGAGTATAAATGTAAAAGATACAAGTCTGAGATATAATTAGACAAGGTAACAGTTCTCCAAAACTGAGCACGAAAGATGAATTCAACCCTAAAACATTAAAGCAACACAAACATGTCAGCTGAACTTCAGCTAGCAACTTTGTAAGCAATGAACCTCCTGAAATGTCCATGCACATTACAGAGCTGCTCAAGATCTCTGTCTTGGGACCTAACACCACAAACAGTGGGACTGAGTACACCCTCGGCAAGTCTGCAGATGATGCAGCTGAGTGGTGCAGTTGCTACATCAGGACGGGATGCCATCCAGAGGGACTTGGACAAACTTGAAAAGTGGGCCCATAAGAACCAAATGAGGTTCAACAAGTCCAAGTGTAAGGTCCTGCGCTTGGGTCGGGCAATCCTAGGATGGTCTGGGAGATGAACTCCTTGAGAGCAGCCCTGCAGAGAAGGACTTGGGGCTCACGGTGGATGAAAAGCTGGATATGAGGCAACAATGTGCACTTGCAAGCCAGAAAGCCAACCACGTCCTGGGCTGCATCAGGAGAGGCATGACCAGCAGGTCAGGGGATGTGATTCTGCCTCTACTCCAGCCTCGTGAGATCCCACCAGGAGTACTGCATCCAGCTCTGGGGCCATAAGCATAAGAAAGATATGGAGCTTTTAAAGTGGGTCCAGAGGAGGGCCACAAAGATGATCAGAGGGCTGAAGCATCTCCCCTGTGAGGACAGGTTGGGAGAGTTGGTCAGCCTGGAGAAGAGGAAGCTTCATGGGAACTTTATAGCAGCTTTCCAATACATAAGGGGGCCCTATAAAAGGGGGAGAGAGACTCTTCATCTGAGTAAAAAGCAATAGGACAAGCGGGAACAGTTTCAAACTGAAGCAGGAGAGATTTAGATTGGATCTTAGAAAAAAATTCTTTACTCAGAGGGTGGTAAGGCACTGGAACAGGTTGCCCAGAGAGTTTGTGGATGCCCCATCCCTGGCAGTATTCAAGAACAGGTTGGATGTGGCCCTAGGCATCCCTGCCCGTGGCAGGGGGGTTGAAGCTAGATGATCTTTAAGGTCCCTTCCAACCCAGGAATCTCAAAGGATGCAATTTTAAGGTTATGACAGGTTTACAAAAGAATTTATTTTGGGATAAGAGCAGACTCATTTCCTCTTTCAGTATGTTCCCACATGCTACAAATAAAAAAGACTTAAAGAATTTCTCTTCTCAAAAGTAATAAGGAGTTTTTCAACATCTAACATGGTACTCTAGCTTCTCCTGATGAATTGCATACTTCAGGGAAATTATTCTTTTCTTTTCTTTTTTTTTTTTTTCCCCCCCCATCCAGAAAAAGAGTCCTATCACTTTTACCACAGAAGTTACATTTCTCTTTGGAAAACTTTGTATATGTAATTTGAAGGCAGAACTTAGTAACATGTAGCAAATCAGAACATAAAGTCTGTTTTCAGCAGAAAACATAACCTCTTAACTGCAGAGCTTGGGTGCCTCTGAAACAGATAAAAGATTAAAAAAAAAATGCATCTATAAAGACTTCACTAAGAAATCTAGGAAGTTCTTATACAAAAGAAATCTGGATGAAACTTCTTCCAGTCAGCTTAGTCCAAGAAGAAATCCGAGTAACGCAGCCTGAAACCACAAAAACAGGCACTAGAAATAAGAGCATGAAGAGAAGTTTCTGGACATGACTCCCTGAAGGAACCATTACTGAAGAGCTACACTGAGCTCTCCCTTCTAGCTTTCTACATCACCTTGGCAATCTGCAGCATCACTGAGCAATCAGATTTGAATTTCAGCAGCTTTCTCAATATCCAGCTCCAGAGCTGCCTAAATACTTCCTTTTAACTAATCTCCCCAGAAAAGAGAATAGATACAGAATATATTTCCTCTGCATCACAAAGTTACAATGCAGGCAATTTTAAGATGTTTCAATTTTAAGCAAGTAGTCTTTGGAATCTTTGTAAGAGCTTGTCCTAGCTTACAACCATCACAAAGCAGATTTGTGCCAGACCGGCCTGGGTGCACAGGCAGAGGAGAGAAATATAAGAAAGCTGACATTGCTCTAGACCGGAAAGGCATTTGATTCCCTGATGCTCTTATCAGAAACTTACAAGGAGCTCATGATAAGATGACAGAAAATAATAGGTCACCCACTGAATACAGCAGCAGGATTACTATACAGCCTGTGAAGAGATGGGTAAGTCTGCTTAACAACTGCTTATCTTCAATATAAAGTTATTTTCTTTCAATAGCAATCAATCTTGGAAAGCCTCTGCTCTTAAACCCCGGGGGAAAAAAAATCCTAAATATGAAGCACAGTGCCATTTATATTTAAATATCCCCAACATTTCAGTAATCTGCACCATTGAATTCCTCAATTATATGCATTTCCATTACAGCTTGTTAGCCCTGTCTCTGTGTTTAGAATAAGTTCTCCAGTCAGATTTAATAAGCATACAGAATTGATGTGGTACTTACTTCAGTCTGCTGAACAGATTTCAGTTGAAGCAAAAGCTCCAAGACACAATGGTCAGAAAGTCTTAAATCAGATCTCTCTCAGCTAGCTCTCTGAATGAACATTTGCAAACCAGCAGTATTTATCATTTTAGGAAACAGAACATAACCACAGTTCACCTTAGGATCCGCTTCATGGAAGTGTATTTATGAGTTTGCCTACTTCTGAACCAAGCACTTAAAAAGAACCTAGAAACTCATGAGGCCAGTTAGACTTAGGTACAAAACAAAAGCAATGCTGACATAAACACATTAAACTTCCACACCTTTTCTTATGACTCATCCTCACTAATGATATTTCTTTTGTAAAGGATACAAGGATTGTTGTCATCAATGCTGCAGTTGTCCAGGATCAAGGGGATGCCATCTAACTCATAAACCTAAATAAAAACCCAGAAGTTTAATTTAACAGATATCCCAAGAGTACTAATGGTGTTTCATGCAAGAAATACCTAAAAACGTGACAGGGATGTTTGTTTCGTGAAAAACACTAAACATTTAACATAAATGGCAGAGTAAATCCGATATTATCAGCAATAAGTATCACAAAACAGTAACAGAAGCAGACATTAATTTCACATTCTTCCTTCATTTAGCATGCGTTTGACCGAGGTACCTTCTATGTTGTGCTTCTCACACTAAGTCAGAAAAGCTATGCTTATTGACAGTTCATGCTTGCTTCCAGAAGGAAGAACCACAAAAAACTACCAAGTGGAAAAAAAAGTAAAAAGAAAATTGAAAAATACATACATATACACACACACACACGCGCACACAAGTTTGCATGGGGCCACATCTCTTCTCTGTCTTCTGTATTTATGTAGCCTTCAAAAGCAAGGTGTTACCTCTACATACCTAAGTACAAATTCTTTATACCAAGGAACAGCCACTCATTTTTTTTTCCTTTGAAAAGGTGTTCACTGTGTTATTAGCAAATCAGCAAAGATGAGATCTGTATTTTTTTATTTTCTATATATACATAACGTGTAATTTCACAGATGACACCAACACATTTGTGTGTAGATGAGGTAAAAATACATAATCCCCATCAACTCATACATATATACCCACACTACCAAGAACTCAGGACAAGCTGCTATCAAAGATAAATATGCAACAATTACCTTAATAAAGCATAGTCCATAAGAAATTTAAGCAGACTTCTAAGGCACATTATAACACTGTACATCATGATGCATATCTATGTCTTTAGAAAGGGTTACTTACTCAAATGAAAACCTGTTCTATATTACCTGTAACATTTCAAACTAAGCAAATAGAAGTGGACAACTAACAGTTTGAGCAACCCATGCTGACACTCACTCTTCTTTTTACATGTTACTGGTAAGTACATTGACAAATAGGCAAATTTCTAGTTTAAAGAGTGGTTTGGGACAAGAAACATTCTCTAGAAATGAGTCAAAACCTGGGAATAAGCAGGAATCATTTATATGCAAGAAGTCCAGAGATGAAATCTATTACAGATCACCAGTTTCCTACCAGAGAAAAAGTCTGTCTCCAACAATGTTCAACTCCAGAGTATTACATCTCAATTAACATTAGAGAACTGAAAAGAAAAAAGGCTTCTGGGAGCAATAAAACTAGCAAACTTCACATTTTTATGGAACGGCTCCTTCGCTCTTTGCAATGCTTGTAGTTCTGCCACAGCTGAAATGCCAAAAACCACACAAGTGGCAGCACACGGTCCAAAAGTACAGGTGTGCTGATCAGCTGCCAAATGTCAGGGATGAAACTGCCATTATCCAACTTCTCCTCTCAGGACTACTGCCCTGGGTTTCTCATTTGCCTGTTTGCTGATTCTCATGAGGCTAAGAGTAGCAGTATAACAGTATTTCTAAGACCCATATTTCTGTGACAAATTTGTTTTCAGCTGGCTAAGGGACATAAAAGCTAGAGGAGGTAAAGTAAGGGAGAAGGGGAAGAATGACATAGCTGGGATGGCATGATCACAGAAAACCCAAAGAATGTGTTAAGGTCACAGAAACCATTTATCTTCTGTTTGCTTTTCGTACCCTGTATTACTTAAATGATTACATTTCAACATAATTCTCAAGAGCTGAATCATCAAAAAATTAACATCCATCTTACATGAAACAACAACATCCTGCACTGTATTGACAGGGGCATAAGCCAATAGATCAAGGGAAGCAATTCCTCTTCTTGGTACTCATTACACAGCAACCTACTCAAGGGGCTGAAGCTATGCCATGCAAAGACAGTTTGAGGGAACTGAGGATTTTTAGCCTGTAGATGAAAAGACTCAGAGAACCTTATGGGAGCCTTCCCATGCCTACAAAGAGGTTGCCAAGAAGACAGAGCCGCTCTCCCAACTCAGGATCACAGTAGTTTAAATACTACACTGAAATACATTTCCATAAGAATCAAACTGAGAAGTTCCTGAGTAGATACAAGTTAAATTTTTTTTACCAGGAAGATATGGAGCAGTTTGCCTGCAGACACTGTGGACTTTCCATCTTGGAAGTCTTCAAGGTTTATCTTGAAAAGGACTGAGCAACCTGCTCTGAGCAGGCAACTGGACTACAGATCTCCAAGACCCATTCCAGCCTGAATGACTGTGAGAGTCTGAGACTTTTCCATCTCTCTCCAAGAAAAGTGAAAGGGCTAAGACCATGGAAAGAAGCATAAGGTCATTCTTTTCCTCACATTAGTTCAAGACCAGATACATCTTTCTACCCTAATACAAGCTTTTCTTGGTTGTAAAGATGGGGGGAAAAAGAAATTGTAAGAAGCAGATTATCAGAGTATGAGACAACCAGTAACAGTCTAGAAAAAATATGACTCTTGCCCACTGGTGGAATAATCCTGCATATTCACTAACGTCACATGACAGAGAAATCTTCAACTAACTGGTACTCTGAATGCCAGATCATTCATATAAATTTATTCCTATAAACTCCTACAACTTTGAATTAATGGCTGAGAGTGAACAGCAAGGATTCCTCAACTGTACAAACTAAGACCACATTATGTTTTCCAGAGTAAAAGGTGAGAATTTTGCACAACCCAATATCCTGAAGGAGTATCTGGGCTAACTGGGAAGAAAAAGAAATACAAGTGAGGTCTAAACCCCACAATTCATGAGAAAAAAAGATTGAGGGCATAAGCAACATGATTAACCCACAGCAGAAGCTTGCTAGTGAACACAATAACCTTTAATCAACTTCAAGGAAAAAAGTATGTTCTATTACCAATATCCAGAAGGACAGGGAGTAACACATTCATAAAATACATTTAACCAGAATGGTTAGTCAAGCACTGCAATACACTGAAACAAGTCTCAAAAACTCCTGGAGCAGTCTTCAATACTGCAAGTCTCCGCAAATGACTTGACAAAGCTTAACCACAAATACTCTAACCAGTCCTGCTCTGGAGAGGTGAATGGTTATGACCCTTTGAATCTCTTCTGTCTCTAAGTCTGCATGACTTTCTCAGACAGAAAATCATACAAGAATAAATCATGCCAAAGAAAACTGATGCAATGAAATACACATTGGGGGTTTGTGGCCAATCTTTGGTCATCATTAAACATGCATGTAAGTCTTACTCCTTCTGAAAGTCCCACATGAGGACTAGGTAACGACTGATGAGAAATACATCCTTCACGCCCTGCCACCGAACTTGCTGACCAACAGGACGCAAATTTCCTCGAAGACCTGCTCAACAACCTAAGCCTAACCCTAAATAGTAATTAGGCATCTGGCAGCTTATCAGAGTAGGTACATATCAACTGGCTAAGTTCACAAATTGGCTCCTCCGCAGCTATGATGGTACTGAAAAAAATTATTTCAGTTTTTCATTTCTGAGCCTTGGTTTCTTTGTTTGTTTCTTCCAAGCAGCAGAAATGACGGAAGGCACGCAGGAGATTCTACTTCAAAGGACAAAGAAATACTTCAGTATTCCTTAGTGCTAGTGGATTCCTAGGTCCACTGCAGACTACCAGCGCTTTGGCTTAGAACTGAGGCAGTTGTGGCTTGCGGCAATCAAGTCTATTATTGGAGTTCACCACATCCTGCAGATCTACTAAAATACTTGTGGACAGAGGCTCCTTCCTCCAGGACATCACAGCAGACTTGCTTAGCTGGTCTGAGCACTCCTTGCACCAGTGTGAGTGCCTTTGAGAGCAAAGAGAGACCTTCACGTCCATTTCAGTCAAGGCAGTGTCCCCAGAACACTTTCACCTACTACACTATTTACCTAAGCATGTATTTAACATTTTGACCTTTGAAATTCAAAAATCACAGCAACAAAAGCTGTGGCTCCTGCTACATTCATTTCAAATATATTCTCCCTCTTTCAGCATCACTTCCCAGAGAGACATGAGGTCTATGTCAACTCTCCCCAAAGAGATAACCCTTGTCTCTTCCTAGGCAATATAGTAATAATAGTCATCATCATCATCATCTTAGAAGTTAAAAGAAGCAGGACTCCTTTGACATGTTCTAAAACTCTCTGAAGAGAACTGGTTTAGAAGATGACAGCTTTGGCCTTACTGAGAGGGAAAGGAAGAGAACACCAAGGTACCAAGCACATAATCAGGACAGAGTCAAAACAAGCAATAAAAGTAGGCTGAGTGTCCAGCTACTAGGAGAGGGTAACAAGCCATATCAGTTGCTGCATAATTTTTTCCACTAGTCTTTCCAAGAGCAAAACACAGGAGTTTCCAGCCATTGAGATGATAATAGAAACACTTGAGAATTCAGAATAGGTTCCCACAAGAGACAGTAACACAATTGGTTCATTTGCTTTTTTAAAAATTCATCATTCACTTATTTACAGTTCCTGAAACAGAAACCACTTTTCAGTACCAAATAGATGCTTCTAGGAGAAGCAGGCTCTTAGCTCTTTTTAGATTTAGGTCTGCTACTTAATATGGATAAAGTAAGGTCCAACAAAAGGTGGATTTCACTTGAAACACAGTATCTGCTGGTGTAGTCTTTGCCTATCCTGGCAGCAGTAGTAAGACAAAACAATGGTGCTAAGCATCATCCAGCATTAAACCTCTATGCTTTACACCAGCTGAATTTATATTGTTGATACAGATTTGTACATCTTTCTCTATTTCTAGACACCCACTATCTTATCCTCAGTCCACTAAAACCTCTAGTCAGATTCTCTCTGTTTGCTGATTTCCAATCATTGCTATAAAAGAGGTTCTCTGTTTTGGGTTTGTTGTTTGTTTGTTTGTTTTTCTTTTTTTTTTTTCTTTCATCAGTACAAAAAAGAAAGCTAAAGGAAATTCAAGGTAAGAATTAGCTATGGTACTACAGCTGGGCTTCGGCCACAACTTATGTAAGACCATAAAAATTTCAGAAATACATTTTGTTCCAAAGCAGAGTGAAAAACAGACTTCAAATTACTCTAAAGCTCTGGAAAAAAAAAAAAAAAGAGATAAAGGTTGGATAAGAAAGGTTGGGTAGGTCACATGATTCATTACAGCCCTTTTAATCACCATTGCCATAGACAGGGCCAAGTCATTCTGGCAAGCTGCCACTGTTTTGGTGGCTATGGTATTTTTTTGTCTTCCACATCAAGCTTAACAAAGCATTTTAAGCATCTCTCAAAATGAGGGACTTTGCTTTGTTTGTTGTGTGGACTGTGTTGGGGTTTTTTGGGGTGGGGAAGGTTTTGTGTGTGTTGGTTTTTTATTTTCAGTCCCACATTTTCTATTATGTTGGAACAGCTTTTCTTCTGGAAAAAATTTCCAGGCATTCCATAAAATATCCCAGTTTTGAAAACCATTAACATTGAGAAAAAAATAGATCACCACAGAATGTTTCTGTTGAAGATTTCTACACATGATCACACACTCTTCTAGCCAGAAGTCAGCACAAGTTTTGTGACTATATTATTCATGCCAACTTCAGTACCAACTCATCTCTCCCCCAAGAGCCTGCACACCTGCGTTGATGCTACCTTCTCTCACCATTCAAATTGCTCCTCAAAACACTGTTTAGCTGAACTATTTTTGAAACCACCAGCTGCTTAAAGCTTAAGAGTGAGTGGGAATGGAAAATGAGGAAAAGCAACTGTAACTCATACCCTCTTTTGATGAATACCCACCCTTACTGAGGCCACATGTGTCACTCTCCCACATTTATACAGTATTTCAAAATTGCTTCCACTCCCAACATCAAGAATTACAACTTTTCCTTGGAAACGTCTGAATTCAGCAAACAGCCCATCAGATGCCCTGTACTCTAATGATGACACTTCTTGAGCCCAGCATTATTTAGCATCCTTCTTTTCTTTCACTTGAAACCAGAGGTTTAAAAAAAAAAAAAAAACAACCACCAACATTCAATGTCAGACATATGAATACATCTCTGGCAAAGGCAGCAACACACAATAGTCAAATGAGGAAAAAGAAAAGATCCAGATTAGTTTCAAAATGTACAGTGATTTGTGCTGGCGATTGCTGCAGTCCACATTAAAATTCTGCAGCTAAATACAACAGAATGTCACATGGAATTGCAATACTTGGAGTGCACTGACACACTCAAGACTAAAAGCAAAGTACTACAACCACCCAAGGGAAGGCAGTTTCTCGTAATTCCCCAGAGTTTCCTATTACAATTATGAAGTGACTTCAGTACTGATAACATTTTTTTAAGGAACTGTAAAGAATAAGCTATTGAGTATATTTATATCACCTCAAATTTCACAGCCAAGTGGGGTGGGAGGAAAGGAAAAAAAAAAAAAGGCCAGTAGGCTAAAAGATTGAACACAGCACGTAGACATTATGAATGGCATTCGCTCTTCTCTGTTTCCACGTTCCCTTGCATGCAGGGCTTCCAAGATTTTAGTGATGGGCCAAAGAACAAGCTATTACTGTTCTACTATGTGTGTAAAGGATGTGCACTCTATTACAAGCTAAGGATAAAACTATCCTTGATGATAATTACATTTTTCACTAGCTTAAAGCATAGTAAAATAAAGAAAGTGTTTCAGGAAAAGACTGTAAAATGCCTTTCTAGAACTCTAGAGAAATGGTGGACAATGACCTGGCTGACTACTGCAGCTGGAAAACAGTTTAATGGTTTTTGCTGCTTGTATTTTAAACCAGAGCAGTCAGGGAAGCCTTCCAAAGTCTGCCGTCAGCCATACAGCTCCATTGCTTAATGCTGCAGTAAATACTGCTTCTCACTGAGCAATGCCAATTTCACAGTCCATTTTATATGAAATGTTACATTTTCCAAGAAACAAACAAATAACAGAACTAGAGTCCTTTTGAAAGGGGGAAAAAAAAAGCAAACCTTGCAATTATAGTAATTGCTTTGTGTCAGGACTAACAGGTGTGATCACAATATACTGCAAAGTAATATGTACAACCTACCAGGGATGGTTTCAAAGGAGGCTAATACAGGTGCAAATCAAGTCCTGAACTGGGAGGAAAGCAGCTTTGAACAGCCACTGTTCTGCTGAGACCGAGTCCTGTCTTCTCCCCAATAACTTTTCCCTTTGTGGCACCTTCAAGTCACCTAGTCCAACCCCCCCGCCAGAGCAGGATTCCCTACAGTAGGAAACACAGGAACATGTCCAGGTGGGTTTTGAATATCCAGAGAAGGAGACTCCACAACTCTCTGGGCAGTCTGTTCTTTATAAATCTGACCTTTAAAAATCAAAATTTTATTTGATTTCTCATCAGCTGTGTCTTACATAAACTAGTAATTTAATGAGAAGCAGAAATGTATTCATGAAGGTGTTCTGAACTGCCAGCCTATTATGGAGTGGCTGGCAGCACTGTATGTCAATATGACACTTGGAAAATACCAATGTATGGGAAGACGAACCACCTTTTTCCATCATTTAAAGAGAAAAATACTACCCTAATGTTTGTAAACCTGCATACTTGTATTAAAGTATTATTCTTTATCAGCTTAACTAAATAAGTGGGGAAAATCCCTGTGCACACATACTATTCAAGCAGTTCATGTTCCTCACACCGCAGAACAAAAAGGGTTTTAGTTTCGTTTGGGGTCTTTTTTTACAGCTGTTAAACAAACAGAATCAAATCCTCAACAACTCCAGGATTTTGCTAGTAATGGTGTTTCATTTTTAGTGGAAAAAAACCTGAACGTTGATCTTTCAATGACTGTTCATCGCTCTTAACACTCGCAACCCATTTTATTAACGTAACACCAGTTAAAGACAACTGCTAGGGAGTTTTCCCACTGACAGTCATTACAGAGGGTGAGTCTGGCAGAACAACATTTTCATAACTTTTCCATTATAGTTTTGGAAAGTCCCAAATGGCCAAACCACAAAAGGACTCAGAAACCAAGCCAAATTATACTCTAGGTCACACTCATGTAATAGGTCAGTATTGGGCCCCCTCCAGTAGTTATCTACAAACATACCAATATATACAAGCAGAATAAACCCTTGCACCTTGCACTACATCCCCGAGAGCTGAGGAAATCAGTTCTCAAATGACATGGTCCATTTGCTTCTTAACCCAGCTGAACTGCTGCCATTTCAGAATGCAGTGACTCCAAATACCTATCCCTCAGAGCTCCCTTTGACAAAGGGACAAATGCAATAGCTAACAAACCTCTCCTGCAGGTTGAGAGCTATCTGTGTTTTGAAAACTATTTTCAAGGAAACCAAACTACTTGAAAAGGCTAGGAACTAGAGAATATCATGACATTAATACAGGAGCAGTGTGCAGCAGCTTCACAACTACGTGCTGCAATACAAGAGATCTGCAAAAGAACCAGCAATGAGTTGTCAAAGGTTTACCTACACAGAATGTGTTGAAGTGTGGGGTCTCTGTGGCTCAAGACAATAGGGCCCAAGGTCTAATTCCTCTTACTGTGATGAAAATAAGTACAAGAATCATTACAGGATATTTATAACACAGGGTGGGAGGAAGGAAAACAATCATCAGCTTCATCATAGATGACCAAGTCATCTTCAGGTGAAGTCTGAAGGCTGCAACAAACTTTGGTCATTCCAAATCATTTCAGAGGAGCTTCTAACTGCATGAGGAAGAGATGCAGAGCTGGGATGCTAGGCTTCAGCCCTGGCTTGTGGTTGCTGTTTCTTGCTCTGCTTTTCAGACGGTCCCTGATGGGCTCTTGGCTCTCCTAGCACTCCTCTAGACAACATTCAGGAATAGTTGTATAAACAGTGCAGGCTGTGGGCTCTTCCCAAGGAGAGGCATAGCAAAAGAAGTTCTGTGATTAGATTTTGGAGGGGGAAGATTAAGGTGAAGGAAAAGAAGCCCGTAAAAGGAGAATGCTGTCATGCGGGTGGGAGCTATGCTCTATGACTTCCCCCTCAAGGCTATGAAGGGTCCCCAAAACATTTTACTTGCTGTATCCCCTAGGGACTGGCCCAGTCCTAATGTGACATTGACTGTGTTTCTCTGCTGAAAATCCAGACTTCCAGAAAGCTGAGCAGTTATTGTCTACATTTGTCTGAAATTCTAAGAATACACATTTTCTTACAATGATTCACGAAGCATAACCTTTGCACAGGATCAGATTCTTGTAGTAAGATAAATTTAGCCACCTCATTGAGATTAAGATCAACTTTACATCTAGAAAACACAGGAGTCCTGATGTTGTGATTTCTATGTCTATAAAAGCCATACACTTAGTATGCGTGAGACACAATAACTCAGGTATGCATCCTCTGGCACCACACACCGAAAGCTTGCTAATGCCTCAGGCTACTGAACGAGACGATACATGAAGCTGTACAGAAGGAGACTGCATACTAGTTTCTTAATTTACCTCTAAATTACAACTACCAATGGTTTCTTTGAATATTTTGTGTCTCTAAAGGTCTTGCAGCCTAGTAACAAAAACTGCAGGTATTACAAAAGTAAAATTCCCAGCTTCTAGCTGAACTCATATCCGTGATGAAGAGAATTCTAAGTTTTTTAATTTGTATAGGTGCTGCTCTAATTGTTTTTAAAATCCCGTAGTAAATGTATCCTTCATAAGGTAAATTTACAGGAAAATATTATTGTGCAAACCAAGGCATGGGTATATATATCCTCAGGCACTAAACCAATTGTTGATAAAGCTTTAAGCATTCTATTTAGCTTTATTTAGATTGTCATTTTCTTTCCTGCAACAGATCATTAATTTGATTGCAGGTCTGTTACCTATAAAAATCAAGGCTGCAGGTTCTAACTGAAAACTAGAAAGAGTTCTTGTTTCATGACACAGTTTCATTACTCTACATTGTATATATATGTGTGTGTATATATATACACACATATATATATATATATATACACACACACACCCCCCACATTATTAAAACCTCATCAAAGGAAACCTACAGATGCACAGTAACTTTTCCTAGCAAGTCTATTAAAGAAAAACACCTCATATGGATAGAGGTAGAGGGTACATTTCAGTAGTTGAAATTTGTACCAAAATAAATGCAATCATAAAATTAAAAACACTTTAAAAATTTTGAAGTCACTATTTTTTATGTTTCATTTTTTTCTGCAGAGCGGTGATTTTTCTTTTTCTTAAGAACAAAGAAAACTTTTATAGAAGTTTATTAATAAACACTGTTTTCTTTGAGGTTGATATTCAAAGGGACAGGTTAACACTTTCATAGAAAAGCCTGCAGGTGAAGGTTGACAGTAATGGTGGGTCAGAAGATGAGAGGAGACAAGGCCTTGAATCAGAACCTCCATCAGCTGCCACCAGATTGATCTATTGTTGGGGTATTACAAATGACATTTTGACTTTTAAAATTAAGTAAGCACTTTTAAGCTTTTTTTTTTTCCTCAGCAGCCACAAATTCTCAAAGCACTTCCAAATATATTATCAATAGTGAGGTGCTCATGAAATTGTATGACTCAAGAGTTGCAATTAAGAGGTGACACTCCCAACCACCAAATACTGCAACTGGATCACAAGTTCCAACAGAAGTGGCAGTTGTGAATGTCCTCTCAAACTGTGCCAGCTTGTCATGACGGCAGCTATGGGGAAGAAGCAGAGCAGAGACAACTACATAGACCTGGCTGGAAAATACCATGGTGGTGACATCTAATGAACTTCAAGGGAACATAAGCTCAATGCAAGGTCAAGGTAATTTACCACTTTATCATGGATTTTCACTGAACTCTTTCCATTTTCATTGCAGGTAAAACACTGCATAGTTTTGGGGTTTTTTTATATTTTTCCCTGAAATAAAGTCCTTCAATATTTCCAAAGCCAAATGCACAACCTTAGCTATGCTGGACTAAGGAGTTAAAGGAAAATTGTCCTGTGGAGAAATGCAAGCCCTGAATAACCAACTAATAGTTTGGGTTCCAAAAGGCCTTTAAAGAACCCCTGGTCCAACCCCTCTACTGAGGCCAGGGACATCTTCCACTAGATCAGCTTGCTCAAAGCCCCATCCAGCCTGACCTTGAACAACCTCCAATGATGGGGCACCCACAACTTCTCTGGGCAACCTGTTCCACCATTTCACCAGCCCCATGGTAAAAAATTTCATATGGCAAATCTTCACTTAGCCTGTTTCAGTTTAAAACCACTGCCCCTTATCCTGTCACCACAGGCCCTGTTAAAAAAAAACAACAAAACCAAAGCCAAAACAAACAAACAAACAAAAAAACACCCCCCCCTCCCCCCCCAATTCTCTTTAAGTCCCCTTTATATATTGAAAGGCCACAATAAGGTCTCCCCACAGCCTGTCCTCATAGGAGGAATTTTCCAGTCCCACTCAACTCCTGCTTCTGCAGCCTTTAAAAATGAGATTTTAGTTCCTTTTGGGCATCAGCATCACCAAAGTTCACTCAAGCATCACCACCCTGAAGAGCAAGGAGCAGAATAATGCAGGTCTACAACTTAGACCAAACAGCATCACCCAACGGCTGCAATTCCAAACTGCAGATGACAGTAACTGCACTTTCCTTCGTCTTCCCAAAGACACAAAACAGGAGAAAGGGGGAACAAAAAACCTCAGAAAAACAAATGCTCAGTCTCTACCTGGTGCTCTGAGATGGCCTCATGTGCTTCAACAGGAGTTTCAGCAAAAAACCTTCAGGGCTGCTAAGAGAAGTTAGACTGGCTTGAAGGCACCCAGGCAAAGAGAACCGAAGGCTCGCTGCTTTTTTGAGAAGGCAAAGCCAGGCTGCAGTCTGCAAGACCTTACACCTCTACTGAACCTGAGGGTGGGCTGCCACAGGAGTGGAGGGAGTTAAGCAACTGAATCCTGCTGCAGTGAAATAGGAACTGCACACCAGACATCTGTAAGCTTCTGTTGAGCTCAATGCTTCTCCGATTTTGGTGGGAGAGTTAAGATCAGGGCTCAGTGGCACGCATTCAGTTCCTTGCCTGCTGATCACTGTAAGGGAGCTTCCACAAGCCTTCACACAATCTTCTTCATGCCCTCCTTACCCTCAATATAGAGCAGAGTACCACTAAACCCAAGAGTTACTGCAGTAAATTCATCACAAAATGTAGTCTAATGTCACGCTCCATTATTTCCTCAATGAAATCATTTTACTGGCTCTTCCAAAATGTAAACTGAAGTGCCAAATTACTAGTAGTGATGGCCAAATCTCAAGACCCAACAAAACAGAAAATATTATTTTTCTTTGCTTGTACCAATGTTTATAAGCTTCAGGATTGTCATAAAAACACAAGCTGAGAAAATTAAATACCTCACAGCAACCAAAATTCAGTAACTACTCAGCAAACAGACAAAAAGTTGACTGATTCCTGTGCCCCATGGGGTAATTCAAACAGCAAACACAACCTCTTATAAGAGGAAAGGAAGAGAAAGTTCTGGTATCCAAAAGTGATCATGTTCAATACTCACAGCATTATAACATCAGCCCATTGTGAGGTAAAGAACCCAAAGAAACCGTATGTGGAATGGCAGTTAAGACAAGATGGGGAAACTCCAAGTTCATGTCAAGGTTAGAATAATAGAAAATAACACAGAAAACTAATGAAATTCCTTGTTAGGGCAATGAAAAATATGTCACTTGTACCTGACACCAGTAAAAGTGGAAAGAATTTGGATTAACAGCTCAGATCTGAGCTGCAGCAAAAGTATTCAGAAAGGCAGACATTCTTCCACATATGGTGGTCTTGCTCCCAGCAATCAGTAACACTGGTAAAAAAAGCAAGGAAGACAGACAAAGCCCCTACAGAATCACAGAATGTCAGGGGTTGGAAGGGACCTCAAAAGTCATCCAGTCCAACCCCCTGCCAGAGCAGGATTGCCTAGACCCTTCCTGCAATACAGAGTACAGGCTGTCCTTCTGAGCCTTTTAAAAAAATATTAAATTAGCCATGTCAGAAGTTGGGTATTTTAGTAACAGTTTTCCTAACATTGAGTACCGCAAACAAATTCAGTTCTTCAGCAGCTAGTAAACTAGCAAGAAACATTTTTGGTTGATACAGTGCTCTGCACTTAACTGAGAAAGACATATGGAAAAACAGAAAAAAAAGTAGTTAAAATATCTGAATACATCAGAATACTTTACAAGCTATTAGACCTTGAACATCTCACGTCTTACTAAAGCATCTGGATCCAAGCTGGAGAAAGAATAAAAACGTCATGATTCTCACACTACTTTTTCTAGAAACCAGGCCACATCACCTCCCATCTTTATAGTCCTCATATATATACCTGGAGAAAAAAATGGCAAGGATAATGATAGAATCATTAAGATTGAAAAGACCTCAAAGATCATCGAGTTCAACTGTCAACCTATCAGCACCATGCTCATCACTGTAAGTACCAGATCTATACATTTTTGAACCCCCTCCAGGGATGGTGACTCCACCAATGCCTAACAACTCAACTTTTATCAACTAGCAAAAATGGATGAGGTGGAAAGGGGAATAGGAGCAGGACAAGAGAACCTTAACTTCTTGCCTATAAACGAGCAGTGCAACAGAATAAAGTTTTGCATTATTCTCTAACAGCAAATGAATCATTGTTATAACAATAATTCAGTGCTTTACATAAAGTATACTGCATTAGGCATGCATCTCTGACCCCAGGGCAGAAGAACTCCACACCAACCCTTTATTACTCATAATGTCATATCACTTAAGAGATCTCCTGGTGCTTAAATTAAGTCTCTAGCGCTTCAATGAAAATCTTGGCACTTCATTAAGAACTCATGATTGTGACAGAGCTGAAAACTAACAAAATCATACAAGACCAAAAAAGACTAGAGACTGTTACCTTTTCTGTCACAACAGATAACTTTTAAAAGCACTCTTGAACAACAGACTTATCTACTTGGAGTACCTCTACACTAGCTAGGTAGAGATCTCATTTCCACAGCAAAACCTAGGCTTTTAAAGTACTTCTGCAAGAAAGTCCACTCTAAGCTTTACCGCTGACTTACAGTCAAAACAGAAAAACTAACGAAGCAAATGGCTCAGTCCTGCAACAACCTGAATATTTTTGTCCTTATCTAGCAAAGCATTAAAACATACAGACAGCTGGAACATTAGAATAGCCCTATCCAAACAGTGCAACCATGCAAACTTCACAGTTAGGTGTGCAGGAGTTCACCACTTCAGATCATCCAGATCCAAAAGGCTCCTCCTTTTTTCTCACTCTAAACCAAGAATCTCTTCCAATTTCAGCTTACGTTACACTGGGAATACACAATAATCAAGAGTTTCATGGATTTCTAGTGAAGAAATCAAAGTGGTTTATTTCTCTCCTCCCTCTCCTAACAGCATATGCAGAGAGATGTGGGATGCTCTTCATTCCAAGTAACTTCAAATCCTTCCATGCCAGGAAGAGTGTAATGACTTTTAGAAGTTAAACTATTCCTGAAGAAATAAGAACAGGTAAGCTCATACAGCCTTTCTGAAAACCTTCAGTGAGAAAAAGCCAATTGCTAAACAAATCCAAGTATCTGTGTTTAGATTGACATTGTCTATTTTATTACTTAAAGAGCTGGATGGTGACAACTTGATCTGTGGATGCTGGCATTTTTCTCTAACTGGATTCTAACTGAATTCATTGCACACCCTGCCCCAATGAAGAAAAAGAAAAAGGAATGGAAGACTGAATTCCAAACATGCCAAATCTTGTTCATACTTTCAGACTGAACAGTCTTCAAATTAGGTAGCTAGTCTCATATAAAGCAATTTGGCTTAGACATATATTAAAAATAAATATAAGTTACATTAAACACAATAAACAGTATCCAGATGTTTTACTTTCTACTTTTATTAAAATTAATCTTAACTGTAGAAGCCTTTCCCCCCCCTCCTTTTCACCCAGCAGACTTCCTTTCTCAACTCTGCATTGACAAAACCCAATATAACTGCAGTAGAGGAAGCACTGCTGTCATCTCAGAAAAAATGGCACGTGAAAAACTTCCTTCATCAAATTTTCCTCAGTTCACCGCTTTAGAATGATTCCATCTAGGTAAGAAGGTGCCAGTACAAAAGACAGTTCTGTATTTAAAATTACAACATAAACAACAGAAAAACTTTACCAATGAAGCACACACATTCCAAAATTAATACCCTATGATCAGGTATCTAGAATGTCTTTGGCATGAAGGTATGGAGAATTGCTTTCTTTACTTAAAAGGATCATGTTTGCTTTTAACAGGCTGATTAATAGAAAGAGAACACCTTTAAAATATACTTGTGCATGTTGACTATTCTGCAGGGGACAGATCTCTCAGGCTGTATCAAATTGTCCCAGCATTCTAACTGTATTGCTAGACACAGCTAGCAGGTAACAAGAAACTACTTTCCCTACCAGAAACAAGAGTCAGCTAAAGACGAAAAAGCAAATACAACCAGATCACGGGACCAAATCCAAGCCAAGTGCTTTGTTCTTACTAACTTAGTCTTAACTCTGCATTCAGAAACATCACAATTTTCCCTTCAGGATCCCTCTCAAAAGGCAACAGTACGGCATGATCCCAGCATGCCAATATTCTCCCAGCTTGCTGCTCCCCCACTGCAAGGGACACAGCTCACATCTCCCATCCAGCTTGTTCCAGACAACACTGCATCCTTTGGTAATATTTTTCACAGGAAACAACCTCCAGGCCATTTGGATTCCCTTGTTTGGTCTCCAAGGTAGGAGTAAAGTCAAGCAAATAGTCAATGCAGACTAATTAAACTTTGTCAAGTTTTCCGCTTCCTTTCAATTCCCCATTTGGTAGCTCCAGCAAGGTTCTGTGATTGAAGTCTATGCAAGTCGTCTCTCTACAAGAGAGGAAGGGAAACAATGTAGAATAAGGCCTAGACTAGCACATTACTTACTCAAGTACTGATGACACCTACATAAAACTAAAATTTTGAATAAATCATACTGCATAAACACCTGGCAACATAAACAGTAGTTTTAGTGAAAGGTAGTAAGTAACTCTCATGGAGTTTAAGACACACTTGGACAATGCACTTAGGCACACAGTGTGACTTTGGGCTTGTCCTGTGCCTAAATAGGAGTTGGACTTGATGATCCTTGTGGGTTCCTTCCAACTCGGGAAATTCCGTGGTTCTTGTAAACAAAGAAGTAGGGGTGCAGATTAATTGTTAAGACCTGATTTGTATTTGTTTCATTTCTAAAATAAAGGATTAGATCCTCTATACTTAATTACGTTTCTTTCATAACTTTTATTCTTCATTAAAACAGTTCTACTATATTGAACCAGAAGAAAAAGCTGCACTGAATCCATCGCATCGTAGATTTAAAGGTGAGTGGAAAATAAGTGCCTAAAGCTTCCCCCACAAGACCAGTTCTGTCCGGATGATAAAACTGACATGTTTTAGAAGGCAAGTGAAACATGGTGAGGGGAGTATAGAGGAATTCTCACTTTCTCCTCCTTCCCATAACTTTATTCATCAACTACCAGCCAAAAACTCTTAACTCCTCGCTCAGCCTGAGAACTCACCTTCTCCCTTCTAGTATATTTAATAAAAACATGTAACTTATCTTTGTGAGGGAGACATAAAACACAAGCCACAGGACTGCCCCATGTGTGAGACAAGAATTCTTGACAGCTCTTCCTCTACAGAGGAAAAGCACAGGTGAACTGCACATCCACTGCAGGCTCAAAATCAGCTCACTTGGTGTCCTAGGTACTATTTGTTATTCTTCCTTCTTCATGCAAGTGTTTGCAACTCAGGACATGCATGTACCCAACATTTATCGGTCCAAAATGAATATTTTATTAGGCACTTTTCTTACAAAATGCCAACCCCGTCAGCCTCACAAAACATGCAAGTAGGCACCAAGCCTGGCAAGACCCGTTTTAATAACTGCATCTGCATTTACAGCTTAATTGTCTGCCCACTTCCTTATACCAATAAGTTCTTATACCATAAGATGGTTCTTATACCATAAGAACTTATCACAATAGTGTAAATAAATAAAACTATGAGGAGAAAAGATGCAAAGAATGCATTCCTAATGCTAACATACTACAAGCTAAAGAATGTTCTTTAGAAACAAAGAACGGTTTTAAACAGAAAGTGAAGAAGCAACAAAGCACTAGCAAGATACTTTTCTGTTCCAAAGCAATACAAGATCTTTCACGGCTGCCAACAAGCCAGCACACTAATCCTCTGCAATTATTGTTCTTATAGCAGGTAGAGCACACAAACAGAGGTGGAGAAGCAGCCTTTGCGAATCGCTTATCCTCACACTCTAAGCATTCTCTGTTGCTTTAACTCTGTACCCAGTGCAGTAGGACTGTCCCATTGTACTTCAGGAGACATGCACCGCATGAGCCATAGTCTGGCTCATGACTCGCCTCCCAAAGAGCAAGCAGGTGGTCACTCAGCTCTTGAAGAAGCTCCTGAATACTGTGATGCAACTCTGAGAGGACACAGCCCAAGCCACTGTTCAAGCCCCAGGGTCTTTGGGGACTACTCTTATCTTCAGAACAAGTCAGGCAGACCAACACGAATCAGGTGTTATAGTATAAAATAGGGGCTATACTTTTTATTATTTATTATTACTAGTGTGCTATTAGTCCATTTACTAATGCATTATCATTGTAACTGGCAAAAGAGCTCTAATGGGACTGGAAATTACAGAAAAATAGCAGAGAAAACAAGTGTGAAAGCCATTGAAGAGTCAGAATGCTACCAGTGCTTCCAAGAGCCTCTTCTAAGTGGCGTGCCGCCCTATCATGCCAGGCAATCAGCTAAACTGAAGAGAAAGCTACTTCCCCACCTTGCACCTACAATTCACACGGTAACTCACACAAAAGCAACTGTCAACGGTCAGCTGAGACCCAAGGTCTCTGATGCATTAACCAGTTGGCTTGTTATGTAAAAAACACAGCCTACCCTGTATTACATTACTTCTAATTGAATTTAGAAAGTAAACTCTCTGTAAACCCAGTAACAGATCTAAAATAAGACCCATTTTGTGAGATACTACTCTGAAGAGAGATCTGGGAAAACAGGAATTAACCTCATTTTCATTCAGTTTTAACCTCATTTTCATTCAGTTCTAACCTCATTTTCATTCAGTTCTAACCTCATTTTCATTCAGTTCTAGGTCTGACCCAGGCATCGCTTCTACAATTCACTCTCGTCTCAGAACTTCAGTTTTCTTACCCAAGCAACGACAGGGGCTGCTTACCCCATTCTCACAAGCATGCCTTTATGTACAGGAACCGCCTTGAAAATGGTAAGTGCAGTTACTGGAACCAACTTAACTGTATGAAGCCAACTGAAGGTACAGACAGGATATCATACTGTTGGCATTTCTAAAGTTTCCTCGGCACTTAAATAATGTTCTATGATATCACACACAAGAATCTAAGTAATTTTCAAGACAGCATACAGCAGTAATATTTGCAGGCAGTTTAGGGCAAGTTAATACCAAACTTCCATTGAAAACACTAAGTCTGCACGCCTAATTGCTCCAGAGGCCTTTGAAAATCTCAGCAAAAATGAACAATAAGCAGTAAATCAACCCCTTCAAAAAGAAAGGAGCCCTCTTGTCCCTCCATGATCATAAGGTATTCCACAAAAATGTATTTCACTTACATAAACAAATACATCACAACAGGTCAGAGAGAGAGCTATGCAAGAGTGCTTAAGAGGATGAATATTTTTCAGAAATATTAAAAATTATATAGTGTAATATCAAGAGGGAAAGGGAGGATCATTACCATATTCCCCATCTATATGCCTACATTATTTGCCTGTGTCAAGAATTTGCCACAGCACCAAATCCAAGCCAATAAAGAGGGTAGCACTCCTCAGGTTTTCCATTTCCCCACCCTGCAGGAAAACAAACAAACAAACAAGGAAACGGGAGCACTACTCCCATACACTCTGAAAATGCCCTACTGCCATTATAAAAGTCTAACTTTGTAGACACTGAAGCAGTTGAAATCAGATTTGATAGCATCAGTACAAAAGAATCTATTACCTCTGTAAAATGAAGTAAACACCACAGAAAATATTTAGGAAAGAGAAGGTGCTAGCAGAAATTGATTTTTCAGTAGTCAATGTCTCCACAGCTCCTTGGTAACACAGAATTAGAGTACCTCATCATATGTTACTTCCTGTAGAGTGATGAACGTTAATTACTATATTTTTGATACTTGCTGACATGGGCCCCATTTGACATCGTTAAGAAAAAAGTAAAAATACTCCACTATCTCCTTTACTCCTTCAATAGAGCTTTCCTTCTGTGCATTTCATTTTTCAGCCTAAAATTGCTTCCTTGAGAGCAGGTGAAAACTGTGATTCAAATTAACCAAGAAAGGAAAACATTCCCAATCTGCCTACTCAGTAGCAAAGGCTACCCAAGATTGTTTCCTTCCAGGACAAGACACTTCCAAAGAGAAAAGGAACATAAGGGAATTCAGCAGAGAGTTTCTCTACAATGAGCAACTCTCCCATAACCAGAGAAAAAGAAACCTTCCACTAAGCTGAGGCTACTGTAATACACTATATGGTTGCTTAGGTCAAATGAGAAAAGTAACCTGCTTGGTTCATCTGAGTACTTCCAAAAATCATTATTTCATGACCACTTTTCTTGCTGAAGATATGTTAGTCTAACAAGTCCTGGAGGAAAGCCACATCTTTTATCAATCTAAGAGAAGAAGGGTTTGTATTTAAAAACATGCTGCTGTTTCCTTTTTTCCTTATGATGGAAACAAAGGTAATTTTCCATACAGAATTTCTAAAGATAAAAAGTTCAGAGTGATTTGATGGAAGCAGACCTACATTTTCAAACTGGCGAGAAAAAAGTTTAAGGTGAGAGGAAGGGAAAAAGCATTAGAAACCAAGTCAAACGTTTAAATTTAAGTTCATGCAAAAAGTCTCATCCATTTCCCTTGAAAGTTGAGGTCTAGTCTCAGACATTTTCTTTCAAAAGAACGGGCAAATGTGAAAACAATAAAGGAATTAAGCATTGACCTGCATGCTACAGAGGACTGCAGTGAAAGGTGGAGAAGCACACATTACACCAGTTATTAAAAAGTTAGCATACCTGTCAGAGTAAGTTGAAGACAAAAAATAAGAATCACCTCCTCTGCATGACCAGTTCTAATCTGTATTTGTAGATGAACAATCTATCTTCTTCAGTGAAGGTATACACCTCTGTTCACATGTCAGAGTTCTGAGAGAGAAATGTATGAACTTACCTTGTCTTGGTTTTCCTTATTTCTGTAACACAAATTTCCAATCAAACGAATGAGATGAGATTTAAAACCCACAGCTGGATGGGAAATTTCTTCCTGCCCTGTCATAGCATGTGTGGCAGTGAAAATATTCACTGCCTGTTTCCCAGCAAGATGAGTTAATCTCAACGTATCTACAGAAAAAAAAAGAACATTTGAATTCATTGCCACGTGAAAATTAGGATCACTTTGCACAGACCTTTACTACTTTACTTTTACATTTCAAAATAGTCATAGTTAGCAGCTATTGCAGAGGTTTTTGGCTTTTGTTTGTTGGTTTTGTTGGGTTTTTCTTTAGCCAAAATATTTAATATTTCTCTTTAAAATCCAAAAACCTGCACAGTTTTCTCAGAAAACAGTGGCATACATCAGTCTCAAAGTTCTAAGACTTAGGAAAGCACACATCAGTCTATGTATACCACCTCCTCCTCTTCCTCCTTTCTCCCTGAGTATACAGGGTCTGCCTGGTCAACTCTGGCTTAATTCTGTGTATAGCCCTTTACTTGTTGTTTCTTAGCAGAAGAAAGGTTCTTTCAAATTGAACTTTAAAAGTCACTGAATTTTATTAAGAACATTCAAATTGTACATAGCTGCAGTTTTCAGGAATTTGGGAAACAGAAGGAAACAGGCATGGAAAAGTCCTTTTTCTACTTCTTGAGGGATTTCTTCCACACACATCCAGGCAGTGAAAGAACATCAGAAGCAGCTGTCCCTTGCACAGCTCTTACTGTATAAACAGTTCTTTGCTGACAGGAATGGGTAACAGGAGCCAACAGAGCAAGTAGAGAAGCAGAAAAATTCCAGGAACAAATCAAATATTTGAAAATGTAGATTAACTCAATATCCTATTTATTTATTTTGTTTAAAAGTCAGAATCATCATTACCACCACTTGTGAAAAACATGATTTCATTCAGAGGGCCACATGATTTGGAGCAATCACTCACCTATGGCAGTTTCAAGCAAAGCAGGTGAGGCCTGTAGGTGTTCTAGCTGTCTGTTGTTTGATGTCATTTCACAAAGAACATCAAGTAGACGAATTGTAACCAGTGCTTCCTGTAAACGAAAATTACCTTTCTGAAAAATAGCTTAGGAAGGATACCATAAGAACATAAAACTGATGATCTAGATAGAGGAAAGAACTCTCAGCTCCTAAGGTTCTTTGCAGATCTTCTAAACTGTCAAGAATAACTGTATGTGAAACAAGGACATCTTTCTACAATAACAACAATGTATTATACTGCAATCATTTCTTTTCTACAGTCAGTGTTATATGTGCCCTTCAAAATCACGGGGAAACCAAAACAGAACTGTAAGGGATAAAATTTTAACAAAAACACAGGAGCTTCCAAAAGCAGAACTGCAGAAAATTACTAGCTGAGAAAATTATTTCTGTATAAATGTTTTCTTTTGTGTTTATTCAGTAGGAGCATCCCACTTTAAAGACACAAATACCACCTGCAAGAAACCAATTTGTTATCCGCAGGAATTCTGTAATTTTCTGTGGTCAAATGAACTTTGGCTGCGAGAATTTACATTATTCTTGGGTAAACAGGATTGGAATATGAGGCACACAATTTTATTTGCATATTATTTATTCAGCCAGAGAACTATTTTTTCCTCACAGACTCTGTTGATGTGTGTTTATAATGGCAATCCGGCACTTACAGAAACTACCTTAAAAGCATATGGCATAATGTGGAACACCACAGATTGCTCAAGAAGCAGACCGTGACTGCAAGATGATTCCACACAAGGTGTGGTATGTAAACTGGAAATAGCTTTGAAAAGGCTGAGACATGGGTCACAGTAACTATTCCTGCCTTGTCTGGTCCAGGACAAATAGACATTTACTTACCATCAGCACAGTATTTTTGAATCCATATAATCAATATAATATAATTGAAATCATCAACAATGGCGTTCAGCAATTAAGTACTAATGATTATAGCCGTTCTTTGCTCCTTCCTATACTCCTTGAAGACAACAATTCAGTGTAGGATCGATGCCCTAAAGCTGTTATTTTCATTTTTTCCTTACACAGGCATAGGAATCTGCAGGTCTTGCCCTAAGTTAATCAATAAGTTGCTTTCAACACCACAAAAGCAGCCTCTGAATACATCGGTCACTGTCCTGTTCTGAAGTAGGAATACCCCAACTGCATTTCAGAAACAGCAAGCAGGTATTTACAGCTCTTAAGCCATTTTTGCATTGTAACAAGATAGTAGCTTAACCAAAAGGCTCCTCAGTTCACTCTCTTAACACTTACCGTTGCAAAAGAAAAGGTTAGGTGCTTTACAACTGTAAAGCAAACAACCATCAACAAATCACACCAGCAAGGTGCAATGGCCTTGCTGCCTATGCGTACCCCATTACCCATGTACACAATGTAAGCTCTGTACCACCGGATACTAGGAAGAGTGACTTTTACTTTTGCAGCCTTATCTTCTTTTTCAGCTCCTGCCTCCCTAATTGTTTTTTAAATACCTTTCTTCACTGTTCTCTACATATTTCTTCCCAGGGTTTTACACTAACCATCTCTCCCTTTCTCTTATCCCACCATGGAGCTCAGTTCACTAACTGCTCCGTCTCGATTTGAGAAGAGGAATAGATTATTTTAAAAGCACAAGAGAACCCCCAAATTCTTCTCCACATCTGAAACTTGATACTTTCAAAAAACATCTCTGCTTGGATTGTGTGCTCCTTCCATCCCAGCTTTCCAATTTTTATTCACCCTCCACCTACACAAAAGAAAGGCAATACAGCAGAGTATTTCCTTTTTAAGTTCAGCAACAAGATGCTGTTCAAGACCCAAAATACTTCAAAACCTGACAGTCATCCTGATGTAACTATAATCTGAAAAGTGAATAAGGAAATAATTGAAGAGCTTTTAAATAAGCATAATTTGAGAGAGAGCCAGAAAAGATGTTCCTTCTAAAGAGATGAAATACAAACTTAAAATCCAGGGAAGGGTTTTATTTTGCAAGTATGGTTGAAAGTTAGTGAAAGCAAACTGATGCTGAATTCAGGCTTATAATGGAAAAGCTATTTTAAACATTGGTTTAAGCACTGCAGAAGCATATGATTAACTTTTCATTGGTTTGAGATGGAAGCTACAAGACCTGAGGTTCCTCGGGGAAAAAAGGCAGTGTCTACATATAATAAATTAAACATCGGATGGGACACCCAAACAACATTTTGGGAGTCAGGCCAGTTCAAGGACTGTTCCTAAAAGGCAGTTTTCCAGTGTGGCCTCACAGATTTGGAGGCTAAGACAGCTTACTAGTACAGACATAGCCTGACCAAGACACTTGGCTTCAGGGCCACAGAGAAATCCAGGCAGAGTTTAGTTTAATATCACAGATGTTACCTAAAGCATTTTTAATGACAGCCTCTACAGGCACAATTGCATTTTTTTCAGTTAAGTACAACATTTATCCAAAAACCTAAAATGTTTATATAAGGGAGGAGAAATTGGTACAGTTTTTGATCATTTTAGTAAGAAAAGAAGCAGTTTTAGGAATTTAAGCTAGAATTTCTCTTCCCATGGCAAGTATATGTTATGAATAAATATACATACACTTTACAAACTACTCTTGTCATTGCTTTTTATTTATTCAGCTACTGACTTATTTTGTGCTCATTAAGTGATCCACATTTCTCACCAAGTAGCGATATTCAACCACACATCATGTTTATGTGAGAGAACAAAAAGTCGTTACACAGCAACATTCTCAATTCTGCTGTCCTAGCACCTTCAAGCTGGACAGAGAACTCCTCCTGCTAGGCACAAAACAAATGTTTTATTCAAAGAACTGAGACAGACTACCTGCAAAGTAACAACACAGGATAAAAAAAAAGGGGGGGGGGGGGGAGGAGTTAAAAACTAAATAAAGCAACAGAGAAGGACACAGAGGAAAAAAAGTAATTGTTTCAGTCTATGTCCTCTTACTGATACCTTTTCCAGAAGTAGTCAATTAAGTTTTCTAACATAACTAGTCTAAGCAGTTGGAGCAGGGGTGGAAACCTGTGCTTCTTAGACAGATACAAACAGCTTGCTGTGTGGTTGGTGGGTTTCTTTAATGCATTCAACTACCATCTCCTCTAAGTGATTTTTGGTATCTTTTCATAACACCTCTCAACACACATTTAAAACTCTTATGTCTATTTAAACAAAGAAAAAATCAGCACTGTGGAACACCTCAGATTCTGGAACTATAACGTTTTTTATCAGTCATACCTCATCTTCTGCACCTGCTGTAGAAGTTAACTTGAGCACAGCTTCACATTTCTCTTGGAAAGAGCCTGCAAGGAAGTCAGCATGTCTCATGAATGCATTCACTTCTTCACTCGTAACAGGGCTCCTCTCACTCACTTTCACCATCATCAGCTCTAACAAAGTAACTCTAGAATCAGGAAACCACTTGTTAATTGAATTCAGCAGCCATATAGAATTATCAGTAGACTAACTAGATCCAGCTGTTAAAAACAATACAAAGAATTAGCATGCTAGTAACAGAACTGATTTTTTTAAGTCTTAGAACACTGGCAATCAGTTCCTGGTCGCTAGTTTATTTCTGCATACCATTAATTTCATTAATCATTCATTTAGTACAATCTGGCCAGACAGTCAAGTCAGTGTTTTTCTCAAGTGTATTTCAACTTCTAATTTCTTATGTCCTAACACATTATGTGACTGCATACTCTGTACCTCTAAAACTTCCATCAAGACAGCTCTTAAAAGCTGTTGTTGAGCAAGATAAACACATACAGTTTGACAGATTCCATCTGAAAACACCAGCTTTTCACAGCCCCTGCCTTGCATAAAATCCTTCGCTAATTCTCCTCCCCAACTCCAAACCAATTCTCAGCAGAAAGAGGAGAAATAATTTTACTTACAATTCATTCTTTATAAGTATTTTATAATTACTATGAGATGGACTATAGTAAATCCAAGTTACTCACTCATATCCAGTAAAAGTTCCTCAATGTATTAAACCAGCAAATGCATACGTAACAAAGCTGCTCTATAAGATGTACCTGGGTCATTTAACAGCTTAAGTGTCACTTGATTTCTAACATCCTGTCATGTTGTTAGGGCAAGCTGAAAGTATTTTGTGGAAGCAGGACTTGAACAGAGCAGAGGCTCTCCTACAGCTCCCCTGTTCAGCACAGAGAAGCAGGTGGGTTAGTGAAGCCCCAGTGTAATTCTCTCCACCTGAAAGACTGCTATTTATTGAATGAATTCAAGAGCAGGCTCAGGGCTTTCTTTCACTAAAGGATTTGCAATTCAGATGGAAGGACTGACATTTAAACACGTGGAATAGTTCGAAGACCAATTTTTTGTTTTTTAAAACATTTACCAAGCAGGTTGCCACAAAGGGAAAAGAAATGTCTTTTTCTGTGCAAAAAGCACAGTCACTGCTTTATTAACGTCTAAGAACCCACCCCTCTTTAATCATGTAACAGCTACTCAGCTCTTGCTAAACTCAACCCTCAATGTCATAAATACAGCTGCATAAAACAATTAACTGAATGAGGACAAAAAGCTTTTCTAACTTGCAGAAGTAGGCTCAACACATTTGGGAAAGGGTGGACTCTAGACAGAAGGCTGTCAAACACTGGTAACCTCTCTCACAGGCTTCACTTGACAGAACAGTTGTTCTGTTAGTTCTGCAGCTTACAACTGAATCCATCTACAAACTAGGAGAGTCCAGTTAGCCAACATCCCTAACTGACCAAAGGCTTTCAGATTTGGCAGACTATCCAAAAAAATCAAGTTAATTGCACAGATGTGTCATGCAGCCTCAAGACAGAGCTAGTTTTTACTATGTTTAGAGCCTTTCGAGTGTACGCTCAGCTAAGAAAACAAGCTGTTCACAGGGGCTTTATGATTACCGGAATTGTTCCAATAAAATACCGTCTCCTGCAGAACAGAATTCCAGTCAACTGTTGTTGCACCAATAATCCAGGTAACCCATGTCTAAAAATGACAAGCAGTCTTCCTGTAAAGAAGTTGCAGGGTCACCACATACCTTCATAAACTGTGTTAGTGAGATAAAATTGTTGCCAATGGGGAAATTTTTTGCATTACTCTTCCTCTTGCAATATAATCAGGTGCCCTTTAAGACAACCATAATCCTTCCAGAGAAACAGGAGTGCCATTAAAGCACTACCTGTATATAATTACTTTTAAATTTTTCTGTTCTCTTTAAGCATCCATGTCAAAACGGTTTTCCCAAGTTTTCTTACAGGCACAGACATTCAAGACACGCCCAGCTTTCCCCTGAATTTCAAGCAAGTCTTGCCATTCAGCCAATAATTTCCTGAGAGTGCTGCTTTTTGTTCTGATGCAGGTTCCTTTACACTCCTTTCTTCTATTGTTTTGGTTTTCTTCCAAGACACCCAAATTTTTCCAAGTTAGTTCTCCCCCACAATACAATTTACTCATTTCCCTCTCACAACTGTTTAGTCATTCAGATGACAGAGTTTGCTCCTGCTTGCTTTCCTGTAGCTAAACACAACAGATATGACAACTCTTAGTACCAGTTTCAGCATGTCTCGCCACGAATTTCTGTTAACAGTTCAATAGTTAAATATAATTGTATATTATATTTAAGGTTATATTTCTATTTGGAAAGGATCATGCTGTAAGCATCATCTCCCTTTCTTTAAGAAAAACTTGGTCAGTTTATCGCCTCTTTGTTCCCCTAGCCAAATTTAAACCAGTTCTTCCCAAAGCTGACAAAATGAGCAAGAACTTAGAGAAACTACAATAAAGTATTTGTGAAGATCAGTAAAATACATTGCTCTCTCCTATAGCCTGCAAATAAACCACAGCATTACAGTGCAATTTAAATCTGGAAGCTCATTGTTACATTGTAAAGTATTGCTAAGCCCATCTAAAAATAGCACTGTAAAATTCTATCAAGTTTACTATTGACAAATAATTTTTCTATCAAGCATGCTGGCTTTATACCCTTTTAGCAAGTGCCAGACACTTGGGACTTTCTCCATGACTGGGACTTATCTTTCCTGAAACACTTCACTGACAGCAGTGGTTCCAAGATACTAATTAGGTCCTTCCTCAAAACATTTACTTCTGCCATCTTTGAATGCTGCTTGAAAGCATCCTATTAAATGCAAATTGGTCAATTTGTGAAGGAGTATAATCCAATGGTACCTTGAGCTGTTGTGGGGAACAAAAACCCACCACAACATTGACATTGGCAGCCCTGGAGCTGAACATAAGCAAGAAGTGATGCCACTTGCATTTCCCATTTGCTAGCCCATTTCCCAGCTGCTAATTCAATCAATGGTTACATCATTCACTGATAACACTTCACGATAATACAAAAATCAAAACTAAATATGCAAGTAGCTGAGCATCATGAAAACACCTGAAGCTATTGAGTTGCTATTCAGCTGCATTTTTGTTGCTGTTAATTCCTTTAATTAACAGCAACAAAAATTCAAGAGCCTTTCCTAAAAGGGACAACAATGATATACTCATTTTGAAGATTCTACAAAGAGGTCCCTTCCACCCCCTAACATTCTGCGATTCTGTGAAATTAAGACTATCAAGGCATTAATTTACACTGTCCGTGCTCCAGGGTAACTTGGATTAAAACAAAGCAGCTTTCTTTCTAAATACTTCTGCCAAATATACTTGCACACTTGCAGGAAAATCTCAAATCTGGCAAAGAATTCAAGAACCTACAGCCTTTTGGCTAAACACC
Source organism: Galbula dea (assembly GCA_013399015.1). Taxonomy (NCBI): domain Eukaryota; kingdom Metazoa; phylum Chordata; class Aves; order Piciformes; family Galbulidae; genus Galbula; species Galbula dea. The sequence goes on from VWZX01006702.1 coordinate 1,843,879, forward strand.
ATATCTACACGTTTCTGCAACAATCACTTGCAGAGAAACACCAGGCATTGTCACATCATCGTGCACTTTTCAAAGCCAGAAAACCATTAAACATGCCGATCATATTGTCACAGTATTTATTTCAGGCCATTTGCAAACTCAGACATGCAACAGCAAAGTGCTTCAATTTGTCAATGAAAGAAAAAGGTGTCCAGAAGTCAGTGATTTTATTTTAATAGAAAATTCAGATATCTCATGGCATGCACCATGGCCAGTGTATCTGAAATGCACTAGATTTCAACTATAGGAAATACTTTAAATAGTGTCAATAGTGCAAATAACTGTGGTCACACAACTGCATACACCTGGTTTATCTAAGGCAACTGCCAACTTTAAGAGTCACCACTAGCACATGGATTAGGAAACTTTCTTAGCACAGTTAATGTCATTTCAGTAAATGCATTGAAAGTAACCATATTTAACGTGCATGACAGGGAATTCTGCAACTGACAGTTACCAAATATTCATGAGCTCAAGCTGCTTTTCCCAGACACCTCAATCCCACATCTGTCCTTTCTTCAGTTATAGGACTTAGTCAGCTTTCCTGGACACCCACTGCAGCAACTCTTGCGGCGAAGACTCCTTGACTCGCTTTGAAACAATGAATTCCCTATGCTTTGGTTTATACAATTACTTTTTTTTCCTCCAGTTTATGACAGACAAAATGTTTTTATCTGAATTGGGTTTGTCTCCCCACGTATCTCAAAAGTATGCATTCTTAAATATACTAATATTATACAGGAAGATGCTACAGCAGCTCAGATGCAAAAGGACCATTTCTACTTCACTTCCATGTGTTTGACAGTAAATTAAGCAGTACTAAACTCACAATAAACTGTCCTGTGATCAATGTTTTAATTGAGTTTACTTGATTTACAGAACTCTTGGGATTGATAATTCCAAGAGATATAGATTTGATGGGTAGACTGTTCCGTGAATTAATTATTAGTTGAATGGTTGCATCCAGAAGGTAGTGGCCAACGATCCAATGTCCAGACGGTAATCTGTAACAAGTGGTGTCCCCCAGGGATCAGTACTGGGACCAGTGCTGTTCAATACCTCCATCAATGACATAGGTAGTGGGCTTGAGTGCACCCTCAATTTCCAATTAGAGAAACGGCCATTTCCCAGCAATCACTTACTCGAACGCCTGAAAGAAAACTAGCTAGTTTCTTTCAAGGTGAAAGTTTCTTGAAGCATTTTATATTTTCAACAGTGGAAATACTAAAATATTAAGCAATCACAGGCATCTGCACATCTATGTTTTTCAGGTTCTACTAACCTGTATTAGCCACATTCCCACCTTCAGTAAAGATTTCCTTTAAATTTCTTGTAATTGCAAGAGGAGTATAAACAGCTGAGGACATTTCAAATACAAGCTGTAGAACACTGCAGGGTGTGGTGCTCTTATGAAATCAAGACACAGCCATGAAATCTTTTTTTTTTTTTTTTAAGTATTTCTTTACTGAGTAATGGTGCCAACCTGGATTCTGCAACTCTACATAAATCACTGCCAGTTGTGGCTAAGCTGTAATGTTAACCAACCAATTTAAAACCATTACTGACATAGAAACATGTATTTAGAGATTCTGTGCCAACTATGAAACCACACAGTTTTTCAACCACGTGAACAGGATACTGTCTATGGAATGCTAAATACTAAAAGCCACACTGGGTTTTGGGGTTACCTTTCTTGATTGCTCAGTTTGGCATAGAGGGCTTTCACCAGCTCTGGACATTTCAGCAAATGGTCTGTAACAATCAAGAACCTAAAGAAAGAAAGAAAAAAAATTGTTACTGGTGCTACAAAACCAGCATCTACATTTACTCCAAATGATGCTGGCTGCTTTTTACTTGTAGATAGATACTTCTTGTCCTACTGGCTAACACATACAAATTGTCACTAAATAATTGTGCACTGCTCTGCAGTATTTTTCCAAATACAACAATGGTCATTTCCCATCAATTCAGCACACTTTTACTCAACTGCTTGAAGGAAAGCTGGTTAGAGTCTTCTGCCAGTTATACAAAAGGCACACCACAATTCAAATACTAAAACATTCATCCAATTGTTTATGCATCTCAGCAAAAAGCCAAACTCCAACCTGAAAGCCTATTATGCTACTCATCACAACACTGTTTTAAAGCCCACCAAGTAGTCAAAAAAGTGCCCAAATAATTTCTCTTTGAAAAAAATTCTACCAAAACATCCAAGCAAACAAACTTCTCTGTCAGATGAAAGGCAGGAAAATACTGCTTTCAACTAACAAAAAAATACCTTCCTAATGCATCAGGAACTTAAGCTGATAAGCAAACTTAACTCCTTGCTCCACACAGCAGGTAGGTGCAGCCAGTATAGCTTTGTGCTAGGGCCAGTATTTACAATTGATCGCTTTCCCAAGCACCACTCACAGCAGCCAATAGCAGATGCTAATGGGTTCATTTCAACCTGTACTCTCAGTATGATAGGAAAAAGCAAAGTATGTAAAATATTTTTCTCCTTAAATGACATGCCTAGGAGTACTAACAGTGTTACATATGCTGTGTAGGTATACACATACTAACCCCCCAATTTTTTAGGCTGTGTGTCAACCTATTAAATAGAAAATAATTACAGGTCAAAACTCAGCATTCCTGAGCTTATAAAGCTACTGAGAAAGAATAGCTGAAATAATATGAAAACAAAGCAATTTCAATATTCCTTCCACCCCCCCCGCTTTGCACTTCTCTGCCAGTGTTTTGGGCATCCATAATCCACTACATAGCTAGTGATCATATTTCCACGTTGCAGCCTTCCAGCTGCAACAAAGTATTTTTTGGACAAATACTCCATGACAACTGAGGAAACAGGAGAACAAGAGGTCCAGAAAATTAATAGCTATTATGTTTCTAACACTTAACTGTGGGCTTCGCCAGGACCTGGTTCATTTGCAGTAAACCAGACATTTTAAGAGAAGGAAGAAAAGATATTTTGTGCGTTTGGGGTTTTTTTCCTAATATTCGTACACAAAATCAACGAAAAAATAGTATAGGCATAGGGAAACATCAACTTAAAACTGGCGTTCTGAGCAGTGCAGCATTGGTTCAAGAGCTGCTCAACACAAATGTGAATCTACAGACTTCCCCAAAGTCCACAGCACAAATGTATTCCAACCGAGCAGTGCAGACTCGGCCATAACAACTGAATCAAGGCATCAGTGTGGAAGCCAAGGGGAACACTTCTACAGACCCTGAACCAACAATTCACAGCATACAAGCTAGCCACAGTTAAACCTTCAGAACAGTAACAGCTGACTTGATCTGGAGGTGCCAAAATAAAACTAGAGCAGTGCAGAACACAGTGCTTAGCCTCATAGCGTACAAACTTCAGCTGACAACGAGGTATGGTAAAAGTGCATTTAAGGAGACAACCTGAAGCCTGGCTCTTGGAATTCTGCAGTTGGAACTACAAATTTAAATCTCCATTTTTTATGATTAACATAACTTTGAGGAAATCTTATTGACTATTTGTCTTGTGATCGGAAGTCATCACAAAAAGGTTCTAATGCTACCAGGTGCAGTGATTATTACTGCAAAGGAGAAGACCTATTTTAGTCATGACTTGAGCCTACACTCTTGTATTTATTCACACACCTTGTGCTTTCTGAGGACTAGACCTCTACCGCTTGAGGAGCATGCAGTACTTCAGAATGAAGTTTCTGCTTATGAAGGAGCACAGACTTCTGTGTATTTTTTACCCTGAATTTCATGACGTGATGTAACATGTCAGAAATTTCTGCCTCTGTATTTAAGTTTCTCTTTTACCTTATCCACTTCCTACATGTTTGTTCTACAAAGAATAGAGCAGTAGCGTATTTCACAAAAGCATAACCAAGAGGTAACAGATGAATTACTGGAGTAGAGTAAAGCACTTTGAGCTCTTCCTACCATGCCTAGAAAAATTGGTGGTAGTTAAGGAAGGATGCAGCAAATTATATCTAATACCTTTAGTCCTCAGCTCTCCTGTTTTTCATTTGGGGCAGGGAAGAGGAGGAAAAGCAAGACCATCCACAACTCTGAAGTAAAAAGATATTCAGTTTTGTGTTACTGACTGAATATGGCATTTCAGATGCACACAAAAGGTTCTGGTAGAAGATTTTAACTCTCTTTGGGGGCTACCAGCAAACCACTAGGATAAACTGAGGACCACTGTAATTTAGTTAAGGAAATGGTCAAAATTAAAGTTGTTATGCAAGTGTAACACAGTAACAAGCGAGCAGTGTCAAATATGCCAATTTCCTTGACTTTTTAAAAATTGTTTGGCTAAAATCCCGAAACAACCAAGTGCTTACATACTAGATAAATACAGGAGGAGATGTTCGGTTCAGAGACTTCACAATAGCACAACGGCTGCATTGTACCAAACTGAAACTGAGTAGCAGCCAAGATGAAATGGTAGAAGCTACATTTGCACTCGGTATATTCCAAATGACCACTAAGCTTGTTCCAATCAAAGCTGGGTGCAAGCAATCAACTTTGTCTTCAAATGCCATGCTCCATATTAACTTGATTTGATCCCATTAGCAAGTTTAGAGAATAGTGTCCTCAGTCTCAGAAAATGAGAAAGGAATCTCCCACACATGCTTTAGAAGGGAGAAGACATGGTAATCTTCTAGTTCATCAAACTTCTCTTCTAATATCAAAACCAAAAGCATTTTTCATCCTCCTACAATAATTCCACCCTACCCAAAGTTTTTAGTAAGAAAAAACCAGCTGTTTGTACTGTAGTTTAAGAAACAAGTGTAACAAATCATCCAAATTTTGAAGAAGCAAATTTAGACAGCTAACTTTTCAAAGCCATACCACCAGCTTTTTTGGATGCTTAAAAACTAATATGCCTCATACAGAACTGTTTGGGACCAGAACACATTTTAGAAGCAGGTGTATTTTTTGACCTTGTGCAAGAATATAAGCACCTTATCAAAATTATTTCAAAACCAACTACAAGTATAGAAGTATTTAATAAAAAAATGGAATACGTGTGCTGTCACAAAGACCTCCAGAAGCTAGATAATTCGCCCCAAAGACCAGCAGTTCTCACTTCACAGAACAAGGCATTTCCATATTTAAAGCTCAACAGCATGTATAAAGCACCACTACACTCCACTTCTAAGGAGAATCAAGCACAACAGTGAACATTCATCTTCAAAAGGCATTACCCATCATTAATGTGTCCTCTTTACAGGCCACACTTCCACTCACCAAGTCAACTCTCAGGTCTGGAAGACTGAGTTCGGATTACCTATAGTATTTCTCTGATTCAGAAGACACTCCCATTCAATTTGATACCTACATCTGAAAGGCACTAAAGGCAGATATACTTATGCGTGAAGTTGGAATAATTTCTTTTCTGAAGAGCTACCAAGAAAAAATTAGAAGATGCTTAGCATTACAATTACTTCCCACTTTCTCCTCCCCACAAAGTATGCAAGAAGACAGAGGTGACAAGGTGAATAAACATGTCAGGCTGGGCTTTAAAAGACCGAGGAAATCTGTGCCAATACACTGCTACTGCAAATAGAAAGTAGAAGCTAGTCAGATCTCTACAATTAAGGAAACTTTTCCAATTGTCAGTACTATTTAAAACCACAGTTGAACGTGGAACCTGCAACATAACTCCAACTTTCCTGGAATTAAAAGTAAGAACTACTTTATGGAGAGTAGAAGAAGGGGGTGGGGCATTTCCTAAACTGTCAAAGAAACAGTTGCCCATCCAAAATGAAGGAAAAAAGGGGGAGGCGAAGGTAACATTTTCTGGTTTCTCCGCCACATGCATACCAATTAAGCAACAAACACTCTACTGAGAGAGTTCCATCATGGCCTTTAAATCTGTGCCCATGGCCAAGACTACTTGCCACAGCAATACTAGTTTCTGTCCACACCTCTTTCCACAAGCCAGAACAAAACAACAAAAAAGAAAAAATGGGGAGGGGGAGCCCCCCATCCTAATCTTTACAGTCATCCTTGAGTTGTGGTTTCAAAAAGAGAAAGTAGATGTTCAGAAACCTTATTTCCACTGCCAAACAGCTGACCACGCTCTCAGTATCATTTTTCTGGAAGCCAAAATACATACTATGCTTCTTATTTTAAAATGGAGGATTTCTGTTCTTGCTCTTCAGGAATCAAAACTACAACCTGTTTTTTCTTTCCACAGTAGTTACAATGCCCTATGCACACACTTGGAAAAAATGATGACACAAGCTATATTCTCATCTAATGGAATAACCAAAGTATTTCTAAAATAAACAGCTTTTAGAATACACATTGGTCTCGGTTAGGATAAATTACAATGTAATTTTGTACTCCTTTTTCCTCATTATTTTACAACACACACATATGCAGGTTCAATATTCTAAAAGGAGGTCTCCTGTGGCATTCTGTGCTGGTTTCTCTTCTAAATGCAGTAGCTTCTAAACTGTGTCACACACTTTTCTGCTGTTGATTAACAGAAACCTGAAAGGGAGTGGCTGTGAATGTGTGGGGGAAACACAAGCAATGACTTTTAAAGGCCTCACAATTTTCCAAAGCCTAAGGCATAGCAGTCTGCATGTTTTAAGAAAAACCTTTACTTATAAATAAATAAATAAACAAACAGATGGCAGTGCTTGGCCAGCCTTTCACCATCCAGCACATGTGGTAGGGGATACTGCTCGTGCTTTCTTTTTTCTTTGGAGCTGCAAAGGCACTTGTTGGAAAGGACTCTTCAGACCTTGGTAGTAAAAACATAGAAGCAGACCATGTAGGAAATACATCTCAGCTACCAAACGGTGTAGTCCAGCTTTGTTTCCTAAAGGAAGAACATGTCCAATTCCCTGTTAGCACCCTTTGGTAGGGAACACCCGTTGAAAGAAAGCAGCACTGGAATAAGTATTAGCTTATGGAGTAAGTATATTTGCTTACACGTATAAGACGTGTTCAACTTCAAAGGTCAATGCTTCAGAAGAATGAAATCAGCATACCATGAAAGGGGCATAGGGGAAAGATGGAAGATACACAGAAAAGAGATCCTCTCACAAGAGCATGAAAACCTTGCTTATCCCTTTGAATAGAAACAGTAGACGAAACATAGGTGTGGAGGAAGCAGAACCAAAAGATGCATAATGCAGAAAGTACCATCACAGTTCAAGAGACAGACATTCTGTTAGGGTACAGATAGGAAGGAACACTGAAAGAAATAAAAAGAGATGAGAAGAGGGTGGAAACAACAGAACTGAAGCTGAGAGGCTTAAAAACTCTCCATATGCAAGTACGTGAAAGTATTTTAGAGGGAACGCTAATCCCACAGCTGTGACCAGGAGTAAAGTAAGCTGGAAGCAACAGATCATAAGCAACCCCTGAAAGGAAAAGCCTGTGTTAAAGGTCTTAGGCCTAAAGATAGGGCGGGAAGGGCCTCTCATGCACCAGGCTGTAGCAGCAAGGAAGTTCTTCATCAAAGTTAGAGGGTTAGTAGTGGAATTCTTAAGCTAATAGCCTAGATAGAAGTTGCATGTTGCAAAGAACATGTTTTCTAGAAGACAACTGCAGAGCAAAGAACTCTCAAGGAGATAGGATCATTTATTTAATTAGTGTATGCTATAAATCAAATCAAAGAAAGGAAACTAACTTGTTTCTGCAGAGCCAGTGTCTCTGCAAAGACATAGGCTTTGAAGTATATTCTGTAACATCATAATCCTTCAAACTTTCAGAGAGCAGCAAGTTCTGGGCACTCTTCACAATCCCAGCTTACACATCCAAACATTCAGGACAAGACAGGTAGGTTTCAACAGCTTTCAGTCTTGAGAACTTCTAATTTTTTCTTGCTCTAAGATTTTAGCCAAAAGCTACAAAACACAGGGGTATACAGCCAGTCAGGCAACGTTTTGAAGAACCACAGTTGTACACAATCTGCCTCCTCAGATCATTGCTCTTGGGAGTTAAACCAGCAGCAGCAACCTCAGAATAGCTCCTAGTATTCAAGATTAGAGGATTGCTAGCATGAAACAAGTTCTGGAGCTGTGTTGACTAAAAGTTTAGAGGCAGTTTAAAAACACATTGTCTAATATATGTTAATTAATACTCTTAAAATTGCACTCGGCATCTAGTATTAAAGATGGCAAAGGTAGCAACATGAAGAAATCTTGGAGCTGTTTAAATGATCCAGCTTCTAAAAGAGAAAGAAGTAGTTATTAGTTTTTATAGCAAAAGAATATTTATTAAATGTGTGGATTACATTCCGCAATTTCACAGATTGCAGAGAGAGAAGCATTTCTGATGCTTACAAGTAACCACAAGCTTAACGAAACGAGCCTTCAAATCATCTGGTCTGGACAAACAGGTACGATCACAGAATCACAGAATGTTAGGGGTTGGAAGGGACCTCAAAAGATCATCTAGTCCAGCACCCCTGCCGGAGCCGGGTCACCTACAGTAGGTCACACAGAAGCACGTCCAGATGGGTTTTGAATGTCTCCAGAGAAGGAGACTCCACAACCTCTCTGGGCAGTCTGTTCCAGTGCTCTGCCACCTGAACTGGGAAAACATCTTTTTCTTGTATTTACACAGAACTTCCTATGCTTCAGCTTACAGCCACTGCCCCTTGTCCTGTCACAGTGCTCCACTGAGAAGAGCTTGCCACTTCCGAAATAGAATTCTGGTCATCTGACCCCAAACTTTTAAGTTTACTTTCTGAAAACTATTTATGTCCTAAGCAAATTGACCTGGTTACAAAAAGAAGGCCAGCCACAAACAAGTTTTTAAGTAACTTTTATAGTACAAATGCCAACTATTAAATCACATTCTTCCTGATGAAATTCTGAATTTAAGCATGACCTTCAAAAGAATGCTACAGAAACATGCAAGCTATCTTTATTTTTTTTTAAACCTGCCCCAGAATGCATCATACAACAATTAACTGAACAGATGTCTCTGCTGATGCAGGGCACAACACCTCTCAAATGCATAACCGACGACAGTATTTACCAGAATGGCCATTAACAAAAAATATACAAGCTCAATGGAATAAAATCACTGAATAGGTGCTCTTAAAGTACGAAATGGGCAAGATTCACAAACGGAATGTCTTCTCCATTTTGGTACAACAACAATTGAACGTTGGACTAGACAACAGATCTGTTAATAAAAAATTAAGAAAAAGCCCCACGTTTTATGTAGTGCTCTCAAAGATTACTCATACATAAGTCCTCCTAGCATGACCCAGTAACCAAACTCTGTAAGACTATGTTCTGCATTAACTTGATTTCAATCATCTCCACAAACCAGCACACAAGTGTAAGTTAGTTTGCATTCTGGAAGCCTGTTTCATGAAAAAAAAAATTCCTGTCTATATCCTCAACAAAAATGCAGTCTTATTTTAGCAGTAATCAAAACAGAATCACAGACTAGCCACAGTTGGAAGGGACCCATTAGGATCATCTACTCCAACTGCTGTTCAGGCACAGGACAACTCCATAGTCACACCACGTGCCTAAGTGTCTTGTCCAAATGCTTCCTAAATTCCATGAGAGTAGGGGCCATGAGAGCCTTCCTGGGGAGCCTGTTCCAATGCTCCACCACCCTCTGGGTAAAGAAGTACAGAAAAACAGTCAGTTATAGAGATAATGAAAATTAGCTCATACTAAATTACTAATTTCTAAATAGAACTTCATTTATTACTTGGCAGTGTCATAAATTTAGACATTATAATACAGAGATTTACACCAGAAAAACACCTAATTAAGAGGAAAAAAAAATCTAAAGATACATACGACCACTCGGACTCCAACTGCTCTTTGTAGACTCTCAGGACATGAAGAGCCACAGTCATGTTCCCAGGATCCAGTAATTCTCTCACTTTCTCTGAATTAAGGCAGGTGAACAGGACCATACAACAATATGCAACAATCTTCTCATCACGGTACATTAGACATGTCCTTCAAGAGAAAATAAGGATTTAAGAGACTAAGTTAAAACTAACCCTGAAAAAACAGACTAGTGGCATTTTCTTTGCTGTCTTTTAAGAGAATCATGAGTTTCTCATTGCCTAAGAGGGACAGATGTCCTCTGCAAAGAAAAACATTCAACTCTTAGCTGAAGGTCAGACTTACCATGTAACTTAGAAAACTAATGCTAAATTTGAGCTAACCGGAGATCTAAAAATTGGGTGAAAACAAAAACCATCTGCTTCTATTATCATGAGGTCTTTCTACATCCAGTGCTCATAAGTGGGCTCCAAAACCACAGAATGATCACCAAATCGAATGAATGTGCCTTTGTTTCTAGCTCACTATGAAACAACACCAACAGTGTTGTCAGGTGTTTGCACAAAATTATTTCACAGAATCAGAGAGCTCTAGGGGTTGGAAGGGACCTCGAAAGATCATCTAGTCCAACCCCTCTGCCACAGCAGGATTCCCTAGACCGCGCCACACAGGAACATGTCCAGATGGGTTTTGAATCTCTCCAGAGAAGGAGACTCCCCAACCTCTCTGGGCAGTCTGTTCCAGTGCTCTGCCACCCCCACTGGGAAAACATTTTCTCTTGTAGTTAGAGCGAACTTCCTATGCTTCAGCTTGCAGCCATTATCCCTTGTCCTGTCACTGGGCTTCACTGAGAAGAGCCTGACCCCATCCCCCTGACACTCACCCTTCACATATTTAAAAGCATTAAGTGAGGTCATCCCTTAGCCTCCTCCAAGCTAAAGAGACCTAGCTCCCTCAGCCTTTCCTCATAAGGAAGATGTTCCACCCCCTCAATCATCTTTGTGGTTCCGTAATATTTCATTACGCATGACATCAAATCTCCAGGAAGATACTCTAGTGAAGTTAGGAAGGGGACAAAAGGATTGGGAGACAAAAAGAGTAAGTAATTTTTATAGATTCCACCTTATCCACAAATAGTGACAGGTCTGCACAGCAGCAAAGTGAATAAAGAAATAGTCATGTTCTTCAAAATGAGCATAATTACTACTTGAGTATATTACTACTCTGAAATAGTTTGTATTTAAGTTTTACTCCAGTTTCTGTTAAATGAAATCAATTTACTGTTAGTTTAGAATAGGCAGGTTTTTAAAGGTCCTGACCCCTGCAGTTGACTGACAAAAGCAACATCTACAGGATATGGTCTCAACCGTCCTACTGGCACCAAAATTATTTTTCAAAGCTTCATGGTGCTAGTAGAGGCACAACTGTAATGTACAAAAGATTTGAATATAACCACAGAAACTGCATTAGAAGAAAAACCCTCATCCATGCTTACAGGAAGAGATCTGGGAAAGCACACTTCCAAATACTATTCTGGGAATCTCCATTTCCTGTTGCAATGTTTCCAAGAAACTGGAGACTACAACGAAGAGCTGGGAAACAAAAAAAAAAACACAGAAAATACATTAACAAGAATTTAAAGAAACACTAATAAATTTCATATAAATGAGAAACAAACATTACAGGTATACACTACAGAATCTCAAGCTTTACTGTACATTAATATTTTACATATTGCACACATTTTATGTACATTTAATATTCACTGTACATTAATATGAGCATTTTCTCTAACCCTAATAATTTTACAAGTACTCTACAATATAACCAAACCAAACCCATTTTTATCTCAGTTAGACCTATACGAATGCTAAACATTGGCTACTAGTGATTAGAAGAATTAATTGACTCTACCAAGGTTTAAGACAGACTGAGATCAACAAAAGCTTTAGCAGCTACAGTAAGCACAAACTGAAGGAGACCCATGCTGAACTAGTGACTGCCATATAGCAGTGACCATTTTGCCTCTTCCAGATCTCAGGTGGCTTTCTTCCTTGTATTAAATTAACACAAACAGGCCACTTGTCATCACCTGAACTCTGCAAGTGCAGCTCTGCCTGCTATTATGAGAGCTTCCCAGGAACCCTCCCCTAAACAGGCCAGAGACGACTTGAAAAATTTTACTGCACCAGTTTGAGCCAGGGCAAGAGAACTGAATCTGTTCCCTCACATTAAATTCTATTTAGCTGGACAAATCATAACATGACATGATGTGCTCAATACTTTCTGATATCTATCCCAGAAAAATTAAAGCCAGTACTCCAAGTAACTTTGCCTCCAATTTTAACACTGGATTTAAGACAGCAGATTTCTACTATTACCACAAAGGATTTATTCTAGCCTCCTCTCCATATAGGCTTGAACTATGGGAAGATATTTCATCACAAAAGTTAACACCCTAAAGCCCACTGAAATATGTAAACTCATGAAAAAACAAAAGGATGAACCTACAGACTTCACAAAATTAGAACACTTTGGCCCTACTGACAACTCTCAATAGCCCTGGCCCCTATTAATAGGTTGGCAAAGAAACTTAGAATTAAATATTAAAATGCAGTTTAACGGCTATTATAAACAGTAGCCTACTGGAGGTGACTGATACTGCCACATTTTGCAAGTATAAAATTAGGTCTCTTTCAAAGGTGCTGTGCCAGCTGGCAGACAAATTTCCTACAGAGCTCTGGGCATATGTCCTCTTGGGAACAGAAACAAAAAAATCAAGTCTAAAATGAGGTCACTTGAGCTTAGCTAATAGTAGCATTTTTTCCCATGTATCTATTTTTAAGCCCAAAACATATGCCCTCTACATAATGCATTTTGAGTCATACTCTTCTTTATGCTTTAGTTCTTAAGATCTCTGTTCTCTCTCCCTGCATATCTACATGTTTTTATTATTTTCTGCTCTTCACCATGCTTTCGCTTCTCCCATCCACCTGGTTCCCATCCTGCTGACTCAGAATTTTTCTGAGGGACAGCAAGCATGGGCATGCTACCTTTCTGGTAGACATTTTATGGAAATACTTCCCTGCTAGGAAAAACAAAACAAAATAAACTAACGAGGCAGTAAATCCTAGGAATAGGGTATTATTTCTCTTGGTGAACTCCTTACCTACTCTACTAAAGGAAAGATCTCTCAAAAAGACATGAGGTTGGTTGATTATACTCCAGTCTCCACCTGAAATTTACACTTTGGTCATTAGAGATTAAGCTGTAAAAAAAAATACTACAGGCTAGGGAAAGAAAATTTAAAGGTCTTTGAAAAGTTGCCATGCTTACTGTTACAAAGACAAAATGCTACAAACACTAGTCTGGCATCAAGCTACCATGCAACAGTAAATGTTGATATGAGCACTGGAAATTTATATTTTGGTATTTATGCTTTAAAAAAAGAAGGCCCAAAAAATCCAACTGATTAGATTGCTACACATAGCCATTACAGTATTACACAACATTTTGCTGTAGTGTTTATTATTTAAGTGTTTATATTCATACCCGTTTTTACATCTTCCTTACTTTCCTGGTGGATAATCAGACTTCTCTTTCAAATTCCCACAACAATTTCTCAAGGACAGCAGCCTGTGACCTTGCTTCACCACTCACTTTGAAAAACCCTGACCTCAGCTGCAAAGGCTAACAGTCATTAGAAATTACTTCCATACTTTTTATTTGGTGTAGACAAAACAACGACAGTTATAAGCACAATCCCCTGCCTTTACTGGCATTACCTAGAGATGTAAAATACATCCAAACAAAGTATATATGAAGCTGTACAACACCACCTGCAAACATAAAGCTAGCAGACTTGCATCTCTCTCTTTAATGCTTTGCTAAGCATTACCTATGCATGAAAGATATAGCTGGTGTGCCCCCTCTACACCCAGGGCATGCACAAAGGTTTGTAAGTACTTAGACCAAATCACAGCCTCCGGACAGCCTCTACACCTTTTAAGTGAGCCTGTGAGCTCTGCAAATCTAAACTTTGGACTGTGAGCAATTACACAGACCACCTTTGGTTGTTTGTAAACAACAGCAGAATGTTTTGTTATTGCCATGCCTGGAAAGATAAAAATGTTCAACTCAGCCTAAGATGTAGACCTCTCTCACCAGAAAATGTTAGTTTCCACCACTACCATCCAGTCATTGACTTGTTTCCTTGTGGCTGCAAGTTAAAGCAACTTCCAGTCATAAAAAGAGGTACTTGCCTCCTCACCACCATGAATCATACCACAAATACTGATGAAAATGTATTTTCTTTGGAAAACAGTCTGTCTAGACTACTCAAATTGAATGTACAATACATCTATGGGCTCTGTCATTTCAAGTTATTAAAACAGTGCTTAGTGTTTTATTTCTGTAAATAAAATGAACATCTAGCTACCGATTATATTTCTGCCTTCCTACTACACTTGCTGCAGTGCACACTAGTGTCCCACTTTTTACCATCTGTGGAATACCATGAATGTTGTGTTTAATAAGTTTCTGTTCCCAATCCTCACCTCCTCCACCTTTGAAAGTAACTCTTACTTCTTTCCCCCCACCCCCTTCCCTCCAGAAATGTCAACTGTAATATGAACAGAACATTACCTGCCCTGACTGAACAACCACTCTGTTCTTAGAAAATAAGTGTACCGGCAAAATATCAACACTTTGTTCTTACTAAAAACATTCCACTGAAAGGCAAGAAAAATCCTCATTGTGCTATTAAAAATGTGGAGTTACAAGTGAATTAGAAGGGAGCTGGAAGAAACCACCAGACCAATCAAACTACCTTCTCATGCAAATTGAGTTTTAATGAACTCTCATAATGGTAGGTTAAAAAAATTTGTGTATTTACCAGGAAAAGTGTCAGTTTAACAGCCTACTACCTGACACAAGATCAGTTTCATACTGATACAGATTCATACAGCATTAGCTAAGCTTATCAAATACAGTTACAGGACCATTCTCTTGATCTTCTGGTATTTTAACAGCATCAATTTATTTTTAGAAAGTGAACATCATAAGCGTGTTCATTTCTTCAATAAATTATCTATTAAAGATAAAGGCATAATAAATAGGACTCCTGTTATACCCCACAAGTAGCAAAAGCACATGCCTGAGATTACTCTCTTATGTGAAGTAAAACACATACAAGTGCTTGCAGACTTGGGAACTACATTTATAAGCTTCCTGCACATGTTAGGATGGGAAATTTTTTTTGTATCAGCCTAAAAGTTGAGTCTGAATCTAACAGACAATGCCTCTTTAAAGACCCTGCTGTAGCAAAATCAGCAAGTTTGAAGTACTGGGGAGTCTCAACCTGGACTTAAACCATGCCAGGAAACCAAGAAAAATAACAAAAAAGGTCTGGCCACCCACTATGTGTTATTTGTGGTATCAAACCATATGACACACTACTACATGATACCTTGTACAGGTCTAAATGAGGGGGAAAAAAAGATAATTATTAACATGTAAAACAGTAACCAAGATGGTAAGCAAATTTATCCAATTATTTTTGATGGAACATTGTGGATGTTGTTTCATTGAAACCAAAATTTCCACTGAACTGCTTACATTTTTCCCTAAGAAAGCCAAATGATCCTTGTCTGTCTGTGGAAAGGATGTTAGACTTTTTCCTCTCAGACCATTTATATTTTTGTACCTGGCTAATGAATGGATCATAGTTCTTTTGCAATAGATTGGTAAGTAAACTTACATACAGTATTTTTACTTGTACACCTATGTTAATATACAGCAACAGTTTTAGCATCAACATTTTGGGGCATTAGCACTTATTTTTTTATACCTATAAAGGCAGCTTGCTGCTTCTTGTCTTGTTGCAGTCCCTTCTGCATCATGCATGATGTATGGCCAAGGATAGAAGAAACAGAAAGAACTTGATGTTTCCTGGTACAAATGTCACAACTTTTCCTTTCTACACTGGCAATATTCCCTGAAACTCTCACAGAAAAGTGAAGGACAGGCACGAGGCATTTCTCGCTAGGCCCAAAGCTGCTAGCGAGAATAGGATGCTGCCAAATGGAATGCCATGGTTACATGGCAGCCCACTCCTTTTCCACCAGAACAATGCTCAGGTAACTGGAAAGCCTGGAAGTTGTGCCATGGCAATAATCATCAGTGTCATGGTGAAATTCTACATAATTACAACTTTTTTATCCAAACAGGCAAAAGTTTACCAAGACAAGCAGATGTCTCACACTGTTCTTTTTGTCTGGATCTTCCTCCAGCTCCTTTTTATGCCCCTTCCATCTTCACTTTCCCTGGAGGAAGAACTGCAGCACGCTCAGGCCTCTGTGGGATACTCTTTAAGAGGGGATTTGCTTTCAGTACATGTGAAAACAGTAAAGCTTCCTCTCCCCAAATCATTTAGGATGCTCTGTCTTTAGGAAACTCCCTGCATTAAAAGGTTTTGTTTGCCCCATTCTTCCCACTTTGACCTTACAATGCTGACATCCCTCCTGGGAAAAGCAAAACCAACACAGACCTGGTCATATCCTCTAAAAACAACTTAATCTTTACAGTAAGTGTATCCTTTATCTCTTGTCCCCCATCACAGTCATAAGATGGGAACGAAGCCTGTGACCTGTACTACACCCATCACTGCCAATAACCACAGGGTCTATTAGGGACAGCATATGATGGACAAACCCCACCGATGCCTGCCCTCTTCTGGCCAAGCTCTAGCAGCATGCTATGAGATAAAGACTGGTTCCTCTTCCTACCTGAGACATAGAGGGAAGCTAGAAACAGCCATTGAGCAGCTGCTGCAAGGTAAAATGACCAGAAATATGCTGGCCCTGCTCACACAAGAGCTGTCCCTGTGCAGCTGCCAATTCAGCTCACAGTATCACAGCAAAGCAGAAACATCACAGTCTTTCCATCAATTGATGAGAAAAAAGGCAGGGAACAAATTTTCCATCCATAATAAAAGTTTTGGTTTGTTTTATTTTTACCCACACCTTTACAGTCAACTAATGGTGACTATCTTAAATCTACAGATATTTCTGCAAGTTTTGATTCCTATATTGATGCAGATTAAAAACCTGTCTCGTTATGAATCTTGCTGACTTTATTTGCTGGTTGGGAAGGGAACAGTAAAGAGCAAGGAAGGAGAGGGCTTATAGAACACTGTATTTAAAGGTCCACAGAAATACAGGCATTACTGTACATTTCAAGCCCCAAAGTAACCAGAAACCATTCCAATTAAATAGACATCAAACTCCTATTTCCTTTGTGCTCCAAGTGGATATCAGTCCACATTATAAAACCACTATGTATGTGTCATAAACCAGCAGTATCTTGGCAGGCTCTACTAGAAAGCCTCCAAATTGCAGAAGCAAGAAAAAACCCAAAACAACTACACACACTGCCTAAAAGCAGTATCAGCGAAGAGAAAAGGGAAATCTTAAAGGCAGCCCACTGACCTACTAATTGTTGTAACTTAAGGATATTAGCTCAGATTAGTCTCTCTCCTAGAAGGAGCAAAATAATTTACCTTGACTTTCAGACAGTCACCAGCTTTGTCTCCTAGTACCAAAATCAACATTTTTTTCCGTGATTACTCTGGAAAGGACACTTTGGATCATCAGTGCAACAAACACTGAACTAACTGTTGCAAGGCAGCAGCATTTTGTCCCTATTTCCAAGTCTGCTTCTAATGCCAGCCATGTCATCAATATCTGAGAAGGAGAACCTCATTAGACAGAATCAGGTCTGTAGTTCAAATTTTACCTCAAACAAGCCACTGCAATAATGCGCTTTTATACTCACAGTCCACAGTAAAGCACAGAATCACAGCATGTTAGGAGTTGGAAGGGACCTCAAAAGATCACCTAGTCCAACCACCCTGCCACGGGAGGATTCCCTAGACCAGGTCACACAGAAGCGCGTCCAGCCAGGTTTTGAATCTCTCCAGAGAAGGAGACTCCCCAGCCTCTCAGGGCAGTCTGGGCCAGTGCTCTGGCACCCCCACTGGGAAAACATTTTTTTTCTTGTATTCACACGGAACCTCCTATGCTTCAACTTGCAGCCACTGAATGAAGTAATTCTGCTCAGCACAGCTTAAATCAGTCAGTCACTGCAGAAGCAACAGGACTCAAGTAGAGGATCAAGTCCAAAGTATGAAAAAACCCACTATGAAGAACCACTGGATTCAAATGCAGTAGGACATTTAGACCAGTGACAAGAAAAGACTTTAAAGTAGCAGAGTCTTCCACAGGACTAACAAGGAGTAAACACAGCAAACTGGACCTTAGTATATTCAGACACAAGATCCTACAACTGCAGTTGCCCGTGGTATCAAGGGTCTCAGCAGCGATGATCCAGGCCCTGTTGGAAGTTTGAAGCCCCACTCCTTCCTCCTTCCCCACTTTGCCCCCCTGTTGGGATAAGAAAATGTTCTATTTAAATAGTGTCCCTGGTCCTAAAGTTGCCCTTCTTTAATGGATCTTGCTCTCCTCAAACCTCACTCCAATCCAGATGTTATAAAATGAGTTAAAAAAAATTAAGGCATGTGAAAAGTTTCCATATTAATACCAGCAGTCAAAGCCAAGTCATGTGAACGAAGACAGATGTGTCAACAATGGTAACACTGGCATTTGTACACAAACAGCTGTTACTGCTATATCACAGAAACAGTTTACTAACCCCACAGGGCACACTTCTTTGTGCCTGCATGCACCGCTCAAGATTCAAAGTGTGGGTGTTTCAGTGCATAAAGCAGGAGTTTACCACTGCAGACAGGACCAATAGTACACAAACAAGAGCTAAAGAGAATTCAGTGTTGGCTAATTCAGGACAACACAACAACATCTGCCTTGCTGGCCTTAGTACTAATCCTGACCCATATGCACTCAACCTTTTCATCATCATGCTGCAACTCAACGCAGTCATAACAATTCCTAACATACAGAGCCACCCCACCTCCTCTCCTTCCTAGTCTGTCCTTCCTAAAGAGTTTATAGCCATCCATAGTGGCACTCCAGTCATGCGAGGCATCCCACCACGTTTCTGTGAGACCCACTATGTCATAGCCATCCTGGAGCATCATGGCTTCCAGCTCCTCTTGTTTATTGCCCATGCTTTGTGCATTGGTGTACATGCACTTAAGATGGGCAACATTGCTATCCCCCTCCCCCTTCACATCTAGTTTAAAGCCCTACCAATTAGCCCTGCAATCCCCCGTGCAAAGACCCTCATTCCCCGTTGAGAAAGGTGACTTCTGTCTGGTGTCCATAATCCTGGTGCTGTGTAGGCCATCCCGCTGTCAAAAAATCCAAATTT